>ML685897.1:260957-389551 GCA_007922175.1 Pelusios castaneus
CTCTCTCTCTCTCTCTCTCTCTCTCTCTCTCTCTCTCTCTCTCTCTCGGCATTACACCTCATCCTGAAATCAACTGTGGTGCACAGCACCAGTATGGTGAAATGAGACATCCCTGTCCCGCTCTACTCATTCTGAGGACTAGTGAAGGAGAGGGACTGATCAGACCAACTAGGTGATGTCCCTGACCAGGAAGATGAGGCAGGGTCCAAAGAAACAGCTGTTGTGGCTCTTCTGCCAGTCTAAAACATCTGTCTGTGACTGACCAACCATGCTATATCCTAGGAACACAAGCAAAAGTCAGATTTCCTCCATCCTTACTGTCATATCTCTTCTCTCTCTTCTGTGTCTGTTTTATCTAAAGCAGTAAAATGACTCTCATTCTTGACTCGGAATTAAACAAAAGAAATAACCCTTTCTTCCTCCCCGAGAAGGACTGTTTGACTGAATAAGAAACTATAACCAATATTCATTGTCTCCAAAAAGGACATTGCTAGGTATTGATTGATTGTTTTGCATAATCACTCAATTTCAGCTTCAACGCCCTTTGCCTCATTTTTATTCTATTCCTTCTGTGTGTTTCAGTCAATACATTTTGAACCTTTGACATGAATTTCCTAATGTGTTTGCCATGGTATTAAGCAGGCCGACATCTCTGTATGCCAAACCCCAAACCTTGTTTGTCACTATTTGATATTAGACAGTGACAGGGTCTCATTAACACATTTGACTCTGTGCAACATTATTCCAGCTAAATTCAAAACAACAGTTCCTTCCATAGTGTGATTGAACTATAAGTACAGATCTGTGTTTGTTCTATAGCTAAACAGAGCAATTTCTATTCTATTCTTTTTAGGTTCTTCTACCACCCTGGACATCCTAGTAATTGGGCATCTTTCAGAAATGCACGAAGCAACGTGACTAGCATTTCTCAGATGTATTCTTTTATAGCTTATACCACACCAATTAATGACACTGCCAAACCTGTCTTTGATTGCAATGATGCAAGATTAGACCCTGTGAGAACAGAATCCATTTGGTATTGGTGCATGCAAATTAAATTGTATTCCCCCTGTTTGGCAGTGATTTGCAGTGCACTGACCTAGTATTTTCAATGTTCACCCAAATTATTGACATGGTTGTTTCATGTCTGTTTTCACAATTAGGAAAGTTTTGACACTTTTTGCTTTTG
This sequence comes from Pelusios castaneus, assembly GCA_007922175.1. NCBI lineage: Eukaryota > Metazoa > Chordata > Testudines > Pelomedusidae > Pelusios > Pelusios castaneus. The sequence goes on from ML685897.1 coordinate 262,147, forward strand.
TTTAATTTACATCACAGTTGACAGTAATTTGGCATTTAGTTGAAAGATCCAGATTTTTTACATAGTGGATTTTGGTCATTATTAAACTAACTAGTGTCTACCATTTATATGACAGAATTTTCTTGTTCTTTAATATCAAAACCATCAGGAGACTTGCATGCTGTCTACAGTAAACTAATGGCTTTGGTTCTCTATTGCACTGCAATTTATAGAGTCATTCCATAAAGTATTGTTACTATTCGGAATGAAAAGTGTTATACAACCACATTGCACTGACTTTACATAGCTTTAAGTATTTGTAGAATGTACTAGATAATGAAGCCTAAGACCCTGGCCTGGCCATGGCCCATGTGTTCTGTTTTTACCATATGAGAACCTGGTTCAAGTTCTTGCATTTTATTCTTTAATCAGTTGCTTTCTTTTAAATGTGAAATAATAAGTTCTGCTTGTTTTCAGAAAGGATTACCTCTGTGTGCCTCTCATCCTCATTCCCCTATTCCTTCCAACATTTCAGAGCTAGAAAGAGGGACAATTATATACAAAAATGAGGAAACGAGGATTGGGTTTGGAAATCCATTGAATTCCATTGGATCAACAGAGTTTCTTCGAGGGGCACAGTGAGAAAATGGGGAATAGTTTGCAATAGAAATAGGACTTGGCCTCCTAGGTAAATATGATTGACATATAGTTTTTTCCAACTGAAAGATTCAAGTGATCTATTTATTCTTTGGGTTAATATGTCTCAACAAATAGTTTTTAAAAATAAACCCTTACCATTTATTATCACCATTTATTGGCTGGATTTCTGATGAGTTCCAAATTTTACCTACTTCTGGAATGAAAAATAACAGGTAGTAATGTGAAAATACTGTGCTTTGGGGGGATATCTAGGGAAGCATCATGTCTTTACCAAGAGCCATATTAAAATCCAAAGGCTATAAAATCTACAAATACTTCTTTGTTCAGAAAAAGAGCCCATCATCAGTTTAAAACCAGCAAGCCCTTTACTGTTTTGTATTAATAAACCCCATCCTCTAAGCTCAGTGCAGTATATGCAGTAGGATATACGGAGTAACTGAATGGATTACCACAAGGGTCAAAGAAGGATAGTCATTTTAAGTTTAAGGCTAATGGGTCAGAAGAAAATGGCAAATAGGGACCATCAGCTCCCTGTAAATCAAAAATCTTGGGATTTGAAAGAGACTGACCCATATGCAGCTTATGATCTTGGAAATCCTTCTCGATATTAATACATCTTTTTCTCTGAAGAGATTTACCTCAATCAGATTCCTAGAAACAAGTCATGTATTTAAAGTAGTAAGAACTTTGACACCTTTACTGAGAGTATCTAATAGTGAAGAAGCTGAGGACTGAATCAGCAAAGAAACCAAATAACATCTCTCAGTCCTTCAGAACAGGGTGTAAGTTCACTAACACGGGTGGGAATCCCCCTGGTTGACAGCACCATGTTGTGTGCAATGGTGCTGGAACAGTTTTTATAGTGGGGTTGCTGAGAGCCGTTGAACCAAATTGTAAACCTTGCATATAATGGAAACCACTTCAAACCAGGGGATGCGGAAGCACTCCCAGCACTACTGGTTCCAGCCCCTATGGCTGGATGGCATTTATATACCCTGAAAAAACTACCATAGAGTCTAACCTTTCAAAGACAAGGAGGTTCTCCATTAAAGCTGCCAATCTGTCTTAAATTCAGCCACTTGTGCCTAGGTAGCGCAGGAGTCTGATAACACAGGGTGATCTCCCATACCATCTGTGCTGCACTATTTCAACAGCAAAAGGCAAGCGGAAGACAGAACGGTAGTCTTAACAGGAATCTTTTGTAGGTTTAATCCCTCTTTCCATAGTAGATATTTTCTAAGGTGCCTGTCTCTGCTGTATGCCACACAGTCTTGCAGGATCAAGTGCTGATGCTAACATTTAGTGACATCCTCAATGGTATTTTTCACTTCCTTGTTTTAAATTGATCTCATTTTAACGGTAGAATGTAAACTAAAGAGGAAAACATGCTTTGAAGCCCTGCAAAGGCATGGTCCTTCATCCTGCAAGAGTGTGCGGCACACAGCAGAGAGCAGGCAGCTACTACAGGAGGACATGCATGGGCACATATACGGTGAAGTGCTAAATTCACGCAGCCAAGTGGGAGGAAGTGTCAATCCCATTGTTTATTTTCTGTAGTTAGTTTTTTATTTATACTATGCTAAAATGCATGCCTGTTCCCTTATTTGCAGCTGTGCCGGGTAGGATAGGGTAGCTGCATGTGGACACATTTGAGGAAATAAGGATTTATGTGATCCAAATGAAGCCCTAGGAGAAGTGAATCAATTGGCAGCAGACTCACTGATGTGGAATTAGGTTCCTTGGTGTTTCCTATTAGACATGTGGGTAGGTGGGTTATAATCTGATAATAAAGAGGCAACAAACTGTTAGCTTCATGCTGAACTTTTATTTGAGCAGCAAGGCACAACCAGACAAACCGGTGTTCCTAACACTAAAACAACCCATCCATCTATCACTATGGCAACCCCAATGACTTAAGGAAACCCAGGACACCACATTTCCTGCTGATTGCTGCATGCAGCACTCCTCTCCTGAACTGTATGGCAGCAGATCCTTGGTACGGGCATGTTGCATCATCTTTTGGGTTTATCCATGGGAGAGCAACACATGGCCTTTAATTGTGAAATACTTTTTGAATTTTTTAAAAACTTTTTTTGAAAATGTTTTGAACTTTTTGAATACTTTAAAATTTTGAAATGCTTTTTGTATGCCACTATAGGAATAAGAAAACTGTTTTACAGCATGTTTGTTTTACTTTAGGATGTTCATTTATCTAGACAAAGAAGCAGACTGTTAAACTAACACTGGATCATTAGTAAGTGGTATTGGCTAACTTTGTTGGTATTGGTTAGCTTGCACCAGTGCATTTGTTGCTATTTTTCTTTTTGTTGCTGTTGGGCACATTTCTGTGGACAGTAGATTATACTTAACTGGTCTTTTGCAGCAAAAAGCCCAACGCTACCATTGCAACTTTGACCTACAAAGACACCTTTTAGAAGAGATTCTGTGCAAACAGCATGCATAGGTATTTTTGTCTCCGTTTATTTTAAGTGGTTAATTGTCCATACATTTGAGTTCACGATCCCATTCCAAAAATACCTGTGATTTATCCTTATCATACTGCCAAATTAACAGTAAGAAGGTGGCTCAGTAGGGATTAGATTTACCTGTTATGCAATGAAGTATAGGATCCAATTAGACCAATAAGGTTATAGACTTGAAATGGTAATAGCTCCCACCTACACAGGCAAGGGAAACCCAAAGCCCAGTTTTACACCCCTGAAGCCAATTGGATATTTGCCATTGACTTTACTGGGAACAGGATTAGGTCTTCAATTTGTTAGAGAGGTGTTAATGTATTTTGTGAAGCCAGTATAATAGGGCCTGAAGGGTTCGGTGTCTTTAATTCTCAAATGGATTTCTTTTTTATTGCTGTAAAGATATATTTCTTTAATTTGATTCCCTTCCACATTACCAACAGGACAAGTTTTCCTCCTCCTTTTCCTAAAAAAAGGGTCTGGACAGCTCCAATTCCTCGGGGAAGTCTCCTTGCTGGCTGCAGTGCATGGTTTCTGAAGGTATGATAATGAGACAATTTGACAATGTCTGTGACACTGGAGAGAATTTTCTAGTTCTGACTGTCCTTTCCTGACTGGCTCTTTGCTCCAGCCGCCTCCCTCTCAGGCTCTTCATGTCAGCCACACTTCACATCTGCCCCTCTCACCCTCCTCTTCTCCCCTGTCCTGTCCCCAGCAGCTGCCTTCCCTTCAATCTCCCCTCTCCCTTCACTTTCTTTCCATTTAACTGATCTCCTCCACCGACCTACCCAAAAAGAGACTGTCATCATGGAACTAAGGCCAGTGGTTAAAGTATAAATTGACGGGCCCCGGAACCCTCCTAATCTCCGGGCCCCCTTCCCATATTGTCTGGGCCCCCATTTTGCATGTGTGGGCCCCAGCCCAGGTTGGCATTTGCAACCACTTCTCAGTACCACATGCATCGGTTATGGCTCCACAAAAATATTTATAATTTTATATGGCGTTTATGTATATAGCAATTATTGTCACAAGCTAACACTGCAGAACATAATAAGTATTGTGATTAACAACGGTGGAGCGTAGAACCTGCCAGCAGCCAGGGCAGGGCAGAACATGCGTTCCGCCGGATTTTTCTATTTTTAGGGGCCCCGGTACTCTGGCCCCTCAAATGTGTGGGCCCCGGAACTGCATTCCGGTGCATTCCCCCTTACTTTAACCCCTGGAACTAACATAACATTTGTTGCCATTGCTCACCCTGCCTGGGTTAAATCCCTCACTCTGGGTCTGTCTCTTTGCTTCTTAGATTGTAAGCTTTTGGGGCAGGGACAGACTGCTACTCTATGTTTGCACCGTGGAGCCCCATTGTAGGCTGGTCCTGAGGCATGGCCATAGTAAACATGTGCCCCCTTTGAGAGAGGTGGAATTGGGGATCTTAAAATGCAGTCCTACTCTGAAGTGTGACTGTAAAAATAGTACCTTCTTATTTGGCAGATCTGGTCTTGCTGTGTTTTCAGAGTGATAGCTACTCACTTTAACAACAACAATGAAAAAAGAAATTTGTTGTGCCTTTCATTTATGGTAACCCTGAAATGTCAATACAGCTAATAGAGTGCGAGCTGGATTCTGCTCCTGCTTGTTCATCTCCAGTAGAATGGTTTGCTAAGGTCAAATCATCTACACCTGTGGAAACCCACTGAAGAAAATGGAGTTGCACAGGTGTCACAGAGGGTAGAATCGCAAGACAATAAGGTTGCTCAGGTATTCAGAGCTTAAATTGACCTGCAAAATCATTATTACTCCCAGAGAATGGATCTCCTTTGGCTCTAAGGCTATGTCTACACTTGAAAAGTTAAGTCACCTTTTGTTAAGTCGACTTAATAAGGTCAACTTTAAGTCGACTTAAAGTCGACCTTATTAAGTCAACTTAACAAAAGGCGACTTAACTTTTCAAGTGTAGGCATAGCCCCTTTTCAACCTTATTAAGTCGACTTAACACTTTAAGTCGACTTAATAAAGTGGATTTAGGCGCTAATCCCCGTCCACACCGGCTTAAGTCGACCTAATAAGTTGACCTAATTGTTCAGGACAAAGATAAATCAGCCATTTTTAAAGACTTTGAAAAATGAAAATCAGCCTTTAAAGTGTAGAGTTTTACACATGTTTATATCCCGCCCCTGAACCCAGAGTAAAGTACTTTGCCCATCCTTAGCCTGTGTACAAGGTGGTGGTCCAAAGAACTTTGTGCCCTTTCTGATCCAGAGAGGGTATGAGCTCCATGGCTTTCCTAATTTCCCCCACTGCCAGCACCTCTGGTAATCAAATCACATGGAAAAGCGTGTGCCACAAGCTCATGCCACATTGGCTATCTAGTGACATTGCTGGGTATTAAGGTGTTGGATAGACAGAGATCTGTCACAGTTACCGAATTTTAATTCCTGCCCACTGGGCTCCAAATAGAATTTTCAGTCTTCAATCAAAGAAGACACATTCTAAGCCAGTAGCTAATTTCCTTGACTATGTCTACACTTGTAAAGTTAAGTCGATTCTGTTATGTTGACTTAACAAGGTCAACTTTAAGTCGAAAGTCAACCTTGTTAAGTCGACTTAACAGAGTGGCTACACTTTAAGTCGACTTAAGTCGGCCTTGTTAAGTCGACTTAACAGTAGACATAGCCGTCCACACTGGCTGTAAGTCGACTTAATAAGGTCGACTTAGCGCTATTCCCCATCCACACTGGCTTTAAGTTGACTTAAGAAGTCAATTTAAGGATTAAGTCGACCTTCAGAGGTGGAGTTATTAAGTCGACTTAAACTGGTATTAAGTCAATTTAAGGAAGCGCTTAAGTCGACTTAATAAAAGCCCAGCGTGGACGCAGCTTTGTGTAGCATAAGCGTCCTTAAGTCGACCTAAGTTGCCACTGTAGATGCACCCCTTGAGTCCCCTGCTGGTGGCAGCAGACTCACCCTCAAGCAAATAATAACTTAATAACAAATTATATTATAGTTAGTGTGACACTGCCTGTAATGACTCAAGAATGTATCAACCTCAGGGCAGATTGTTAGGAAGCAAGGCACAAATCCCAAAGTGATGGTGAAGTCTATACTTAGATTTCACCAACTAGTTATCAAGTATGTACTCCTCAAGTACTATAACAGCCTTAACATGGAATCACAAACAGTCCCGCCAATATATCTCAGCATCCCAGTTATGTGGTAGATGGCCCCTTGTACCAGGAATCACAGCAATATTCAGGTTACTCCCAGTCTCAAAGAACCAATAACTTAGCCCAAATCAATTGCATCTTAGATCTCACACCACAATGCTTATAGCCAATCCTATAACAAAATACAGAAAGATTTATTAAATAAGAAAAGGAAATGAGTTATTTACAAGGTTAAAGCAGGTAAATATATGTACACAAATGAGTTACAATCTTAAATTTTAAACATTAATAGACATTTCTTTGATCTATTTTCCCATATGCCTAACCCAGACTGAGCAGCTAGTGAGCTCTTTCTAATCCCTAGAATAACCTTGTTCCCTGAGTCCAATAGCATAGACATACCAAGTTCCTTTTGTTTAGGTATTTTATCCCCCTCCTGCCATGTGCTCTGAGCAGCAAACTCAGCTGATGGGAGAAATCCACATGCAAACTCATGTTCACAGGAAGGAAGAGCAGAATAACAAAAATGTTGATAAGTAAGGAAATTCCACTTACAATGGTCCACAAGAGTCTGTCTGGTATAGATGGACCTTTCCTTTTGGGAGGAGCATAACACTTTCTATTCAAGGTCAGACTTTCACACTCACTAACGTTTCTCTCGTGCCTTGTGATTTACACAGTCTCAGGCAGTTCACAACAGAAATACTCAGATATTACCATATGCGAGACATATGTTATGAGATTAATGCATGTAGCAGCGGTGAAGCATGCAAGAAATTCAAAACTCCAAATGCCCCCTCCTGTTCCACCATGCTTATGTTGGCCCAGTGTGGCTGCTCACCACTTTCAGATGGTTGCTTCTCTTCTGAAGGATTTAGAGTGGCTGGGGCCAGCCCTCATGCCTACTGGCTCCCCAGGGCTCAGGCATCCCAACATGGGGGTGTGCTAGAGCAGGCCAGCCCAGCCTACCTCTCCAGGGCTCTTGGGCCACCTGGTGCTCTGGTGCTGGGGTGGGTTGGCCAGCCTGTGGCCAGGATGGATCAGCGCTAGGGCAGGCTGAGCCAGCATTCTGGTGCTGGAGAAGGCTGGACTGGCACTCTAGGAATGAAATGGAGTGGGGTGGACTGGCACCCAGCTCTGAGGCAGGGCGAGCCAACGCTTGGTACTGGGCCACATGGTTGACCTGGTGCTTAAGCCACCCAGCACTCTGGTGCTGAGGCATGTCGGTCAACCTGGGTCCGAGGTGGGTCGGTTCCAGGCCAACACGCGGGCAGGGTGGGCCAGCTCTTGGCGCTGGGCTACAGCAGTGCACTGAGGGTGGTGTGTAGTGGTGCTGGGGCGGCGGGGGGGCAGCACTCAGTGCTCGGCGGTCTGGTGCTGACGTGGGCCTGTTATCCGGGACAGGGGTCACGCAGCCAGCCTGGCTCTCACACGGCACTCTGGTTCTGGGCAGGGCTGGCACTTTGATGCTGGAGCTGGCCAGTCCTCCAGCATTGACTGCAGCTGACAAGGATGGGGCTCCACTGGAGGAGGGGATAAAAGGGGCAGAGCTGAGGACTAGCCTCCCCAGATAAGTAGTTTGTCACAGACTGATTGTCTGAGGGCGCAGGGAGCGCAGAGCTCCCTTTTGGCCCGGACTGCTCGGCTCCCTTTGGGCCAGGACTGTTCAGGTCCCGGGCAGAAGGGAGCCCTGTGCTCCCTTCTAGCTGGGACTGAGCAGTCCGGTCCCGGCCAGAAGGGACCACGGGGCTCCCTTGTCTCTGGGACCCTGCGGTTCCTTTCTGGCTGGGACTGCACTCCAGCTGCTGGGGAGACCCCGGGGTCTCTCCAGCAGCTGGAGCGTGGTCCCAGCCAGAAAGGAGCCACAGGGCTCCATTCTGGCTGGGACCGCTGGGGTCCCAGCAGGTAGGAGCCCTGCTCCCTTCTAGCTGGGACTGCTCAGGCCTGGGCAGAAAGGTGCTCCGCTCCCTTCTCCCGGGCAGAAAGGTGCTCCCCAAGACAAGGCGCTAGCGGCTTCCTGGGGAAAAGGGAGCAGGAGCTCCCTTTTTCCCCTGCCCTAAGTCGACTTAATTTAAGTCAACTTTTGTTGTTTGTTGTTTAAGTCAACTTAATTTACAAGTGTAGACGCACCCACAGGGTGCATCTACACTTACAAGTTAGGTCAATTTAAGCAAGCATAAGTCAATCTAAACTACTCTGCGTCCACACTGGGCTTTCCTTAAGTCGTCTTAAGCGTTTCCTTAAGTCAACTTAAGAAAAAGTTAAGTCGACCTAATAACACCTCATTATTATTATATATTATTATATTATATTATTTTATTATTATTATGCTATTATAGGTTATTGTTAGGTCGACTTGAGTCAGTGTGGACGGGGATTAGCACCTAAGTCAACTTTATTAAGTCGACTTAAAGTGTTAAGTCAACTTAATACAGTCGAAAAGGAGCTATGTCTACACTAGAAAAGTTAAGTCGACTTTTGTTAAGTCGACTTAATAAGGTTGACTTTAAGTCGACTTAAAGTTGACCTTATTAAGTCGACTTAATAAAGTCGACTTAACTTTTCTAGTGTAGACATAGCCACAGAGTCCTGTGCCATGGTTCTACCAACAGCTTCTAGTGTTCGAGTAGTGTGTGTGTGTGTGTGTGTGCAATGTTTTCCTGAAATTTAATTTACTGTGGCACTTTCATTTAAGGATCTCAAAACAACTGACAAATATCAGTCAAGCTTATAATATCTTTGTGGAGTAAGTAGTATCCAACCTATTTTATAGATAGAAAAACTGAGGCATACAGAGGGGATTAGCCCAAGATCAATAGGATGTAGGAATAGAAGCCATAAACAGTGATTACAGTTCCTCAGCTCTGGAGACCACATTAACTCCTGGATTTTCCTAATGCTTGCTCAAATTTTGATGGGAGTGGAGGAAAATGAATTAGACGTTTCATTTTCTAAACTAGGTAAAATGCATCCCCTGCAGAGCTCCAGCACTAGCCCTATGCACTAGTTAAGTTTCACTTGAGCTCCTATTGTATGGTTTTGATAGTGCATAGTGTGACAAACTATATCCATATATTCTCCTCAACCAGAGAGGATTTTCAGAGAGTTCTATGAAAAGGGAACAGATGCCCCAAAGGATATCTCCCTTCATTCTAATCCCGGCATTGATAACATTTGAAGGACCTGGGAAGCATCATTGGACTGGGGAGATATCCTGGCAGAAAGGTTCTATCTATCCAGTAAGACTGCTAGTGCTAAACATGTGGTGAGAGAGGCTTTTGCTTTGGAATCACTTAGCTTATGAAGTTAGGTATTTATTGTCTTTTACCTTTTGGATATGTCTACACTAGCAAATTAAGTTGACTTAAGGAGGCTTAAGTCGATTTAAACAAAGCCGCATCCACACCAGGCTTTCATTAAGTCAACTTAAGAAATTCCTTAAGTCGACTTAATGAAAGCTTAAGGTGACTTAATAAGAACCTAACCCTTCTTTAGGTCAACCTAAGCCCAGTGTGGATGCTTAAGTCCACTTTGTTATGTCAACCTAAGTGCAGTTAGGTCAACTTAAAGTGGACTTAGTCCATGTCCAAGGACACCACTTTGTTAAGTTGACTTAATAAGGTCAGCTTTAAGTGAACTTAACAAAGTCGACCTAACTTTTCCTAGTGTAGACATAGCCTTTATGTCTTTCTAACCAATTCTGACTGTTAGGCCTCATTAATTGTAACCCCTTAAAGTTTATCTTTCTGTAGTTATTAAAATTGTTTTATCATTCCCTCTTCTTTGAAAAATCACCTCCAGTTGGAGTTTAGGAATGGGGATCGGAACCGTCAACTTTTTCTTTGCCAAAATGTAGATGTTTCACACACCCTTTTTCCCGCCAAAGAATGGTTTCTCAACCAAATATAGTCCATTTGATTTTGCTGACACTTGAATGAGGCATCAGTTTGCCTTTTGTCTCTGAGTAACTGATTTGTGACTGGTTTTCTAAACCTAGAACAGGTCTCAGTAATGTCCTACAGTAGAAATTTTTAACTTTACAAACGTGGGTTGGAACCAACTTCTTCAGATGCATCTGACAAAGTGGGTTCCAGCCCACAAAAGCTTATGCCCCTCCTCCAATTTCTTTTTAATTTTATTTTTTGTTAGTCTCTAAGGTGTTAGTCTCCTTGTTGTTTTGGCTAAAAACAGACTAACACGGCTATCCCTCTGAAACCTTTACAAACAATCTTGCCACACATATTTTACCAGGACAATAATGATCAGCAAACTATGAGTTTCCAAATGATACCTCACAAGGCATATTTGGTGCAAAATTTATCATAGTCTTGTAAAAGGGTGAACATAAGGGTACAGACTGTCATATGAAGATCTTGTGCTGGTTTTCCGCGCAGGGTAATTGTTATCAAATGTGTACAAAGTCTCTTCTAGGGTTGGATGTTCAAAGCTACCTGGTCAAGACTGAGGCTATAAAGCTTTATGCCAGCATGTAATCAGCAACCAACTTTTTGTTCTTAAATTTCACATTTTGTTTCTATCTCCAAACTTAGGGGGAAATAGCAAAATGTCAATAATTTGTATTATTTAAAAATACAATAAAAGCCATATTTATCTGTGATTTAAAAAACAAATGAAAGAAACTAAATCACAAGTATGTTTCCAAACAATTTAATGGCTAAAGCCTGGAAGTGTCTCCCAGCCTAGGCCTCCTATAATCTGCAGGTTAAAAAAAGGCTAAATTTGTTCTAGCTTTCCATTTTTGTCTTCAGTTCAGTGTTGAGTTAGATTATTTTTTTATCCTTTTTAAAAGCTTTAAATCCCCACTGCCTAACCTTCTCTGCTCTATTCATTGCTGAATGGATGGTGTGTTGATCTTTTATTGGTGGGTAATGGATTTGGTTTGATTGCTTGACACAAGAACAATAGCAAGATAAACAATTCCATTTGTGGCCATGAAATTCCCCATCTGTTGAGTGTGTTCATGTTCAGAGACAGCCAGGCAGAGACAGATGAACACACAAGCCAAGCCTGATGTTAATGGCATCAGTCATACAAGCAGAACATGTGGCACAATAAATCAAAAACTAATTGAACTTTTAGCTGATTATATTGCCAGCCCACTGGTCATTTTAAACACTCTAGCATTTTCTATAACAATGGGTCGCCTTAGAGTTGCTTCCCTGAAACAGCAGGAAACTGCCCTGGGAGGTAACAAGTGATGCATTCTTTTATAAAACAGTGACACCCCCGTAAAGCTGATGCAGGAGTATAATTTGTTCAATATTGATTTTAAAAAAAAAAAAGATTGTATTAAAATAACAGTAACAGTGACAGCCAATATTTCTCCAGCACCTTTCATCTCGGGGTGTCAATAATGGATTTTAGACAGGGTGGATGAGGTAATATCTCTCATTGGACCAATTTCTGCTGGTGAGAGACAAACTTTAAGCTTACACTACATACAATAATGGATGCTAATGTTTCTGGTGAAAGATGAGGTTAACTTCCATGTGTTGTATGCGAATAGTGAATGTGCCTCCCAATGGCTTGATTTAATAGTAGCACAGTAATTAAGGACACTAGCTATATGAGAGTTCTAGCAAACCTATCCAAGCATTTCTAATACACCCATTGCTCATAGTATCGAAGGCCAAAATTTTCAAAAAATAGGTGCCTAAATCTGTACTTAGGCACCTAACTTTTTTTCACAGGTGTTAAATAGCCACCACTTCCTTTGATTTCAATGCGTGCGCAGCACCTTTGAAAATTAGCCACTTAGTAAGGTGCCTAAATAATTGGATTTAGATTCCTAACTTTTGGCACCTATGTTTGAAAATTTTGATCAAGATACCAAGGCTCTAGGGTGCATCTACACTTGTGAATTAAGTCAACTTAAGCCTGCTTAAGTCGACTTGATTTACTCTGCGTCTACACTACACTTTCCTTAAGTTGACTTAAGCAGTTTCCTTAAGTCGACTTAAGGAAAAATTAAGTTGACTTTACTAAACCTCATTTTAAGTCGACTTTGCTGGCTAAGTTGACTTGAGAAAATCGACTTAGCCAGTGTAGATGTGGAGAAGCCCTAAGTCGACTCTAAGTCAACTTAGGGGGCTCCAGGGCTTCCCCACTGCCCTCCTTGCCAGGGTGGCTTGCACAGCCACAGCCTGGCATGCCCCCCCCCACAGGGCAGGGCAGAGCCCTGCCCACCCTGTCCCTATGCCCTGCCAGGGTCCCTGTCCCCCTTTGCCCCACTGTACCAAGGTACAATGGGGCAGAGGCTGAGCCCCCTGGCACTTGGCAAGGGGTGCCCCCCCTGCCACCATGGACCTGTCCAAGGTCCACCTAGCCCCTAGAAGTCAACCTAGGTGTCCAGTGTGGACACTCTATGTCGATTTGGCAGGGTCCCCTTTAAGTCGACTTAAATTTTGAGTGTGGATATGCTAAGTCGACTTAAGAAAGTCAACTTAAATTCACAAGTATAGACATAGCCTAGGTGTCTGAACATATGCCACTGAAGTGCAATATAATTTTCTTACTGCATGTGCCAAGTACTGGATTCCCATTATATGGAGAGACGTTTATGTATAAAAAGTAAATATATGTATAATGATAAACCTAAGAAAAATCAAAGCATGCCTAACGATAGCTTTGTAAAGAGAAGATATCGCATTTGATAATTGACCAGCTGTACAAAACAGACCCAACTTGCTTATATTATTAATCACTTTTATTCCTGAGGGTTTTACAAACTGTATAGGAGGATGGGGACACAAAACAAAATACTACTAATGTTGCAAAGGCTTCATTAACAACCAAATTAAATCTTTGCATTAAAAGAATTCATATAAAGACAGATGGGAGTAGAAAAATGTTGCAATTAAGAATATGGAATGAGATGAGATCACAGCATCAGTCTGCCTTTTGTAGACCTGGACAATGATCACAGAGCCAGATTGGATTAGTGAAACCTATTTAGAAGTTCAGAGCAGTTGCATGAAGCCGATAGGCAGCCAGAAGAGAAAGGTGAAAAATGCACCAGATTTACAGCTGCAGCGATGAAAATTTAGAAGTTTTCACCACTGTGATTTCATCCAAATGTGAGTACATGTTAAATCAGCCTAACAGACACTGATGCCTTTTATATAGAATATTTTAACAGTAGAGAAATCCTTTCAAGTGATAAACTTATTTCTTTGTTCTACTGTATTGGACTTGCAGCTCTGTTTTCTCTGGTTGCCCTGAAGCTAATACATGCAGATGCCTAGACAATGTAAATATGTGAAATATTTCCACAGGAAAAAGTGTGAGATGAATGCTCTTGGTTCCATGTGATTTTGTTTATATTCCCGGTAGGTGATCAATAAGGCATCACTCATAGCAGCAGGGCAGATTTATGACCTAGAAAGTAACAGTGTAATTCCCTGAAGAGTTTTTAATCTCACAGGAACTGGCTATATGTTGAACAGAAGCCTGCTGGATCAATAAAGGGAACATTTCCAAACCATGTCTGAGGAATGAATGTGCATTAACATGAATTACCTCTGATGAAGAATAAAAATCAGACAAAACACAGTATGTATTTGATTGAATAACACTGAATTTAGACTCAGTAATGCTTATTCCAAAAGAAGACAGGTAAAAGCATAAAGAATTTGAGAGGCTAGATTTCATCTTCACCTGCAAACTGAAATCAGGGGCACTTGGCTGCTTATTTTCAGAATATGAATGGAAGCACTGATGTGGACAGCATTGTCACTCTTTTCATCTATTTAATTCTGTGGATCATTCACATAAGCATCCTTTTAGTGGGCAAATTACAGAAACATCTTCCTGCTGGAATTTTTAGCCTCCATCAAGAAAAAAATATTCACAATGTGCGCTCTGCTGTCTTCACTGCTGTCGTAGTCCCGTGCAAGTGGGTCACTAATGTCTGGCTTCATTTATGCTTCAATGGCTATTCAAATAGCGGTAGGTTTGCTGGTGCTGCGACTTCCCTTTCATGCAATGCCTTTCTTTGGCTCATGTAATCCAATCGCTGCTTACATTGGCAGAACACATGCAATGATTTGGGCAATGACTCACAAATAAACTGAAAATATGCAGAATTATTAATTATCAGGCACTCACCAGGTAGTATGTGGGCATCAGTAACATAATTAAAGTATTTCCATGAAGCAGGGGGAAAATTGGCATTACTCTGAACTGTCCAGTAAGATATTAAATAGGCTAACTGCCCTGAGAGACAGGGGTATTTTTTTCTATCAAACTTTTCTGCCTCCCCCCCCCCCCCCCACCTTTACTTGAATGTTCTGTTTGTAAGGCATCAGGGAACTGAGTCGTCACTTAGTCAGTGAAATGTTGTCTTGTTTGGGGAGTTTTTTCATTTGTTCACTTCATTGGACACTCATTGGAATGATGGCAGCTTCAAAAGCGAGTCACAGCTTATTTATATCATTTATGGAAAATCCCCGTTTTTCTGCTCAGTTGATTTTGTCCGCCTCTTGCATGGTTTTCAAATATAAACCTCCTCACAAAGCCAGAAGTGGTAGGGATGCTTCTGAATTCCTCCCCACTTCATAAACTTGGTGAAACAGAAGCCACAAGCATTTAACGGCATATGTATTATTTTAACTGATGCTTATACAGGCTCGTCCCTGTGGAACTCTGGTAGCTGAGCACCAAGTCACATTTGATATCCCCATGTAACCATTTCTAACTTGGGGGTACATTCTCAGTGTGGTGAGTTAAGTGAGCAAGCACCATGTGTTATAGTAAGGTAGTATGGTCTGGAATTTAGAGAGTGGATCTGAAAGTCAGGGGAATTTCGACCTATTCCTGCCATTCCTACTGTCTTGCTGTATAGCCATACAGGGAAAAATTTTGAACCTGGGTTGCTAATGTTAGATACCTAAATCTATATTAAGGCATCTAAATAGGGGCCTGGTTTTCAGTAACAGCTGCAGGTGCTCAGCACCTCTAAAATCAGGCCACTTGTATAAGTGCCTAAATGTAGGTCTAGGTGCCCAACAGTAGGCACTCTAGTTTGAAAGCTGTGATCTTAGCTTCACTAAGCCTCAGTTTCCCTCTCTGAAAACTCAACCTGGTCAGACACATTCATCTCTGCAAAGCCATTTCAGACTGTTGGACGAAAAACTCTGCGTAAGAGCAAAGTATTATTAATGGAAGATGAATGTCCTATGTTAACAATACCCAACAGTAGTATAGAGAATTCTAGAATCATAGCATTAAATGATTCATTAGTGAAATTATAATGCTGAGACATCCTCAAAGCCCCTTACAAACATTAGTGTGTATTGGTAACCTCTGAATTTGAATGATCTCAAAAACTCAAAGCAAAACTCAACTGGAGACACACCTGATTTCTCAACAAAATTATCCAAGGGCAAGCCTATACTGACAGCGAAAAAGTCACTGCCGTCAGCGCGATCTTCAGTTTTTGATTGAGGTGTCTGTGTAGACATGCTCAATCAATAACCAAACCAGAGCTGGAGCACCAGCTCCATAACTGCACTTACACTACACTGACTGGATGCCGTTTCCGGTCGGCTTAGTGTAGTATGCAGGGAGGATTTAAGAAGTTGGTGGGAGATACACAAGGTATTTTATGTACCTTGTGTATCTCCCATCGACTGCTACCGAAAATGGCGGTAAGTGTAGACTAGAGCCAAAACTGGCTTCATTTGTTTTTGACCAAAACTTAAGACTGGGTGTAAAACCTCCTCAAACTACAGCATTGCAGAGTTAGATTAAAGCTCAGGAAAAAGTTTCTTACTGTAAGAACAACAGGACAATGGAACAGACTGCCTAAGGAGGTCATGGAAGCTCCTTCACTAGAGATTTTCTAAAGGAGCCTGGATAGCCATCTGTCTTGGATGGTTAGCCACAACAAATCCTGCTTCTTGGCAGGGCGTTAAACTAGATGACCCATGCAGTCCCTGCTAACCCTATGCTACCCCCCCTAGCCATAGCGTTTGGATCTGGATTCAGCTCTTGATCTGAACTTTGCATCTGCACCCTGCCAGTTTTCTCTGTAACGGGCCTGAACCAGAATACTAAATCCTGCATGTCTGAATGCTGGAGAAATTATTGATTATTCCTAATAACTGTACTGCACTCAACCGTGTATTATGCACTTTGCAGACCAAAGACTAAGACCTGGTCCAAACCTGTCCCAGAGAGTTTACAATCTAGCTTTAGAGGTACAAGGGAAGGCAACAAGTAACAAGAAAGGCATGGGGAGCAGAAACAGAAGAGCACAAGAAGACCACACAGTTTCTCAGTTTAAACATTCTGTTATGCTTGAGGGTATGGGTGGCTACCTATAAGTATATCTTCGATCTATAGGCAAGAAAAGACCTTATTGAAGTGGATGGGTATGTTAAATGTCCACCACTCAGGGTAAATGGAAGAAGCCATTGAGCTCCTTTATGCACTAAGGGTGTGTCTACACTTACAAGTTAGGACAACTTAAGGAGGCTTAAGTCAACCTAAACTACTCCGCGTCCACACTGGGCTTTCCTTAAGTTAACTTAAGGAAAAGTTAAGTCGACTTAATAACACCTCCGTTTAGGTCAACTTAACGCTTAAGGTCGACTTAAGCCAGTGTGGATGGGGATTAGCGCCTAAATCCACCTTATTAAGTCAACTTAATAAGGTTGAAAAGGGGCTATGTCTACACTAGAAAAGTTAAGTTGACTTTTAAGTCGACTTAATAAGATCGATTTTAAGTCGACTTAAAGTCGACCCTATTAAGTCGACTTAACTTTTCTAGTGTAGACATAGCCTAAGATAGCTGAAACTATAGATGCACTGGGCACATGGATGTCCTGAGCAAAAACTAACTCAGGGAGAATGAGAGAGATTTCCCTGGGAACAGATGTCAAAAACACAGGAGCTTAGATTGGATTGCAACTTTGTGTGTCAGTGGCAGGAAGCAAGCAGACAGTGAGAGAACCACAAGAAGGATGGCTCTGAGAGGAAGCCAAGAGAAAGAGCTTATTTTGGAGAGACTGCTAGCTGAATAAGCAGGCTTAGAATTGTGAGCAAGGAAACTGCCTGCTGTTCTTGTTTGCACTGTGTTCAGGAAAACAGGACTTCGTCCATATTTTTTGAGACTAAACAGAGAGATTGCACCAAAGAAATCTCTCTCTCACATTAACAGTTTCCACTCTGTGATTGGGTCACTCATCACTGCAGCACCGTCTCCTGGCCATCGAAGGAATTAGCTCTGCTAAATTGTGCAACCTCTTCTGATGGTGCCTCACCCACTATCATCACTGCCCTAAGACCTCACTCAGTCCAAGTACTATAGTATCTTCTTCCTGACTCGGACCTCTGGCCATGTCACCATCTGTGTGTTCACCCTTCTGGGGGGAGTGCCTCAGTTCTTGAGTCTAGCCACTTCCCCAGCTCACAGCCCTGTAGCTAGCAATCTCCTGCCTTCTCTCCTCAATTCCTCACCAGTGCTGCTTCAAACTCCGTGGGCCACTTCCCTGTGCTCCAGGACCTTCTTCGTCCTCTTCCAGAGTTTCAAGCTTGCAAGTCCCAGCCATCAGCCCTGGTACCTGCTAACAATTGCCATATCTGAGGAGCTACCTTCCTACAGCCTTCCAGAAACCCAGTCCTCTCTCTTGTACTCCATGCAGCAGCAGACTGCCTCCGGCCCTGCTGACTTTATTTGGCCTGCAAGGTCCTGATTGGCTGGTCCCTGCAGCCTCTCAGATTGCAGGCTTGTACAGCTCCTCTGATATACATTCAGTATTTGGGTGAGTCTCAGTCCTTCGTTCAAAGCTTCCGTTGCAGAGAAGTTGATCTAGAGACAAGAAGCAGGAATGAAGACAATTTAGAGATGGTGCAACTGCATTTTATAGTTCCGCCATCAGGCTTGTGCTTCTTTTATCCCAAACACAGCACGTGGCAAGGTAAAGCCTCAGTCTTCTGTCCATACGCATGTTCTTTCATGTCCTGGTGACTCATAAGGCATGTCCCCTGGATTCATGAATCTTTCGCTGGATTCATTGTTCAGTTGAGTTCACTTGACGGGCCATTAAGCAGGCTTCGTGCTGCTGCCATTCTGTCTTGTAGTGTCACCCAGAAACACAACACACATTTTCAATATATATAAACCCTGTACATTTAGCACTTCTGCAAAACTGATACAGACATATAAACAGGGGCACTGCTATCCTAAAAAAGATTCAGGACACAGGATCCTGATCGCTCCCCCAGATCTCCTCCCTTCCCCTGGCCACATGCATCTTCCCCAGCCCCCCCCTTCTCCTGGCCCAGCTGCATACACTTTTCCCACCCCACCCCTAGCTCAGCCCCACACACCTTCCTCTGTATACTTTGTCTTTGCTTCCTAAATTTCATGAGTAAAATGAATGGGCACAAACTATTTTCAAGCGCATATTTCACCTAACATCACTGCTGCAGCCTTGCCAACCCCAATTTAAAAAAATCATGAGATTGGCTTAAAAATAGTGACAGGACATTTTACTAATTAACTAATACCACCATTGGGGTTCTTTATATTTACTTTCTGCTTTTTGAGTCTTTAGGGTGCATTTTCCAGCTTCTCTCCTCAGTTAAAAGGGCTACATATTTATATTTTTAAATGAAACCTGAAAGTCTCCTGTAATTACACACAGTTTTAGGACAAACGCTAAATATCACAAGACATAATAAAATGGTGTGAAAGTGGGGCAGC
Source organism: Pelusios castaneus (assembly GCA_007922175.1). Classification (NCBI taxonomy): domain Eukaryota; kingdom Metazoa; phylum Chordata; order Testudines; family Pelomedusidae; genus Pelusios; species Pelusios castaneus. The sequence goes on from ML685897.1 coordinate 281,157, forward strand.
CACCTGCATCCATCAAAACACAGTCCCAATATTGCCGACAATGCCTGATACTCCACGGTAATGTCAGTGGAATGAGAAACGTGTCCCAGCACTGCAAATTGAAGATATAGCATCAAAGCTGTCGTTTCATATAAATGATGTTTCATATAAATTGTGCTGGCATTTTTAAAGATTTCATAACATACTACACCAACCTGAGAATTACCAGTTTCTATTGCTAATCCACAAAATTCTAAACAATTTAAAATATGCATCCATGTCTGAAGCTGTCGTCTCTGGTATCTGCCACTACTGCCTGCTGATTGTGTTTCTGTCATTCTCTTTGCAGCATGCAGTCCAGCCAGAAGAAAAGCCAAAAGCACACAACACATCCTAACAAAAAGAGTAAGAAAAATAGCCATTTTTTTATTCTACTTCTTGAAAAATCTGATAGATGAGAAAGCAGAGCTTTCCAGGCTTGGGTATGGGGGCACAGTATCTGGAGCTGGGGAAAACTTTCAGAAAGTTTCTGGAAAATTGCAGGTATCTTGAAAAAGGTTTTTTGAACTCTTCCAAAATGTTTGTTTTTTCCAAGCAAAGTAATTCAAAATTAGTTTAAAACATTATAACAAAATAAATGATTTAATATCTTGTGAGAACATGATTGTCTGAAGCAGGGGGGAAGATAGTTTACCTCAGGAACCAGAATGTGGCTCCCCCTTGATCCAGGAAGAGGCAATCTGTGCCAGCTTGCTTTCCCCTCTGTGTCAGTTCTGGACCATGAGCTTGTGCACTGGGGAATGGAGCCAAGGCAACTCCTGGCTAGCCACACATCTGCAAAAGGAATTAACAGTCTGACAGCAACTGATGTCTCCCTTCCTCTGGCACGCACAAGTTCCAAGGATCTGGATAGTCCATATAGAGAAGTAATGGGGTTCCTTGTGCTTGCATAGGTGTGGAAGAGAGCTGACAAGTGAACCTAAAGGAGGATGAGCAGTTATTTATCAAACTTTTTATCTTTTCAAAGGCTTAAACAGTGACTGTGAAAAACCCCAGCCAGTTTGTGTAACTATGATCTCACCCCCAGCCTACCTTCTCCATTCCCTCCTACTCTTTATTATACAGTACTCATTTTTTTGCAGCCACCCCTTAATTAGCCTGTAAGTTCTTCACAGTAGGAGCTATGTCTACTTATGTGTCTGTATAGTTCCAGGGGACCCCGATCCCAATTGCATCTTCTCTGCACTGCTGTAGAGAAACTAACACTAAGGCTATGTCTACACTAGTGAATTCGACTTATAACGGCACCGCTGTAAGATCACTGGAGGAGCCTCTCTATGCTGGTGGGAGAGAGTTCTGTCAACATAATAAAACCACCTCCACAAGACAGTGCTGTCCACACCAGCACGTCTGTTGGTGGAACTTCTGTCACTCAGGAGTGTGGTTTTTTTCACACTCCTGAGCAACATAAATTATATTGACCAAATGGTAGCACAGACATGGCCTAAGAGTTAGATTTGGCCCCTGTGAAAGACTCTTTGCCATGTTTAGATACTCTGGCACAGCTATTTGGGCCTCCCTTTCTTGTCTTTAGAGTCCCTTTTCCCCTCACTTCCCCTCCCAAAATCCAGCTAGCCAACTCACAGTACCCTCCAAGATCCTTTATTATACTCCTTTCTTGCTCTTTCTTTGACAGTCCTGTTTTATCTTCCTCTTGTGCTCTCTAGACCATGCTTTAACAGGTTTGGGACTTCGTCTGGAAGCTATTTGTGGTTTCCACAGATCTGTTTCTTCTACAGCACCCCCTACGTAGAAATCTCACATCGCCATCTTCTATTGTCACAAAAAAAACCCAAGGAGCCTTGCAGCACTTTAAAGACTACTTATTTGTTTTGCTGAATTAGATGGAGATGGCTACCCTATTGGAACTTCCATTGTCACAGACATTCTTCTCCAGTTCCTGGACTGCTCCCTCCTTTCTAGATTGTTTGCTCACTCTGTGCTTCAGAATCACAAAGCTCCACTCTCTACTTCAGGAATCCTCCCTTCATCTGCTATTTAGCACATCCACCAATGGAATGAAAACTATGCCATGTCCACACTACATTCCTTCCAATTCCAATGCCTACCATTGGTTGCTCAGTCAGCCCATTGCATCCATATATCTTAAAGGGATGGTCTTAAATGGAACATGAACCTCAAAAAAATCAGTCCCAGCAGAAATTCTAAGCTCAAAAAATTGAATGAGTAAAAACATTCTCAAACATGCATTCCTACAATCCTGATTTGAGAGGGCCAAAAAACAGAATTTCCACTCCATGGGACATTCAGAGATTTCAAAATTTGGTTTTGTCCTGAATCAGAACAAAAAGGCAAAATGTCAGAACTTTTCAGGAAACAAAATATTGTGAAATACTTCATTTGGACTTTAATATTTTGACTAATATAAAAGTTTAAATACTCAAGTCAAAACAAAATAACATCCAAATTAGTTTCAACTTTATCAAAATGAAACATTTAGGTAATTTTCTGCTTAAGATTTTGACAAAATCAATATGTTCCTGCAAAACACTTTGATTTTACTAAATCAGCATTTTCTGTCAGAAGACTTTTAACCAGCTCTAGACATAATCCTGTTCTGCTATTTTATCCTTTAGCATGATCATTATAATCTCGATATACATTTATCACTACTACTAGGCAGTGGTTTCTGCAATGTTTAATTTGAGATGTGTGTGCCTGTCCTGTCACTTTTAAAAAGAAACTTTGTACCTGTTTATAATTTATTTTTCTTTGGGGCTTCCCCTCCACTCCTTGACTGCTCTCTTTTGCCAGTTCTGATGATCCCATGTTTACAATCAGAGCACCATAGCAAGAGGAATAGTCTGTGCACTGCAAAGATGAAATAATCTGGACTTTCAAAAATAAATAACCACACAAACCTTGTAGATGTTGATTTCCCTGTTTCAATTTAGTGCAGCTGACTGCAGCTAATGTGTAATCATCCAGTAGCATTGTATGTGCCGGAACAGACAAGCCTTTGAGGGTGTTGTGTTGGTCAACATTTTCTTCCCTACAAAGAAATGTAGTAGTTATATTCTTTCATAATTAAATCTGCATATGGTTAGCATTGTAGCTCTGCCTAGCATAGCATAAGGTCTTCTATCCTGGTAATCACAGGGGATGCCCGAATTTAATCCTAGACAAGAGCAAAAATAACAAGCAATCTGGAAACCGGCCAGGTTCTTTCTTAGAAGCAGCCCTTGAACATGCTAGTGCAGTATTAAGTGATTTATACATGTATATGATTGACCTTGTGAGGTCACTTTAACACCATGGAATCATGCAATGATCATGAGATGAGAGCAATCATGGAAATGGAAAAAAAAGACTCATGATTTAAAAATTCAATGTTGCCTCAATATGCTCATTTTTGTTTTTCCCACATTTTCACTATAGCTTCTGACAAGAACAATAGCTCCTCCCTTCATCCGTTCCTCCCATTCTCTTTCCTCATCCTCCAAAATGCTGACTGGAATTATATCAAAATAGTCTTGAAATTAACATTTGAAAACTTAGCAAAAAAGTAGCAAATATTACTGTAGATCAATGTGTTCAGTGATAAGAATGTGGCTCATAAAATATGGCATTTTTCCACTGACTGCATAATTCTTTAGATGCTATGCCACAAAACTGCAGTCAAAGTCATTTATTTAATTACTTCATTTTTGTTTGTTTGGATCTTTGGAGTGGGAATGCTGCTTGTTAAGTCCAAGAGTATTTTTTTTGTGTTATTTCTATAGCCCACGCATGATTGTACTATACTTCCGAATCCTACTTTGCCCATTTTTTCTCCCTGGTTTCAAGTTAATGTTAACATTGGGTCTATGAGACAGCACCACTGTGCATTGCCTCACCACTTTTGAAACACAACTATCACTGGATGAACTCAGTAACAAAAGTCAGTTGTTTCTTGGCCGCTGAATTCAGGCTTCTGCAGCATGGGAACAGAATAAGTAAAGCATGCTAACAATAGCAACCAAATATTTAGAGAGTGTTTTAGTTATGTTGCTTGGTGTGAGTGTCTTGGCCAATAATTGGCACTTTGCCCGAATAACTGCAAGACGCCTGGATTTAGATTTACCGCTACATTTACAAAAGAAAAGTGAGCTCACAATAATCTCTGTGATTTACCCTACACGTTCCTGATGACCTGAAGAAGTGTCAAATCTTATTTCTATCTAAACTGCTGCAGCAGGGTTGGTCTCCTGGCCTATATAAGTCTTGACTTACTATAGTAACATGTTGGGTAGTCCCACTCTTGAGGAAATCATGCAGTGGAGATAAGGAATTCTGAAAATGTACTGCTATTAGTTAGATGTAGTGTATGAATAGTCAGTACTGAGTTGTGCTATTATTACCTTTGACTTAACATGACAGAAATGTTATGGTTCCTCATGCTTGAAAGCTGCTGGCACCTAATACAAGTAACTAGAAATCTTAAAAGCATAGGCAATATAGCAAAATACAGAAATCCTGCAGTTAGCACAGATGAAAACAATCACCTTCACACGTACACAATAAAGCCTAAAATTTACAAGGCACAGGCGTACTACTGGGTCCACACAGAGGTCTACTGCAGTCAGTGAGGCTCTGTGCGGATGCAGCCATCCACACATCATTGTCATAAATTGCATAAATCAGAACCTATTGCATACTCTTTCCTGCCCCTCACAAACAGCACCATACTTACCAGAGTGTGCCCATATCAAAGAAAAGGAACTGAAGTTCCTCAAGTATGACCAAAAAGGCACATCCTCTGTCATACATCAAGAGGGAGAGCAATCCATCTCTTACCCCGTCCCCAGTGCCAGGGCGAAAAGGTGGGTTTTGAAGAGTACTCTGAAAATGAACACATCTGGCCTCTAGCAGAGAAAGGAGAAGGGCAAAATCCAGAATAGAGCCAACAGCAGCCTTATCCAATTGCTAACAACACAAGCTGAGAGTCTCCACTGACCTCCTTTATATCACATGAGCTTTCGTGGGAGAAAATCCCACTTCGTCAGACACTTTGAAGATTTTGAAAGATCTTCAAACCGTCTGACGAATTGGTAGTTTCTCCCACGAAAGCTCATGCGATAAATAAATCCGTTAGTCTTTAAAAGTGCCACAGGACTTTCTACAATAGACTAACATGGCTACCCCTTTGGAATTTGACTCCTTTATATCGTGTGTGATGGGCCCTCCGATAATCAGGTTCCAAACCATCCAGGATTTGTAACAGCATGGCTAGCACACATTTAATTACAGCATATGCAGCTCCTGGAGAGTGTGGATAATGTGCTCCCAGCATCAAAATCCACTTAGTACGTGGGCATCACATTCGGGGGTTTCCAGCATGTGAATAGCTGCTGCTCCACTGGGACGGGGAGACTCTGCAATTAGTCAGGCACAGCTGGATGAGAGCCAGGGGTGACTGCTTGAGCAGCAGCAAGAAGCCTACCACTACCCACATGCTTGGCACCAGGCTCCATCCACAGCGCAGCTCCAGTAAACATTTTCAAATCCTGGAGGAGAGCCAAGATATGGTTTCAGAGGCCTGAGGAGCACCACAGATAAAACCTGGAGCATCGAGCTCTGGTGCACTTCATGGGGCTGAAGGCTTGAGCTCCACCATGCCGCACAGGGCTGGCACTTCAGCACATCCTGCCAGGCTGACGTGCCAAGCAATGGAGGGCAGAATCCCCAACCCCTGGAGCCTGCCTCCCCCTGGTTCAGGCCCCAAGTCCAGAAGGAGCCCACCCCAAGCACCCTCCCCCCCCAATGGAGCTAAAGCCTCAAGACCCCCTGCTGTAGGTGAACCCCAGAGCCCCATTTTGGGGATGGGGGAAAGTTCTGGGAAATAAGCTATGAGAATTTAAGCCCTGCCCATTCCTCGTCTTTACCCACCTCTGCCTTTCTTCTCACATTTCGTACCAGTCTTCAGGGAGAGGAAAGTGGGGCTGAAAGAGAGAGAGAGGTCTCCCCTCACACCTCACGTAGGGCGCATGCCCACACTAGGTGGGTGTAGCAAGGGCCAGTGCCACAAGAGATAAAAGTCCTGGGGCACCTTAAAGACTAACACATTTCTTCAGGCGTAAGCTTTCGTGGGCTGCATCCTACTTCGTCAGGTGCAGTGGGCTGCAGCCCATGAAAGCTTACGCCTGAAGAAATTTGTTAGTCTTTAAGGTGCCCCAGGACTTTTGCTGTTTTTGCTATACACAGACTAACACAGCTACCCCTCTGGAACTTACAGCAGGTAATATGTGTCACGACAATTTAGGAGATTGCAATTTAACCCCATCTGGGTGTTTGTGTGCTATAGCAGTCAGATGGGGCAGCCCAACTTTTGAGCTCTTCTTTCCGGCAAAAGCAAGCTCATTTTACTCCTGGAGGGGCCACTAAAGCAAAAAGCTACACAGCCAACCCTGGGGAAGCTCCTACTAAAAAGGGATAAAGATGTGACCACGTGATCTCAGAGGATTTGAGCACAACCATCTGACCTGAACTCAGCCACACTACCGTTGCGTCATAAGGCCCACTGCTGAGAAGCTTAACCTGTACAGCGGTATAATGGCAGAATGACTTCCCTGCCTGTTTTGAGTCAGGGCTCATGATCCCTGCCCACCTCAATCTCACTGTCAAGCCAGGTGCTTGAGGGAGGCCCTTTCCACCCTGCTGAAGAAGAAGCATGATGCCAGGAAGGCACTCATGCCCATGGGCCTGGGAAAGGGCTCTTCAGGCTCTTTCTTTGCACCAAACCAGGCATCTGAGTGGATGAGAATTAACCTGGTGACTGGAGTTTCCCCAGCCCACACTTGCACATCCCACAGACCTGGTTAAAGAGCAGAAAGGGACTTCTGACTCCACCTGAAACAGCACATTTCTCATCAAGCTGCTCCTGGCTCCTCACCACTGCTCCTCAAAAAGGAAGAAAGGGGCAAACAGCAGCAGCATCCCTGCCAAGAAGCTCCCGCAAGCACCTCAGCCAGTGAAGTACACATACACCTTGGCCCGTAGAGCCATAGGCAAAGGAGCAGCTTGGGAGCCATCCATGCCCATAGCAGACCAGCAGCTCAGGCTGGAAAAAGAGGCACTACATTGACCAAGAATTGAACCCAGGCCCCCCCAATAGCAAGTAAACAGCTACTACTGAGCAACCAATGCCCTGCTCACCTAGCACCTCACCAGCCCCAGTCAGAGTGTGCAGTTTCTGCTAATGCCATCAACCAACACCAGACAGGTCCTGCTACAGCCTTCATAGTAGCCAAAGAGGATCTCTCCACCATGGGATTGCAAGGCAAGTAGAACAACACGCCTGCCCCTGATTTCTATAGTTTAGCAGTTATCACATTTGTCTAACACAGGGGGCGGCAACCCCCAGCACAAGTGCCAAACTTGGCACGTGCACCTATCCTGAGCAGCACATGGTGCCACTCACCCCCCCCCCCCCAGTGGGGCCTTGGAACACAACAGCCACACAAACACACACACACAGCTGCTCCTGTCCCCTGCTGGCCTCACCCCCCTCCCCCAGCTGGGGAGCACAGCCACCTGGGGACAGGAGGAGCCCTGCACATGGGGGGTGGGAGCAGCAGAGAGAAGGAGACCCTGGCTCTGCCCCTGGCACCTGCTGAGGGTGTGGTGAGCGGGGCTGGCATAGGAGCCGAGAAAGGTTGCCGATGCCTGGTCTAATACCTGAAAAGTCTCCTTTTTAAAGCCAGGCAGAAACAGTCAGGGTTTCTCTGCTGGTCCCAAAAAAGGCTGAGAAAGGCACACACAAGGTGCATTAGCCTGCTCCAGCCACTTGTCTCCCAGCCCTGGCATTGCATCCTTCCTGCTGCTGCCTCTCTTTGTCTCCTGGAAGAGAAAAGCAAGGCTGTGAGAGAGAAGTCTCATGCTATCGCCCTTCCTCACTTAGGATGCATGGAGTGTCAGGAAAAAGGAGCATATCAGGGTGCAATAGATAAAGTGTCTGACTATGGATCAGTAGATTACACATTTGATTCCTACCTTACAGCTTGTGTGTGCTATAGCACTCAGATGGGGAAGCCCAAATTTGAGCTCCTAATTCCAGCAAAAGCAAACTCATTTTGCTCTTTGAAAGGCTACTAAAGCAAGTCACTACACAGGCAAATCTTGCAAGAGAAGGAGATGAACACACAACCTCAGTCTTCAAGACTCTTAGTATTGCTCTACAAAGAAGACTACTATGATGCTTAACCTGTGGCTAGAGGAGTAGAATGGCAGATTTCCCCCCTTGTATGGGTGAAGGTTCACAATCCCCAGCCACTTCAATCTGAACACCAAGCCCAGATCTTGAAGGAAACGCTAACCACTCCACCCTGTTGGAAAGGAAGCTAGCCCGTGGGAAGGCACTTGCATTTGCACATACAGGCCACCAGGAAAGAAACCAAACCCACAGGCCTGGGAAGAAGCCCTTTGTGCCCTTCCCTCAGGCCAAAGCGGGCTTCAGCGTGGACTCAAGTTAACTTGGTGGCCAGAGTACCAAGAGCCTGCACTTGCACATCCTGCAGGTCTGGTTAAAGAGCAGAAGGGGGCTTCTCACTCCACCTGAAACAGCACATTTCTCAGCAAGATGCTCCTGGCCCTTCTAACTGCTCCTCAACAATGGGAAAGAGCGGCAGCACCCTTGCCAAGAGGCTTCCACAAGCACCTCAGCCAATAAATCACACCTTGGCACTCAGAGCCATAGACGAGGAACAGCTTCAGAACCAGCCAGGCAACAACAAAAAAAAAAAACAAAAAAAAAAACTAAGCTGCATTGGCCGGGAATCGAACCCGGGCCTCCCGCGTGGCAGGCGAGAATTCTACCACTGAACCACCAATGCACTGCTCGAAAAGCCTTTTGCCAGATCCACCCAGATCATTTACGTAATTTGCTAGTGCTGTCAGTCAATAGGTTCTTCTTCCCTTCAGCAGACAACAACCTATTAGCTCTCAGTTTCTATACAGTGTAGCAATTACCATGTTTGCCTTCCATGCAAACGGTTCTGTGCAGGGGACTCACTGGGCATAGGCCCATGCCCAATATATTCAGGAGTCTCCAGAGCCATTGCTGCAAGCAAACTAGTGTGGGGTCAGGGCATTTGTAAATCTCCCACCCTGCTGCAGCACGTGGCCTAGAGGGTGGGAAGTTTCAAGCCTCCTGAAGTCTCTGAGGTTGAGCTTTAACAGCTAAGTGATGGAGTTGGGGGGGCAAGGAACAGGGAGCCATTCAGGGTTCTGGCCGTGGGGCTGGGGCTGGGGAGCAGTGCTGGGTGAGGCCTGAGGCACCTGGCAGGTGCAGCTCCCCCCCAGTAGCTGCCCACCCCGGAGCAGCGCTGGGCACGAGGCAGCTTGGAGCACCTGCCTGTCTTGCAGCAGCACTAGCCAGGCCAGGCCAACCACAAGTGGGCTCAGGGCAGCCTAGGCCCCAAATCATTTTTTGTGTGTCCCAGTTCTGTGAAGCTGAGCAGAAACAGTCATGCTTTTGCTCCCAGTCCCATTGAAGCTGAGCATCTTCCCCATAATTGAATCTTCCCTGTAAATTAGTATCACAATAATTTTTTAATTATGATTCATATCAAGGCTTGGGCCTGCTTCTAGAATTGCTGGTCTTTTCCAGGTCCTCACTCTGTAGAGATAGGCTGACTCAGTAACGTCCATTAGCATTTGCTTATATTGAAGCACAGAAGTAGGGCACTGACTTCAGGTGAATGTTAGGCAGATACTTAAATACTCTTGGAAGTGGGGCCTTTATTAGGACCTGCTCCAAAGTCCACTGATGTCAAAGACCAACTCCTATTGGTTTTGCTAGGAGTTGGCTCAGGCTGTTAATACTGCTTCCTCAGCTAGTCAGTTGGATGGCCTTCTACTCGCTTTGAAATAATGGTTTCTGCTCCTTCCCCTGCTAGTCAGCAAGATACTTTTACATTTCGGTCAGTTTTATCCTGCGGCAAGCTGGATCAGATCGTCTTCACCGCCCCTTGAGGGGGACAATGTAGCAGCAGTACCCTTTCCTTTAGTTTTTATTTATTGCAACATTTTAAAGTGTGTTGTGTGTTTTAAAAAAAAACAATTATTTTTCTGTGTTAAGAAATAATAGTATCTGAGTAAAGATATATACACAGTGTTGTATACTAATATATCCTAAATGCATTGTGGATTTATTTGCATATAAAATCCTTAAACTAATTTGTTTTGTCAGAGGGAACTTTTTGGAATGCTATTTGGTTTGCCCACAACCTAAATAGAAGAGGAAGGAGGAGGACTGGTAACTGGAATGAGGATTTTTCTAATGTAGACTAAAATAATTGCTGGAGGAGCCATGCTGTTTTCAGCCATGAAACAAAGGCATTTGTTTAAATTAAAAACATGTGCTTTGATCATGCAAACAGCAACTATCATTTTCTTTGCAATTCAGCAGTGAGATCAAGGCAGTTGTATTTGAGTTGGGCTGTCAACAAAGCATGACATAAAATATATGATGCAGCCAATATTCAAACTTGCCATATAGTGTGATTTTGAGTTTACATACTTAATAACTAAGGAGCTTGGGGCTACTACTTGTTAAATCATGCTGCTGGGAAAGGAACAGAGTGCACATAACAGGGGCTTTGGTAGGGTCCACAAAAAAGCTGACTGGTGTTTTAATAACATTCAAAATATGAAAGCAATTCTTAGCTAAATTATACCAATTTTAAAGTAAACTGAACTGCTTTTACTTGATGGTGTTGCTTTGGGTTCCAGCACGATTTGTGTTCCTACACCAACAGGGTTTAGAAAAGTGTGAAATATTCTCTTGACTTTGACCATCTTGTTAATAATCAACCTTCCTCCAATTTCATCGAGAGGACTGTGGTAAGGCAACTCTGACAGGTCTTTGATTCTACAAATTTCCTTGATTATGCTCAATAAGGTTATAGATCTAAATATAGGGTAAAAATTGCACCGGTGGCATTAACTGATCTACTCCTAGCTATGATGTAGACAGAATGACTGGTTTGGTTCTTTTAGATCAGTCAAAAGGCTTTAAGTACCATTGGCTATGAGGTTTCTTTGTAGGCAGCTGTGAACCTTAGTAGGGATGTATGGAATCATTCTTAAGTAGTTTCATTCAGTCTTTTTAGGATGGTTCAGAAAAATGCAGTTTGTATTGCAAATCCAAAGAGAATACAAATGATTTTCCAACATTCCTCATGCTTTCCCTTCAAAATCAAAACATTCCTCTTTTGTTTACGGGCAAATGGGTCGAAGCACTTAAGTGCAACAGAGCCAGTGATAGAGACTATGCTGTAGTGACTTGAACGCCTTACATTCATACACAGCTCCATGAAGGATGTTTGTAAAGGAAGAGTTTTGTCTCTTTCCTGTAGGTGGTAGCAGTGTCTGATTATCGGCCCTACAGGACAGACGACTTGTTTCCACACCAAGGTAATCTCAGCCACATCCTGTACAAAAATGAGGTGTGGAACTTTGCCCACTTGCAGAATGGACAACAGGGATTCTGTCCTGCCAAGCACAGTAAGTCCTCAGCTATGACTTCATGACTCTGCTGTCTCTGTGCTGATTGCTCAGAACATTTTTTGATGGTGCTGACTTCTTGCTGCATGAAGTTTTCATTTAAATGGATGTTCTGTATTTATCTCAAAAAAAAAACAAAACAAAAAAAAACTTCCTCCTAAAAAAATACAGTGCAATGAATAAGATGATGATCATGATGTTACGAAGCACTGGTCTCTATGGCTATGTCTACACTTGTTAATTTAAATCGACTTCAGCTAAGTCGACTTAGTTAAGTCGACTTAAAGTTAGTCAACTTAGCTTAAATTTAAAGTCGACTTAGGGGGGAACTTACAAAGTCGATCTAGAGCATCCACACTGGACGCCTAGGTCGACTTCTAGGGGCTAGGGGGACTTTGGGCAGGTCCACGGTGCCAGGGGGGGCACCCCTTGCCCAGTACCAGGGGGCTCAGCCTTTTCCCCATTGTACCAGGGGCAAAGGGGGACAGGGACCCTGGCAGGGCATAGGGGAAGGGTGGGCAGGGGGCTCTGCCCTGCCCTTTGGGGGGGCATGCCAGGCTCTCCCTGTGTCTCCCCCCCCCAGCAGGGAGGGCAGTGGGGGAGTCCTGAAGAGCCCTAAGTCAACTTAAAGTCGACTTAGGGCTACTCCAGGTCTACACTGGCTTAAGTCGACATTAAAAAGTCGACTTAAACCTAAAGTCGAATTAAAAGTAGGTTTAATAAAGTCGACTTAATTTTCATTGTCGACTTTATTTTCCTTAAACCGATTTAAGCAAGCTGCTTAAGTCGACTTAAGGAAAGTGTAGTGTAGACACAGAAGCTTGCTTAAGTCAACTTAATTTACTAGTGTAGACACACCCTGAGAGACTGGGCTAATACCAAAGAACAATTTTTTTTTCCAAAATCATAGACTCTTCCATTCCAAAGGTTTAAGATGTATTCTAGGTCGTGCTGGTACTGTTGCCTATTATGAGGTCGCACCACACTTCCCATTATAAGGCCGTATTGTCTGTTTGTAACTTTGCCACACTAACTATTTGGTATAAAATTTTTAAGCAAAATTGTTTTGGAAAACTGCTGTTTAAACAGGCCAGCTTTTTCTGAGAACAAGACTAGGAAAAATATATCGTTTTGCCAATGTTAAAAAACTCCTGCAACCGTTTTTTTATTTTGAACAGCTCTAAATGCCCATATGCTTTGGAGCAGGGTCATGAACGTTGGCAGGGAGGTGGCCTCTGTGTCATGAATGTGCCTTTAGCCACCCCTGTGACAATCCATTCAAATTAAGCCAAGTTATAAGCCTTTGAAAAAAATCAGTTTACACACAATCAGTAGAGACTTCTTAGATCTCACTGAGCTCACACCTGACGGGTGTGCATGCATCATCCCCACAGAGTGACTGAGCATGCTCCAGCCCAGAGCTACTGGGTGTTCCAGGGTGGGGTGGGACCAGACACAAACTGAGAGCAAGGACTCTTTCTGTTCTGTGCTCTCACTGAGGCACTGCTGGCACTAAGGCACTGTGAAGGAGGAAGATGTCTTATGTGAGGGTATGTCTACACAGCCCACAGCAGGGACCAGTTTTGCAGCTTCGATTGAGTGGCAGTGAAGACTCACTCAATTGAACCCAGGAGTCAACTCCATTAATCCACCCTGGCAAGTAGCGTAGCACTGTATCAACGGGAGGGCATTTCCCATTGGTGCAGCACAGTGGAGACACTACAGTAAATAGAGGCTAGGATGTCAATAGAAGATATGCAAGCAGGGGCGTCCCTGCCCTGAAAAAGGGTTCTGGGCCCGTCCCCAGAGCCCGGCGCCCACCCCCTGCTGCGCTGGCCCTGCCCCCTGCCAGAGGCCAGGGCCAGCTCTTGCCACAGCCAGCAGCCCAGCCCTAGGTCCCTGGCTGGGGGTCGGGGCCGTATCCTGCTCCCACCAGCCGGGCCCTGGGTCCCCTGCCAGAAGTCAGGGCCAGATTCTGCCACCACTGGCCAGTGGTCTGGCCCTAGGTCCCTGGCTGGGGGCCCGGCCGCAGGTTCCCGGATGGACTCAGAGCACCAGCAATGCCCATGTTTGCAAGTTCTGTATGTAACTTGTATATCTCCCATTGACTGCCGCTGAAATCTGCAGCCAGTGTAGACTGGGCCTTAATGAAGAGGAGACAAAAGCTGGGCCAATGAAGAGGAAAAGAAGTAGATTAGACAAGGACCTGGGGAGACAGGGACTGGAGGTGAGGAGGAAATGGGACTAGGCTTGGCTGGGAAAAGAGACCAGGAGCTGGAATTGGCAGAGAGTCAAGAACTAGGAGCCAAATTACAGGGGAAAGGGAGGTTGGGCTGGGGAGCAGGGATTGGTTGGCAAGAATGCTGGGACTGGGTGGCCACTGAGGAAAATGATGGGGAAACGACAACTAGTTGGCTGGGAGAGGGGAAACACTGACTGGATGAGTAGCTAGAAGGGAGGAGACCGGCTGGGACTGACCAAAGAAGGAGACTGCGACTGGGATCAATGGGGGAGTGGGATGGGTGGGTAGAATCAGATCTGTCAAGGAGCTGGAGTGTGGGGAAAGAATTGGAAGTGACTGGAAAATGATACTGAGACTAGGAACCAGGGAGAGGCAGGGGCAAGAAGGCAGAGACAGAGATTGGGTGAGGAGCCTGGAGTCTGAAACTAGAAGCAGGAGACAGTGGGGGCGGGGGAAGAAATCAAATGAGGAGCCAGGATGGGGTACTAGATGAGAAGCCTGAGGAATGGAAACTGGGACTGAGTAGGTGAGACTGTTATAAGGAGTCAGGGATGGAAAAGAGACAGGACTGGGAGAGGGACAGGATGGAGGGTACAGAGCAGAAGGGAACCAGCTTGTGGTAAATAGGCAGAAGCATCTGTGCCCATCAGAGCACAGTCCCCGCCAGTGCCAGGAATGAAACTCAAGATTCCTGAGTCCCACCATTCCTCTGCTGTCAGAAAATATCTGTACTCTGTCGTAGCTCAATCTCATACCACAAGAGCTGATCCACACCGAGGATGACAACCTACTACTTCTATCAGTTACTCCATAGCTCAAATGGAAGAAATCCAACCCTGCTTATGAATCACGTGGCTGCTAATATGATGCCATATGATGGCATCTCTGATTTTTCTATTTGCTTTTTCAATAAAATCTAGGAAAATATACACAAAATAAACTATGTTAAAAGAACATGATTAAGGTAGCAAAGTAAAGCTCTTAAAAGTTTGGAAATGCCTGAATTTTTGTCCCTGCACAAGGCCATGCCCAGTGAATCATGGAGTAAGAATCTGAAGGCTTGGTCCATTGTTAGTAGATGAAGTTACCATTTCAAAAGCCCACAAACTGGATTTTATCTGACCGCCTTGCAAAGCTACTGTAGCAATTCCAAGGTCTCTCATTCCTGTATAACAAAAAGTGGTCAGGCCACGTGTGATATAATTCTTTGCAATTGGCCAAAATCAATCTAATAGGATTATAATTTTGATTACTGACTTTTTCCACATAATCTTTTAATTGCACAGGAGCTTGAATAATGAATTTTAATAAAAGAAAGTCCAGCAGTATAATATTTACTAATAATGCCGTCTTAATTATGCATTGCAGTGGGAGTTTCTGACCAAGAGTCATCAAAATCCTGTGATAACCAATCAGATGAAAAATCTGTAAGTAAAACTGAATAGGACAAGTTACCTGTACGTAATGTGCTTTAAACTGTAGCAGTTGCTAAAATAACCCATATCTGTTCTGCAACAGTAGTTAAAGAACCTCACAGTCTTATAGGATGGCATCCTTAACTAGGGAACTACCTTCTCATACAAGCAGAGAAGATCTCTCCAGGAAATGGGGGTACCATTATGGGACAGAGAGAGACTTTTTCTCCTTTTAGATTCTCCACAGCTTGAGTGTAAGTAGAGCTTTTAGAACACATTAATAAACTCAACAGTAATAAGTCACCAGGATCAGATGATATTCATCCAAGAGTTCTGAAGGAACTCAAATATGAAATTGCAGAACTAATGGTAGTATGTAGCCTATCTCTGAAGTCAGCCTCTGTATCAGATGACTAGAAGGTAGCTAATTTAATGCTGATTTCTTTAAAAGGTTCCAGAGAAATCCTGCTAATTACACACTGGTAAGTCTAACCTTAATACCAAGCAAACTGGTAGAAACGATAATAAAGAACATTATTATCGGATATGTAGATAAATGTGGAGTCTTGTGGCACTTTTAAAGACTAACACATTTATTTATTTAGATAAATGTATGTATGTATTTATTTATTGAGATAAATAAATGTGTTAGTCTTTAAAAGTGCCACAAGACTCCCTGTTTGTTTTGCTGAACTAGGTTAACATGGCTACCCCTTTGGAAATACATAAACATGATTTGTTGGGATACAGTCAAAGCGGCTTTTGTAAAGAGAAGTCATGCCTCCTCTATTCAAATTCTTCGAGGGAATCAATAAGCACATGGATAAGGGTGATCCCGTAGATGTAGTGTACTTGGATTTTCAGAATGCCTTTCACAAGATCCCTCACCAGAGGCTCTTAAGGAAACTAAGGCCTGGTTTACACTAGAAATTTACATTTGTATAGCTACATCTATCCCTGATAGGCATAGTTATACTGACCTAACCCCTGATGCAAAGAGAGCTAGGTTAATAAAAAAATTCTCTGTAGATCTAGCTATCACGAGGGAACGTGGATTACCTAAATCAAAGGGAAACTCACTCCCATCAGCGTAGAACAGGTAGTGTCTCCACTCTACACTGCAGCTACACCACTGTAGTATTTTAAGAGCGGATATACCCTAAGTAGCCATTGGATAAGAGGGAGGTCCTCTCAAGAATCAGTAACTGGTTGAAAGATACAAAGGTAACAAAGAGCAAGAATAAATGATCAGTGTTTATAATGGAGAGAGGTAAATAGTGGGGTCCCCCAAGGATCTATACTGAGCCTCTGTGCTGTTCAACATATTCATAAATGATCTGAAAAAAAAGGTGAACAATGAAGTGACAAAGTTTGCAGACAATGCAAAATTATTCAAAATTGTTAAGTACAAAGACAACTTGCAAGGAGTTGCAGAGGGATCTCACAAAACCAGGAACTGGGCAGCAAAATAAGAACATCAGAACAGCCATACTAGATCATACCAAAGGTCCATCTAGCCCAGCCAATGTCAGGTGCTTCAGAGGGAACAAACAGAACAAGTAATCATCAAGTGACCTTTCTTGTGTCACCCATTCCCAGCTTCTGGCCAATGGAGGGTAGAGACCCTAAAGAGCATAATTTTGCATCCCTGCCCATCCTGGCTAGTAGCCATAGATGGACTTATCTAGTTCTTTTTTTAAACCCTTTTATAGCCTTGGCCTTCACAACATCCTCTGGCAAAGAGATCCACAGGTTGACTATGTGTTGTGTGAAGAATTACTTCCTTTTGTTTGTTTTAAACCTGCTGCTTATTGATTTCATTTGGTGACGCCTAGTTGCTGTGTAATGAGGAGGAGTCAATAACACTACCTTATTTGCTTTCTCCATACCAGTCATGATTTTATAGACCTCTATCATATTTCTCCTTATTCATCTTTTTTCCAAGCTGAAAATCCCAGTCTTATTAATTATCTCCTAAAATAGCAGATGAAATTCACTGTTAAGTGCAAATTAATGCACATTGGAAAAAAATAATCCCAACTAGACAGATGATGGGTTCTAAATGTTGCAACCAGAGAAAAAGATCTTGGAGTCACTGGATAGATCTCTGAAATCAACTGCTTAATGTGCAGCAGCAGCTAAAAAGATTAGGAGCTATTAGGCAAGGGATAAAAAATAAGACAGATAATATGATAGTGGCATATGATGGAATTGGCATGCCATGGAGAGTGGCATACTATATGCCATGGAGAGTGGCATACCATGGATTTGTACTGTGTCCAGTTCTGATCAGCCCTGTCTCAGAAAGGAAGTAGGAAAGGTTCAGAAGATCCATGGTATGGAACAGCTTCTATATGATGAGAGACTAAAAGGATTAGAGCTGTTCAGCTTAGAAAAGAGATGATTTAAGGGAGATGCTAGAGGTCTATAAAATCATGAATGATATGGAAAAAGCAAACAGAGAAATGTTATTTACTTCTTCACACAATACAAAAATCACGTCATCTACCTGCATTTAAATTGGTCAAATGGAACTAGATTAGCAAAAGCAATTTTCTTGATATTTTTAATGATCACTTCTTGGAACAACCATAGAAAACACAAGAAGGAGAGTCTAGTCTTTTCAGTTCAGTCCCATGTAACATATATAAATTAGTTCAAGGAAAGCGGTCACTACGTAATAGTGACCACAGTGAATGAAATTCAGCATCCTCAGTAAAGCTAGTCATTCTACTTGTAGACTGAAATAGCAGTAGTAATAATACCTCACTCTTAGCTAGCACTTTTCATCAGGAGGTCTCTCCAGGTGCTTCACAAAGGGGTTCAGAATCAATTACCCACTTTACAGGCACAGTCAAGGTCCGATATGGGGTTGTACCCACTAACTGCAGGAGAGTCGTTGCCACTCAGTACTGTCAGGCTTTATCCCCTAATGGGGGAAGGGTGCCCACAAAATACCTGGTTCTTTAGATGCGGATGCTGGGGAAGTTCCCGAAACCCCCAGGCAAAGACCACCACTAGCAATGAATTTTTGTTTATTCACTATGTATGTGACTTTTATTTATGATTACTGAATACAGGTTACACAGATTACCAGATTAAGGCAGTGATTAGTAGTACAATAAACACCCAATATATCCACAGGCACTCTAAGCCACAATACCACTTATTGCATGAATACAGATTCAGGATTTTTCATCAGTTATGGCTTTAAGCACATGATATAGAGAATATAACAAAGCCCAATACACACAAACCAAAACAATCAAGAACACAAGCCAATATGTAAGACAACCACACGGGACCCTTTGTACTATCATATAGGGATCTCATTCATGCCCATTGGATCACGGGGTTTACCTGCGCACCCTTGGCTGCACGCAGGATAAGTCCCAGACCTGGTCAATGGTTATCCCCCGTTCACACTTCCCTCCCCCACAGCAAAGTTATAGCAGCGACGAATACCTAGCACAGGGGTGCCCATTTATACACTCATACAAGAAGGGGATCCAGTGGGTCACGAGGTTCACCTGTGCACCCTTCCTTTCAAAACCCTTGCAGGCCTTGGGGCGGCTGCACACAGGCTGTCTCAGACCTGGTCACTGGTTAATGTTTCCTTGCACACAGTCTCCAACACAACTCTGCGTCTTTTGTCCTTCTTATCACTTACAAACACAAAACAAACAGGCAAAAATACTAACAAAGCTATACCCAATGTAAACCCTACACCTACCCTAATTCCTGCTTCAGCCCCAAACCCAAGATTGGTGCTGCTATTGTTCATTACCTGAAAGTCTCAGCATAAAGCCGGGCAAAACCTTAAATTTTGTGTTGCTGTGCTTGAGAGCCGGGCGCTGCTCAGAGCCTCTACTTTAGTTACCTTTCCTTTGTTGAAATTGATGTCGGGTTGCTAATCCGAACCTTCTCTTAGCTGGCCAGGCCTCGGTGCTTTACGTCCGGTCCTGTTGTCCGTGTCCTACGGAGAGCCGGCGGGGAGTGCCTTTGGGGTGAGCAGTCCCTCGGGCCTGCTTCTAGTGCTAACTAGAATGACTCCGACTTGCCCCCCCCACCCACCATAAGGCCTCCTTTTATTGCTCAAAACCGCAGTGGTGTGGTGTCTGCTGATTCATACGGTTAGCTGCCTGGAGTGTTAGGGACCTTTTAACCTTCCCCTTTTCCAACAGCCGGCCAGCTGCGTCCGGTTCAAGAGCTTGCATACATGTCAGGTTTTGGTTGCCAAATCAACAGTTGTGGTTTTGCTCATTTTAGGCCATGACTTGATCCTGGGGCCTAGTTTGGACAACTAAGCCTTTAGCACCCTGGCAAGTACCAAAGACGTGATTTCCCCAAAAGCACTGAAACCTGCAGGGTATTTTAGGGGTCAGTCTCACAACCCTTGTTCACATGAGTAATCTTTGCTCACAAGAGCACCTCCATTGATGTGACTATTCACATTAGGAAGGATTATTTTGTGGGTATGGGTTCAGTGATCAGTCCCTTAATTTGCTCTTCTTTTCAGCAATTTATGGTATTCATTTTAAAACTTCTCTCCTTAAGTCCCCAGGTAACCTGCAGCCCCCAATCATTAGATAACTGTATAGAAGTTCCTTAATGACCTTTTTCTTCCCCAGCAACCTTCAGCATCCCCAGTCACCCATGCCATGGTGAAACGGGCTGCAGCCACAGAACCAGCTACACAGGACAGTGCTTTTGCAAAAGAGTAAGTGCCTTTTCTATACGTCCACCCACTCCTAGTGTAGCTGTGCCTGGGGTGACAAGGCTGTCTGAAAAGTAGCAGGTGGCACACACTCTAGGTCATCAACACTGTCAGTCGCAAATTACCTCTTGGCTGGAGTAATAAACCCCAATGATCTATAGCAGATGAGTAATTAATCTCCAAAATATTTGCCTGAAGTGTTCTTTTATTTTTTATGAACTATTAACCTAGGCATTTTAGATCTTTAGGCTATTTAAAGTGTTCAACATATGTCAATTTTATCTCTCTTGCTTAATCAGAAAAAAGTTAACGAGTAATTATTTATAAACATTTAACTAGCGTGTCATCGCGAGTCCCATTTATTCAAGTCAAGGTTTCACATAGAAAGAAAAAGGAATAGTCTTGGTCATTATGTGAAGATGCTACGCCAAATTCTATCTTGATTACATCCTTCAGACCCCACTGAAATAATCTACAGAACTTAGAGCAAAGCACTGATGCAGTATGAAGTGCTGTTTTCTTATATTCTCTAAACAAATAATTATAATAGAAAATTATTCCTAAGGGCCAACCCTTCATATAAATGAATATGTCAATCGAGTTATACCAAAGATGAAAGTAGTAAATTCATTGCTATCTGGAGGCAGTAACAACCAGCCTATATTTATTATCATCATTTAGTCAATGTCATAGGATTGTATTGCACTTTACACTCAAATAAAAAAAATGGGACTTGTTTCTCTAGTGTAACTACATTGAAATAGATGGAGCTACACCAGTGCATTAATCCACCAGTAGAAGATTTGGCCTACAGTTCCTGGTGCAAAGATCTTACAATTTAAGGGCTTTACGAACACTCCAGTCCCACTCTCACTCAGTTTTGCAATGTTAGTTTCACTATTTCTAATGGCATTTACATTTAGTTGCTATTTTGCTCCCACTGCACAGAGGCTTGAGAGTCAGTACTGGAGAGAGAGTTGAAAGAAAGGGAGATTGGACGAGGGCTTTACTCATTATAACAAATGCAGTTATATCCCATTTTAAGCAGCTCTTTTCCTTATGTTAAACTAAAGTTTTTTCAGCTTGTTTAATTAGTCATTAAAAATATGACTGAACCTAGAAAAGGGCCACAAGATAGAAACATTTTCATAATATCATAGAAATCATAGAAACTGGAAGGGACTATGAGAGGTCATCGAGTCCTGTCCCCTGCACTCATGGCAGGACCAAGTACCATCAAGAGTAGACCATCCCTGACAGGTGTTGGTCTAACGTGCTCTTAAAAATTTCCAATTATGAAGATTCTGCAACTTCCATAAACAACTTATTCCAGTAGTTAATCACCCTAACAGTTAGGAATTTTTTCCTAATGTCCAATTTAAACCTCCCTTGCTGTAGTTTAAGCCCATCACTTCTTGTCCTATCATCAGCGGTTAAGGAGAATAATTTTTCTCCCTCCTCCTTATAACAACCTTTTAGGTACTTGAAAACTGTTATGTCCCTGCTCAGTCTCCTCTTTTCCAGACTAAACAAACCCAATTCGTTCAGTCTTCCCTTGTAAGACAAGTGTTCCAGACCTTTAATCATTTTTATTGCTCTTCTCTGGACTTTCTTCAATTTATCCACATCTTTCCTGAAATGAGGCGCCCAGAACTGGACATAATACTCCAGTTAAGACCTAATCAGCACTAAGTAGAGCAGAAGAATCACTTCTTGTGTCTTACTTACAATACTCCTGTTAATACATCCCAAAAGATATTTTTGTGCCTTGCTTTGTTCTCTAGCCATAGAAGCCACTCAAGGAAGAACACTGAGCATGACTTAACCCTGGCTCCAGGAGCAGATGCTTCTTTACCTTTGACTGGCAACAACTTGTGTGGAACACCCGGCATCCTGAGGAAAATGTGGATGAAGCACAAGAAGAAATCTGAATATCTGGGGGCAACAAACTGTGCCTTTGAGGCTGACTGACAAGCCTCAATTTTGCTTTTGCAGGACAAACATTCCTTTACCAAGGGCAGAACGCTTTAGTATTTCCCTGAGTATGGATGCATCTCTGAGGACATAACATTACTTGTGCTATTCATGGCATTTGCCTAACCTGGGTAGGTGGAAGGGTAATGGGGAAAAAAGGTGAGTGTGAGCTAATTCAATATCCATATTTATTGGACTATTTCTGATACCAGTATGGTTGTAACAGGTTCCATCTTTAATTTGCTAATTCTAAAACTACTGTTGACTCTTTCACCTTTTACTTATTCTGTCCCAATTAACTTAGATTCACAAAGACAAAAGCGCACAACAAGCTTTGTGTATTCCTATGAGACTTCATATCAACTTCATTGTGCTATGAAAGCCTAATCCTGTTGTTCATTTTGTACCAGTGCAACCACCAAACTATTAAGCAATTCAGGCCCATCCTGATGTCATTTTTTTTGAGGTGTGCGAGTTAAAAACCAAACCTTAAATGCGATGCTCTTTGACTGAAGAGCACGAATACATTTTAATTCAGTTTTGATATTTTTGAGACAGGAGTAAACAAAGATAGGAATGTTAAATGAATGGGTGACACAGAATTGAGGGCCAGGCCCTCAAAGTTATTTAAGTACTTAACTTCCATTAATTTCAATGGACATTTGATATCTACAAATCCCTTAGAGAATCTGGGCCTGAATGACTTCCAGATGCACATTTAAAACTCCAATCCATGACAAATGATCAGTCTATTAAAATTGCATGTCCAGAGCAAGCTATGCCAACAATGGAACATCAGATGCAGGAGATCCTTTTTCTATAGAACCTGTTCAAGTGCTAGCTATAACCATCAACTTAATATATAACTTTGTAATACAGAGTATTTCACTTTGTGCATGAGATGCTAAGTGGCAAGAAAGGATGTGTAGGTTGCATGGCTGGACTACTCACTAAAGCAGGTTTGCTCTCCAAATTCCTGGTCCTATAAGCCAGGGACTGACTTGCTGCCTTCCTAAACTGTGCCAAGAAGATCTCGGGACTGGTACCAGTCCACGGAGTGGTCATTTAGAAACACTGCTATAAGCAAATGGCTTTAATGGATTGCTCAAAAGGAGGAAAATTGGTGACTACATATTTCTCGCAGTTTAGAAGCTGTTAATCTGGTTTCCTTTTCTCTCTCTTCCAGAAGGAAATCTGCCAAAATTGAACTGGGCCCAATCTTGGAGCCCTAACTCACATGAATATTCCTATTGGCAATTGCATGATCAAGTCCTTCATTTTCCAAAATCAACAGACTTAAATTTGTCCCAATACAGGTCTCTGATATGCACCTGCAATGAACTTTTGCACCTAAATTCCATTGCTCTAAAACTTACATTTAAAAAATGTTGCATCATCAAAAGATGATATCTAATGCCAACAATATGTGATCAACTTACACCTAATAAAGGATATGTGACAGCTAAACATTAAGGACAGGTCTATACTTATAGCGGCAAATTTGCTGCCGTCAATTGATCTTTCCAGATCGATTGAGCAGGTCAGTGGAGACCCACTCAATCGATTGGGAAGTCAACTGAGTAAGATCACCCACTGAAAAAAAGTAGTGCTGAGTCAATGGGAAGCCATTTCCATCAACTCAGCACGCTGAAGACACCACGGTGAGTAGGTGTTAGGCAGTCAAAGGGCGATACGCAAGTTGTTTTAAGAACAGACAGAGTCCTATGGCACTTTAAAGACTAACAGATTTATTTATCGCATGAGCTTTCGTGGGAGAACAATAACAGCTTCCCATCTTCAAAGCATCTGACAAAGTGGGATTTTCTCCCACGAAAGCTCATGCGATAAATAAATCTGTTAGTCTTTAAAAGTGCCACAGGACTCTGTTTTTCAGCAATAGACTAACATGGCTACCCTTTTGGAAGTTCTTTTAAATAACTTGTGTATCTCCTTTTGACTGCCACCAAAAACCATGGTATGTTTAGGCCAGGGCTAAAACACACATCCCCAGATGTATGTGTTAGAGAAAAATGTCCTCAGTTTTTTAAATCTTTGAATGATTTCTGCAGCCAGGGGCTAAAGTAAGGTGGTGAAGGGGGTTATGCAACTCTCCTTCTCTGTCTTGAGCTAGCATCTCTTCCCCACCTCCCCCCATTCTTTTTCAAGTACTTCTGCTACTGCTTAGGGTCATGCAACCTGAAGGGGACCAATGTTAAGGTCAAGCCAACAGCAAACTGATCAAATCCATCAAATCTATTATCTTTAAGAAGACGATGCAAGACATGGAGCAGCTTGAAAGTGCTTGTTGAAAACTGTCTACCAAGGCTTTTCCTTTTCAGCAGATTGATGGATCCTGCTCCAGTATCTAATCTCAAACTTTAACAAGTGACAAACTAGGTCTTCTTAATACACCTCTGCTATCTGGGGCACACGGCCTTCATCACAGCTGCATCCTTAGAAAGAGGTGCTGAATTACTCTAACAAACTTAAAATCGTTTTCTTTAGAAACAATACAGCCTAATGTGCCACTATGTTTCCTGCATTTCTCTTTCTTACAAAAGGCAAAGTGCTCTCTGGTCCAGGATCCAAACACAGACTCAGTCCCAAAGAGTGGATCCCCACATGGGAGAGAAGCACGCTCCATGTATGATGCAAAGAGAGTGTGTAGCCCTGCCTCAGAGGGCCTAGACTCTGCCCAGGCCTTCTGCTGAAATAGGATAGTAGCCAGGGGTTAAAGGAGTGGGTTTCCAGTCAGGGCAATGGGAGAGGGCATCTGATACTGAATGGAGATGTCTACAGTGCTGATGTCTGTGGCTGAACGTTGTCACAGAAAGACCTGAGGCAGTTTCTGCTATAGAAACTCTGTAAACCAGAGAAGAGCATCGTCTCTAGCATCCTAGCGTGAGTCTGAGTCATACCCTTAATGCTTGTACTTGGGGCAGTCAGTGTGGGAGTTGTATCATGGGGCATGACTGTGAAGGAGCATCACTACTGCCAATAGCTCAGAGAAGTTAAGTGCAGTTTCTCCTCCACATCTCTAATACAGCCAGGGATGCCGTTCACACTTAGGCTTATGGAGATTTTTATGAAAACAAGTTTTGTTCTGCAAAGATGCATCCACTTTGTAAAGCACCTACTACACTGTGTGCTGCACACCTAAATTACAATAACCCTGGGGCATATAACTCATCCAAAGTCAAAATCCTCTGTGACAACAATTGATTGCAGTCTAAATGAAAGGTCATGACTTCAGCTAAGGAAGGAAAGACAAGAGCAGAATATTTTAACGCAGTTGTACTCTTGTAGGGTGCGTCTACACTAGCAACTTAGGTCGACTTAAGGACGTTTAAGTCGATCTACAGAATGCCACGTCCACACTGGGCTTTCATTAAGTCGACTTAATAACTACCACTCTTTAGGTCGACTCAATGCTTAATTTGATCTGTTAAGTCAACCTAAAGCCAGTGTGGACGCCCTAGGTCGACTTAATTCCCTAAGTTGACCGAAGGGGGGATGGGCTGGGGAGAAGGGAGCTGCAGCTCCTCAGGAGCTGTGGCCCCCAGGGAGCTGCAGCTCCCTTGTCCCCGGGGGAAGCCGTGGCTCCCTTGTCTCCAGGGGAGAGCCACAGCTCCCTTCCCCCGAGACGCAGCTCCCCCGAGACGTGGCTTTCTGTCAACCTGGCACCTTCATGTGTGCATGCAGGCAGTCCACTTAAGTTTTTAGTGTAGACACTGTAAGTTGACTTAGCTTTTTTAGTGTAGACATACCCTCAGGGACTGATCAGATGATCACTCTCCCACCCTGTTGACCTCACTGGGCATCAAGGAATCCTGGCACCTTGCAGGATCAAACCATTAATGCAGATGCCCTGCGCAATAAAATACAATGAAAGAGAAACAATAACATACTCCAGAAACGGAACTATTGCCAATAGAATTGTTTCCCAAGTTTTTCCATGAGGCACCAGCAGCTCTTCGATAACTTCCCCATTACACCACTTCCCACAATAACCTAAACTGTGCACACGGAAGCCCTATCATAGGCCCCACTCCAATACATGCTTGATTTTATCCACAGAACTCAAGACTACTCAGTTGCATAAAGTTAAGCATGTGCATCTGTATTTGCAGGATCAATGTCTATTAGTTCCCTTTTTAGTCTAATCTCTTTAAATTGATCCAAACTTAACAAAAACCACCTCACTGGAAAGGATAAATTAACAGGACCCGGGAAACAGAGAGGGCTAATGTTTGCAATGCCTAAATATCTGATAAACTGATATAGCTCCATCAAGTTAGCCCCTAGTCCAAAGCATCAAAAATGTGTCTATGGAAAGGGCTATTTTGTAGAAATTGATTCTGTTAAATAATAGTATTAAGCAGTATGGAAATGGGGGAGAACAGATGATACCTAACAATCCCTGTATCTTTAAATGTGTTGTATTTGTTTTCTTTTACTTTATAACTGCAATCTATGTGACAGTGGGAGATTTACAAATACTGTAATTATTTATTTTGTACCCTATTCCTTCATCTTAATAAAGCACAGCAGTTTCTGTGCTGAACCCTGAAACAATCTGTGGCTCCTGTCCTGCAGTCAGATCCACCAGCATGGATTCCACATGGAGCCAGGGAGTCTCGTGCTAATGGCTCTGACTGTAGGATCAGCACATTAGGATGTAACAGAGAATGAAAATTTATGGGTTTTGACATCATCTCACAACATGGACATTCTAGGTAAATTCAGCATGACCTGCCCCAATCTTTCAGTCTAGTTCCCTCTATCCCAGATAGTTTCAGTTAAAACTTATTTAGTTAGCGATGCTTCAAAAAAATTGTAGAGTCTTAGGACAGTTCAGCAATATGGGCAGTATCTACATTCAGAATGACTTAGTTGGACTTTTCTTTAAGTGAATCATTCAGGCCAGCCGTTTCAATTTTTCCAGGACATTTACTGTAATACAATTCTGGCCTTTGCTAGAAATTCAGTTGAATACATAAATTTTCCATTTGCTAAAAATACCAGCATGTGTGCAGTACAACATATGAATTTCCAATATATTTTACAGATGGGATAATATACAGAAAAAGGTTAAAACACCCAACTACATCAAATTCATTGCACTAGTGAAAGAGATTCTAAAGCAAGAAGGAAGATGTATGGTGCTATTTTGTCCAGCAACTGGTCTTAAATCAGTCAGTAGATTTTTTTTCATTCACAGGGAAATGGGGCCTAGTTTTTTGCCACTAGTTCAAAATATTTACTTTTGAAAATTGACTACTGCTTCTGAAAATATGCAAAGCTTATTTGCATATCACAGCTGAAATAAATGATATTACTCTGAATGATGAAAGATGATTTGTGTCTCGCAGATGAAATAAATGATCCCAGTAAAGTTGGGATATCACCTCAACATTTCTTCCATGACCATTAGCTTGAATAAAATCTTGAATTTGCTTTGCCTGCCTATCTTCCCCCCCCCCCCCTTTATATTCATTTTATGACTACTCTAGTGAATGAGTAGTCATGGTACTAATGGTCATAAAAATATCACTCGTTTAGGAAATAGTGACAAATAGCTGCAGAAAGCTAATTTTAAACTCAAACATATTTGTACTATAATTCCAATTTCCAAGAGTGACACTCAGCCAATCAGAAAACAGATCTACCATCTCCTGATGTATATGATACTATGTGTCCCAACAAAATTAACAGTGCTCAAATTTCCTGTATCAAACATTTATACAAAGAGCTACATATGAACAATCTACTGACTAAGAATTATATGTAAAAATATAATAAAGTCCAACAATGACTTTTGAAAAAATCGTAAGTGTTCTATGGCCAGTCCAAGAATGGACAAAATAAGCTAAATAAATGTAATATATTATTCACTGAAAATTCTGGGATCAGATCTAACTACTGGGAACTAAATCTTCTTTGAATGCTGATTCCTGTTTAAATGAATGGGCACTCCCTTAAAATAAAGAACTAAAATTTCACAGATGGGAGAGAGACAAAACCAGCCACCTTGTGAAGTTAACTGAGTAGCATGCAAACCCGCAAAACAAAGGTGCTACAGCTAATTTTAGAACAATTCACCACTATACATTATCAGCTGGCAACCGATGAAAGCAATTGACTGTTTTTTGTCCATTCCCAGGGGACAGGTTGTGTTCAACACAAAAGACAGCATCACACATAGTATCTTTGTTGGTCAAGAACTGATGACTTGATCTGAAGCCCATTGAACTCAGGGAAGACTGTCAGGTCCTGAATGCCCTGGTTTGGGTCAGATTTGGTGTGTACGGGAACCTCAGTTGTACATTCACCTGCAAGTTCTGCCTAAGTGCTTTTTCTCCACTTCATTTTAGATTAACATTTTCCTGCAGGCTTGTCACATTTTGTATCACTGTGAAATGGTAAAGGGCACCACGCACATGACGCCTCCTTTTTTTAGGCTGTGTGCTGAACTTTGTAATAGAAAAGAGATGTACAAGACAATAGCCAGGGAACGAATACTCCACCCCACGTAATTAACGATGCATTTTTAAAATGAAGTGAGCCTCAAAAGACACTTGCTAAGTCGGGTGTAACTAAGTAGAGTTGACATTTCACAAACAGCCCTCCACAGCATAACCTGCTGTTGTCTTGTGCCAATGAAAGCAAGGTAGACCTCAGAAACCAATGACATCACAGGCCAACCACTTGCCCTAGAAACAAGAGTCACTAAACATACAGTAAACACTTCATAAAACACCGTCTAGTTGAACTTGACAGTTCAGGACTAATTCTGTTGAGACTTTATTTCATTGTTAAGCTATTAAGGAGCAGGGTGCCAACTCTGTTATAGTTAAGGTGAAGATCAGCTGTTTAAAGTTTGACTGTGCTCTAAAATCTGCACCGTCAGTCAGACTGCCTTGAGATCGTGAATGCCTCAAGGAATTGGCACGGTTTGGTCACTGATCCAAACGGAGCCATCTGAACACTAGGCTCCCAAGATTCCCCTTTCCCCCAATCTCCCCCCCCCCCATCAGCTTTTCTTAAAGCTGACATATTCTAGCACTGGGGGATTTTTTTGTGCACAAATAGAGACACCAGATGCTGATGCATTACTACAAAAATGCACCTGTCCCTTTAGAAGAAATCAAAATACAATGAGCCAAAAAGTTGGGATCTCCAGAAAGACATCCTGCCAAGGCCCTCTAAGACAGTGGTTCTCAACCACTGTGTCAGAATACATTACTGAGCTGCCACACAGTGGTAAGTGTGTCACCAAGAGCCAGGGAGATGGCTGGATTTGGCTGGGGAGGGGCTGGCTGTTCACAGCCTGCCAAAGGTTGAGGACCACTGCTCTAAGACACACACATCAAACAGGTTACACTGGGCATGTGCAGAAAGCCCAGCCAAGGGCAGGAGTGGGAGCTGAACCAGACGCTGTATTAAAATCCAACCAAAGGCAGAAAATTGACATTAAAAAAGATAACATCTTGCCCCACCTGTCTCTGTCAAAGGGGAAATTTTAGCTTGGGGGAAATGTAATGTGAGTACAGCAGCCTAAAAAAGTATTTTTTGAAACAAATACATCCAAATACTCACTGAGAAGGGAGGATCATTCTGGCTGAAATAGATGGTGGGAATTGGTGAGCAGAGTTTGGGGTACAGTAGGGGGAGGGGAAGGAAGAAGAGGGGTTGGGGGCCAGGTGATGGGGAGGGGTTAGGCTAGGTGGAATGAATGAGAGAGATGGACCATTAGGAAGGGGCAAGGCCCATCATTCCCCCATTCCCTTCCCAAATATGTGACACAATCTCAGGGGTCCCCCCCCCCACACACACACACAATGAAGTGCGGCACACTAGATTTCTCAAGGTACACATGCACTTCTTTAATCGCACACTCAGGAAACAAGGAGAGAGGCTTATGCATACCACCAGAACATCACAAGGCCCCATATCAGTCACAGCTCTTCCCAGCTGCTCCAACGTATGCCTCCACCATTCAATATAGCCAGCTCCAGAGACCATTAAAGATGCATGGGAGTGCACCTTAATTCTGTATTTCCAGATTTTCACAAGTTTGCGTTTTACTGAACATGATGTTCTGGAAGAGCACAAGCTCTCAACAGGCAACTTTAACTCTGGATTAATGAAGATTTTTTGCGATTTAATAATATAATAATATTGCAAATGAAATAGCACAACACAGAGAGGCAGCCCCTCTACAGTTCAAATTGCAGTCTTTCCATTGTAACCCTGATTTGGTCCCCATTTTAAAATCCTCAAAATGCTGGATGCCAGACTCAACATTTGTACATGCAGTTTGTGAATGAAGTAAAATTTTTCTACCAGATTTAAGTGAATTGGATAAAGGTACATTCACTATCATATATTTTATTGTTAAGCTATTAAGGAGCAGGATGCCAACTCTGTTATAGTTAAGGTGAAGACCAGCTGTTTAAAGTTTGACTGTGCTCTAAAATCTGCACCGTCAGTCAGACTGCCTTGAGATTGTGAGTGCCTCAAGGAATTGGCACGGTTTGGTCACTGATCCAAACGGAGCCATCTGAACACGAGGGTCCCAAGATTCCCCTTTCCCCCAATCTTCCGCCCCTCCCCCCCACATCAGCTTTTCTTAAAGCTAACATATTCTAGCACTGGGGGGTTTTTGTGTACACAAATAGAGACGAAACCCGGACTGCGATAATCACACCAGATGCTCATGCATTACTACAAAAATGCACCTGTCCCTTTGTTTCTAAATTTAAAAATTTTATAATTAATAATTAATTATATTATATATATATTAAATAATTAATATTTAAAAATATGTATGCTCATTATGGTCCAGTGTCTCTTCTTCAAATCTTTTTTCCCTCTGTGAAGGAGGAAACAGAGGAAGAATTAGAATATGCAATGGATTCATCTAATCAAGATCTACTGCAGAAACAAAAGTTCATCTGATTAAACTGTTTGAATTAAAACAACTTGTTTGTTTTGCTGAAATAGACTAACAGACTACCCCTCTGGAACAGTTTGAAATGACCTTGAGACTCGCTCTTCTCTGCATGTGTCTATATACCTAACATACTGCATTTTCCATTTCATGCATCTGAGGAAGGGGGATTATGCCCACGAAAACATATGCGTTAAATAAATGTGTTAGTCTTTAAAAGTGCCACAGGCCTCCTTGTTTGTTTTGCTGAAACAGATTAACACGGCTCCCCCATTGAGATTTCTCTTTGTTACCCTTTCCTTTTGCCTTCTGGCTACTAAGAATCTGTCTTAACTGGCCGAGATTACATGGCTTGCAACAATGCAGTAAGCCAGTGACCAAAATGGTGGCTAAAAGCAATGCCCAGAACAACCCAAAGAGGATACAATTTTGCCAGGTCTTGGAGTGGCTACTAAGACTGTATGCCATGCCTGGAGGGTTTTTTTTCCCCCAACAGTGGGGTTGCAAGTGAGAGTCAATATCAGAAACAGACAGAAGGTGCCTTGTTTTCCCCGTCATGTGTATTTATCTTCTGGGAAAGGGAATCACATTTTACCAGCACCCATAACAGCAGCTTCTGCCCATCTCAACTAGTTTCTTCTCTTTTCCCCCAGAAAGACAGTTATTACCACTTTAATGCCATCTAAGTGACTGTTAAATAGGGAGATTTGTTTTCAAATCTCTCTCCAGTTAAAGGAAAAGGGAACATGGGATGTTGTTAAATGAAAACTGTACTTGTTATTTTACATTTCAAATTCTTTAACTGTTTTTCCTTCTTTTCTGTATCTTCATTAAAGGTTAAAATTACTTTTAACAGCGTGTTTCCCATGGTACTAAGCAGGGTGAGGTCTCTGCGTACCAAAACCTGTATCGTGTTTAAGCTGTTTAATGTTGGACAGCTACAGGGTTACGCCACTACCTTTGACCCCTTTGGCCCATATATTCCAACAAAAGGGAGACAACAGACGTGTCCGGAGTAATGCACGTTCCTAGATACTGTAGCTGCCAGTCAACTTGCTATGACAATCCTTGGCCAAGGAGCCTTCAATGGCACTCCAAGCACCAAGTTACTTGAGGGACTGCCAACTTCCACTCTTATAAAAGCTGGGGTTTAAGTCTGACCCCACTTACAACTGCCCCAGGCTTCAAATGACTAGGTTTTGGTAACTACAGCATTTTGTTGAGATTTTTTTTACCCTTTACTCTCAACCTTAAAAGAAAATCTGTCTAGATAAGTATTAGCTGCTCAACTTAGCTGTATTGCAAAGAGCTCCTTAAATCGTGGCATTGAGACACAGCAACGATTTGGGTCATAGCTACACAGCATCCTCCAAGAACCTATCCACACTAGCAGTGCAACCATATTTTTGATACAAGGCCAAGATATTCTCATTGGAGCCAGTTACAACAAATGCAACTGAGCTGCATCCAGAGAGCTGCTTTTTTCACAGCCTAACCAAGTAACAAGTTTTTTTATGTATCAGTACCTATCAAATGTCTCACTGGATTCATACCAGTGAATTCTGGAAAAATCCAAGCAGCTATCCCACAGTACCTGAGCAAGAGATAGAGTTCTAGACGTCACACACAGCAAAACCAGGAACAGGTAGAGCACAAGCACAGAACACTGGGACGAAGGAGGACTGGCTAACCTGGTTACATAAACACTCTTATGGAGCCTCTCAACAATGTCAAAGGGACCTCTGGGCAAGGGCAACACAGTCTGCTGCCACAGTTACTAATACACATGTGCAGGATCAGAAGCCATAGGCTATGTCTACATTTGCACTTTTAAGTCGACTTAGTGTGTCTATACTTAAAATTAAAGTCGACTTAAGGGGGAACTTACAAAGTCGACCTAGAGCATCCACACTGGACCAGGGACTAAACTGATGAGCCATTAAGGACATAAGGAATACACCCATTGTGTCCTTAATGGCTCATCAGTTTAGTCCCTGGGACCATTATCCCTGGTACATTCCTAAACATTAAGGACACAATGGTTTGACACACCCACCCACCTCTCTCAGGTATTTCAATAAAATAACATAAGTTAAAGTACAGAGAGAATACCCAGTTCCTAACTTCTAATCCAAATAGAATTCCTAGACATAAACTATATAATCATTCCCAGCAAATTACTACCTTTCTATTGATACCAAACATGACATAATTCCTATGGATTATAGCATTTATGAGATATCCATTGAAAATAATATCATAAATGCTTCCCTAAATCCAGACAGCATCACACACAGGGTTCTGCCCTGCCCTTTGGGGGGCATGCCAGGCTCCCCTTGTGCCCCCCCCCAGCAGGGAGGGCAGTGGTGTAGTCCTGAGGTAGCCCTACGTTGATTTAGGGCTATCCCATGTCTACACTGGCTTAATTCGACTTTAGAAAGTTGAATTAAGCCTTAGGTCGAGTAAAAAGCAGGTTTAATAAAGTCGACTTAATTTTCATCAAGTCGACTTTATTTTCCTTAAGTCGACTTAAGCAAGCTGCTTAAATTGACTTAAGCAAAGTGTAGTGTAGACGCAGGGCAAATTAAGTCGACTTAAGCCAAGCTTAAATCGACTTAATTTGCCAGTATAGACGCAGCCATAGTTACAAATGAGAGAACTAATTGGTCACCAAAGTGTATAAAAGTGAGTGAAGGCAGAGAATAGGCTCCCAAAAATTCTATGATCCCATTGCTAAATCTGGGAAGGGTTCTCTGTGCCTGTTGAGACTCTAGTACATAAATAATACAGAGTGTACGGCATGTCACATACCATGTCTCTTCCTCCAACCTAAGAAAGTT
This sequence comes from Pelusios castaneus, assembly GCA_007922175.1. Lineage (NCBI taxonomy): Eukaryota > Metazoa > Chordata > Testudines > Pelomedusidae > Pelusios > Pelusios castaneus. The sequence continues at coordinate 314,842 of ML685897.1, forward strand.
ATTCCTGGCCCTGAGTGCTCTGACTCTACCTACAACCAAGGAAAGTGAAATAATAATTGTCTGTCATTGCTTTAATATCCTTGGGAAACAGGGCCCTGAAGGGACTTTGCTCTCAGTCTGTGGAGAAGAGATACATTAAAGACTTGGAATGCTTTTGCAATGGAAACAAATCTCACTACTTTTATATACTCACATCACACTCGTATAGTCTAATTTTGTGACTACTGAGACAATGACCCTTGTCATTTTTATATTAAATTTACCTGATAACTTTGTGACTTCTCGATACTTGTTGAAGACAAGGACACAAAACTGCACAGCTTGGTCACCAAGCTGGCCATCTGAACAATATCGCAAGCATATTCTATATCAGATGACATGTCCTTTTCTGACTTTTTTGTAAACAAAAGAAACAGAACAAACTCATCTACCGACACAGAGGAGATGTGCATCATATGTTCTATATGCATAGCAAAAGAGCTCTGGCCTGTTGGGCATACTCTCGGCAGCTGTTTACTTTAGTTTACACTTTAGTCCTAGCAGATCACGAGATGCACAAACCACTAATCGAACGGGAAAGAAGTCTGAAGGCTCTTAAGTGTTGTTAGTTCTGCTAAGAGACAAACAAATTAGAAAAGCGGTTTTGTTTCTAATGGAAACAGATATTAGCATTGCACAACAAGGCAAAGATGGGCAAAATGCTCAGCTAAAGTAACGAAATATTTTTAACTCATATTTCTGTGGTGAAGGTAAGTGGGTCTATTGAAAGAGCTGTGAAAAGTCCCAGACAGCTGCTTTGGTTGTTATGCAAATTTGACAAGAAACTGTTCTGCATGTTTGCACAGGGGAGAAATGTATGCATTGAAAATTTTCTTCTTTCTGTTAAGAGGAAAAAGAGCTTCATTTTGAGGCTCTTTGCTGCATTCACTGACTGGACCATTCTCCCATGATGGAGATGAATGTGGATGATGAGGTCTCTAAGTGCTTTTGGAAAACAAGTACAGGTTTGAAAGGGGACCTGTTAGTCTGGCAAGGACTAAGATAAGATCCCAAGGAGGCACCCGATCACGGACCTTCAGGTAAAGCCTCTCAACCCCTTTCAAGAACCTCAAAGTCATTGGATGGGAGAAGGCTGAAATCCCCTCCAAAGGCTGGTGGAAGGCTGATATGGCACCAAATAAACTTTTAACAAGAGTAGGGCTAAATCTTGGAGTTTGAGCTGTAGCAAGAATCACTTGTATTGGTGAGAAGACTGACACGTTTTCTCTGGATTGGACTCAACAGGTAAATCACTTCCACTTAGGGTGATACACAATTTGTGTTGAGGGCTTTCTGCTATCCAACAGGATATGTTGGGCCTGCGCCAAGCAGGCTCGCTCCTCTGCACTCTGCCACAGAGCTGCTGCGCTGTCAAATGCAGGTAGTCCAGATTGGAGTACAGCAACCGATTATAGTACTGTGAAGGTCACGTCTTCTTGCTAGCTCCCACAGAGGGGCCATCAAGAGGATGCACGGCATGCTGTACTGATGCTGGCATGGCCACGCTGGGACAATCAAGATGATGTCCACCTTGTCCCTCTTGATTTTTAACAGTACCGTGTGTAGTAGGGGGATTGGCAGAAAGGCATACAAAGTCCCCAACCAGTAGGAGGAATGCATCGGACAATGACCTCACTGTAAGTCTGCAGTGGGAGCAGTATTGTGGGCACTTGTGGTTTCCCTGGGTCGCAAATAAGTCCACATGAGGATAACCCCACCTGTGGAAAATCATATCTGTCACAGCTGGGTGTAGCAACCAGTTGGACTGTGGCAGGAAACATCTGCTGAGGAGATCTGCTACGTCATTCCTCTCGCCTGGTAGTTGAGAAGCCGCTATGTGAAAATTGTGTCTCACCGCTAGTTCCCATAGGCAAATTGCTTCCTCTCAAAGGGCTGAAGAGTGGGCCCCTCCCTGCCAATTGCCCCCGAATTGTCTTGTCAGCACTTTTACTACTCTTCCCTTTACAACATGAAGGAAGACCTTGCATGACCGCCATATATCACACAGTTCCTTGACATTGACGTGAAGGCTTGCCTCCACCCGGGACCACCTCCTTTGGGGACTGAGGTTGGTACTGGTATGGGCTCTCCACCAGAGGTCAGAGGCATCTCTGAAACAAGAGTGACCGATGGGGCTAACTCCTCAAATAGTACCTCCTGCATCCCTGATTGTAGGCTCTGCCACCACTCTAGCAGAGCTAATATCTGGGAAGGGATCATGACCAACCTGTCCAGGGAATGCCTCCAGGGAAGATAAACTGACACCAGCCAAGACTGGAGTAGTCTGAACCTCAGGAAAGCAAGCAAGCCTCACCACGTAAGTAGAAGATGCCATGTGTCCCAACAGTTGCATGCAATGTCTGGCCGTTGTGGTTGGGCATCAGTGTAAGCTGGCAATGAGTTCCAACATTATCTTGAACCGAGCCCGAGGGAGGAAGGCCAGGGATAGGGAGGAGTCTAGGACTGCCCCTATGAATTTTATCCTTTGGACTGCTTCTAACTTGGACTCTTCCCTCGTTTAATAGGCCTAGATGGCTGCACATGTAGCAAGTGAGACATACACCCTCCCAGACTTGAGACATACACTGATCAGCCAGTTGTCTAAATGTGGAAAAATCTGGATCCCCCTGTGTCTCAGGTAGGCTGCTGTCACTGATGTGATTGGGTAAAACCCCTTGGAGATTGTGACAAGCCAAACGGTAGGGCCAGCGATTGAAAATGGGAGCTCACCACCAGGAAACAGAGGAACCGTCTGTGGCCAGGCCAGATCAAGAGATGAAAATATGCATCCTTTAAATCGAAGGCAGCATACCAGTCCCCAGGATACATGGAAGGGATGATATGGGCAAGGGAGACCATGTGGAATTTTAATTTAATTTAATTTTAATACCTTTTTAGGTATTTGTTGAGTCAGCGGAGGTCCAAGATTGGCTGGAGGCCCCCTTTTGCTTTGGAGATGAGGAATTACCTTGAGTAGAAGCCTTTCCCCACCTTGGGATCTTTTTCACTGCCCCCAACACTAAAAGGGACCTCACCTCCTGAATTAGGAATTGCTTGTGAGAAATGTTCCTGAAGAGGGACAAAAAAGAGAAGGGGGTGTTGGGTGGGAGTGAGAAGAACTGGGGGGCGTAACCAACCAAAACCATTCCAAGGACCCATCAGTCCAATATGATCCTGGACCATTCCAACCGAAAACAAGTTAAACAGTCTGAAAATGGAAGTCTGATTTGGGGTGCCATCCTCAGGCGCATCTTCAGAATGACTGTCTTTGATTAGTAGGGAGATGGTTCATCCCTTGCTGGGAAGCTGAGGAGGAACCCAGGCTGCATCACCTTTTGTCTGTAGGGTCTATGGGACTGGATATCTTGCTGCTGCTACTGAGGGGCCTCAGGACAAAACGATCTCTGGAAGACTGCGGCATGTACAAACCCAGAGAGCAAAGTGTGGCTCTTGAATCTTTCAAACCGTGCAGTTTCCCAACTGTTTGGTTGGAAAACACTGCCAATCCGTTGCAAGGAAGGGCCTGAATTGACTGCTGGACCTGTTCAGAGAGTCCTGAAGCCTTCAATCACAAGGTCCAGTGCATGCAGGTTGCTGAGGCCATGGTCCTGCCTGCCAGGTCTGCTGCGTCTCAGGATGCTTGTAATGAAGCCACTGAGATCCCTTCTTCTAGGATCGTATTAAAATACAGGACCTGTTCTTATGGAAGGGACTCCCCAGAATGTTTGAGGGGGGAGCAAAAATTGCTGTTTGGAGATTCTAAATTGCATGCTGGCTGTGTAATAAACCTTTCTGTCAAACAGATCGAGACGTTTAGCCTCTCTATTTTTAGGGATGGACCTGGGCTACCCCTGCCTTTCCTGGTTCACCACATCCATGACCAGAGTACCTGGGATGGGTGAGTTAAAAGGTACTCAAACCCTTAACAGACACGTAATATCTCTCTTCTTTTCTGACCCTTTTTGGATAGCGGATACAGAGAATGGGGTTTGCCAGGGGGCTTGACTATGTTAAGCACACCCTCATGCACTGGGAGGGCTGTCCTAGCTGGGGCTGCTGTTTCCAGCACATTGAGTCAGAAAAGCTTTCCCAGTATTTGATCCATAATAAAACTCTATTAGCTAACCTTATAATCAGCTTTTTTTAAGTCAGGATTGAACATCTTTCTGAAAGATATGCTGCAGCTCAAACATAAGTGAAGGGTGAAGTGACAGAAATTATCGGGTGAGATTCTCTGGCCTGTGTTATGCAGCATGTCAGATTAGATGATCATAATGGTCCCTTCTGGGCTTAAAATCTTTAAGACTCTGAACAATAATGGTGAAAGCAATTAGAGAACTCTAGGGGCCCGGGATGGAAAGGAAACTCCAGCAGGTGGTACAGTAATATAGTTCCCATACACAAAGGACAACTATATTCTTTCAGTACGAATTGCTTTTACTCTTAAATTAAAGAACACAACAAGAAATAAATTAAATCTCCTTGAAAGAGCACAAAGTGTGCAACAACTAAGATCAGGCTGCAGCCATCATGAGACCAAGATTGCTGCTGTCTGTGCAACAGACCGAGGTTTTAGACATTTAAGACGTATAGTACACAGAAAAAGAAAGGAACGGCTTCATGCCTATTGTCCATATGTTATGTACACTGAGCCCAACCTCCTGCCCTTGTGGGCTTATAACAATTTATGAAATACTAAACAGGAAAAGATACCACTGTCTTTTTTAACTCTTCTGTGGGTCTCCCAGTTTGTCTTCTGTGAAAAGCATATCTTGGATGGATCCTATGATCAATGTATCAACAACCTGCTTGACAATAAAAATGTAGAAAGAAATTAATTTTTTTATGCTCACTTTTATTTATGACCAGAAAACAGAAAACTTACAGGATATCAAAGCCTTTGTTAGCATCCAATCTCCCCATAAGCAAACTCTTTTAACTGGAAGAATCTGCCTGTAGGCAGTTTTACTAGATAGAGAACAATTACAGACATCAGCCTCTAGAAAGAAAATATGTGTCATGGGCTTCCCTCTAACATTTTAGAAATTATACAAGGAATTCATATAAACCCCATCTTATACTACACAATCCTATGTGATGAAATGCCTTATACGTGATCACAAAGCAAAGCCTTGCATTAGTATTTTAGTGATATAAGTAAGCCATGATTGTAAATGTCCCAATGTAAAAGTAAACAGAAAGAATTTTTATCAGTAAGTCCTCTGTTCAAGATTCAAGCCCAGATCCTGACATGCATCTGAGCAGGGAGGGCATGTAAAAATAGGCTGGCTTTCCACTCCACCCCCCAATAGTTGGGGCAACTGTGGCCACATCAGCATACCTAGGGCTGCTCTAACTTGCACCAGCAGTAACTGTCATGGTTCACTAAGAAGCAGTATGTTCTATCCATAGTTTCTCCCATCCCAGCATGCTCACTCTAGTGAGGAAGGAAGGGGAGAGGCCAGAAGCAGATGGTGTACAGCTGGTTCCACTGATTTTAGGTCACCAGAGGATTCTCCTCTACAAAACGAATCATGAGTGCTTTGTTAGGGCAGCTTTCTGTCCCTGTTCGTTTGCAGGGGAAACACAAAGGAGATGGAGTGGGGACCAAGGGTCAGACTCTCCATGTTTTTGAGCTTAAGTGTCTGACCTTGCAGGCCATCCAGAGTTGCAATTGACTTCAATGGCAGCCCCACAAAAAGAGGACCTGTAGGAATAGTGCTTACATTTAAAGGCATCTGGGCACCTCCATCTCTAATAGGGCATTAGCTGTTAGTAAGGCTCTCAATCCTCGCACTCAGGTCTTGACAAACTAGCCCCTCATCAGTAACTTCCAATGTGTTTAAGTGTGTTGGTCAATTTTAGTGTCTCCTGTTAGTGATGTATCTTATGTAGTTTTCAACCATTATTTTTAAGGCATTTCAGTCCATATCTGCACTCCCTAGAAGTTCAGCAATGTTTTAGAGAGCAGACGCACAGCCCAACCTTCCTCTGGATTCCATTGGGTGTTTTACCCAAGCTGTGAAAGGAGTCAGAGATTGTGCCCTTGTCCTCCTCTGAACTCTGAATAAAAGGTGAGCAATAACTTTCACGTGTTCCTACATCTTCCATTATATCAAAAAAGAAGGCATATATTGTCTTTGTCTGATCCACAATATTTTGTCTGGTAGAAAAACAACAGTCTAGCTATATAAGGGTTAAATATTGAAGTCAGCATGACCAAAAAAAGACAAAGTTGCGTTTGGGGCCTTTGGTATTGAAATATACGTTAGGGCTTCACTTTCATCTATTTTATGCACACTGGCTACATGCACTTCAATGTCATCAGAGGAAAGTAGAACTCAAGATATTATTTTTTTACAAGAGAATAACCCTGTTACTTGATCAAAAAGAGAATTGATTAGAGACTCATCTGTCCTTCAGGTGGGCCAGTCTCTAGGCAGCAACATAATCCCAATCCCTGAGCAGGCCTGATGTTCCTAGAGTCAAGGGAAGTGGAACATAGCCTGGGCAGAACTCATGACTGCTTCACATTCAGCAGCTCACTGCAACACCTAAAAATGTTGTACCCGCACCTCAGATACTTCCTTGCCCCTCTCTGCTGTTTCTTGCAAGGTATGTCCCCTGCTGTACATTTACTTCGATTAAATCACCTGTTGTCCAACATAATAAAAATTGCATCATTATGGCACCCAGTGATCAAGAAAAGCATCAGGGCATTTCAACAACTGCTGCAGAAATTGAACCCTAGGCCTCACACAGGGACTTTCAGAATTAAAAATGCCAACATATTGCTCAGATTGCTCCAGGCAACAATTATATCCCAAAATCTTCTGAAATCTCCATTCAATTGAAATGCATCCTTTCTTATTTTCTCTTGGTCACATTGGTTCAAACACTTCTCTCTCTTGAACCTGTCTGGAGGCAGACAGAAAAGAAAGGTGATTCAAATAACACAGGCTGCAGAGAAGAACCTTATCAGCTGTAGTGAGTTGGGTTGAGAGGAGCTGGGGGAGCTGAAAGGGGAAGAGAGAGAAAACTCATGGGAGAGACCACAACAAATCTGTGAAGGACTCTAAAAACAAGCAGGTCAGTTTTGAACTGGACCTTGAAATGAGTGGGCTTGGTTGAGAACAGGGATGATGCAGCTATGAGGGTAAGCTCTTTTGTTAGTGTGAAAAGGAGAGCAGCAGCCCTTTAAATACAATGGTGGTTGGAGAACTGGAATTTGGGGTAGGCTATAGAGACGAAGTGAGAAGAGAGAAAGTCATGACTAAGTTGCTAAAGCAGCATACAGGCAGAAGAGCTGTCTTCACTGACAGCGGCAAATTCACCGCCATCAGAGCGATCTTCCCAATCAATAGATCGGGTCTGTGCGGACCTCCTCAACTGATCAGGAAGTCGATTGCTGAAGACTAATCCGGTAAGGAGAACAGTGCTGAGTCAAAGGGAAGACATTTCCCTTCAACTCAGCACACTGAAGACACAGCGATCAACATGTGGTAGGCAATCAGAGGGAGAAACACAATGTATTTTAAGCACTTTGTGTATCTCCCTTCAACTGCTGCAGAAATCCCACCACCAGAAATCCCACCATGGTGTAGACCTGCCCAGAGTTGCAGAAAAGGAGACAGATACAGCAGAATTACACAGGAGAGTCCAGAAATAAGGGTAACACCAAGGAGAAAATAAATGAAGTACTTGTGCCCGGTGCTTCAAAAATTCTCCCCAGAGACAAAGCTAAAGCAATGTTGTGAATTTCAATTGAAGATTTTTATCTTGAAATTATTAAAGCGGCCCACAGGGGTGTTCAAAGTGGCCATCAGCTCCCCCTTCTGCTGCCTGCAGAAGGAAACCACTGCCTAAGGGCACAGGTACAGCATGTTTCCACAGGTTTAAAAGACTGATGCAGGCTGCTTGCTGCAGCCAAGGGGACAGATCAGCTCTCCCCTCCTCATCTGTAGCAGGGAGCACAGCAACGCATCCCAACGAGGTCCATAGCATGGGGGAGGGGATTCCTGCTGGAAGCAGAGGGAGGGGAGCACTGATCTCCCATCCTCCTAGCTGAGGAAAGGAGCCACTGCCTAGGGACATAGAGCACACTGGATACAGGACATGTGCAGTTTCCCAACTGCATCCAGAGAGACGGGAGATCAGCGAGGAGGCAGCCTCTTTGCTGAACTCTTTTCATCTGGCTGCAGGCGTGGGAGACCTGCTCACGGAGACAGGTGGCCCTTCATGGTTGTAAATATGATATCTATGGCCCTTGAGACAAAAAGGTTGGGAACCACTGGTCTAAAGACAAGCAAACAAGCTGAAATGTAACTACTCCCTCCCTCCTGGGAGGTGGCAGAGAGCAGTGGCTGCTGGGATGATTTCAGTTTAGCTTCACTCAGCTATCACCCGGACTGCTTGGCAAATCTCGCAGCCAGCAGAAACAGTCAGGGTGAAGTCATTCAGAAAGCCCCATTCCAGCTGTCTGTGGAAATGCCACTTGATTTCTAGGGCAGTATTTCTGGAACTAATCAATGTCTGGGCCTCAGGGCCTCCTCCCCCAACTTTTATCCTTAGAAGTGTTTTTTTCACTTGTACCAAACCAAAACACAGCTTTTTTCACTCCACACGCCCCGTTAAGACAGGGCAGAGGGAGATGGAGGGGAAGAACAGCCTTCAAGTGTGGCAGTCAGGGAGAGTAACCAGTTTGGAAATCACCCAGATAATTCAATTTGTTTCTATGGAATGAAGGTTCATTCCCTTTGAGATGGTCTAAGGTCATTTGTTTTAAGATCTACAGTTCACCTGCCGTGCAGCTGTCATGTTGTTCAGGCAGCTCAATAGCTGACACAGCCTTATTTGTGTTATTGGAGACTCAGAGAGTAAGAGGGAGGATATCTTGTGTGGCTGAGGTAAGAGTTTGTGGTGTTCATGTTAAGGAACTAAACTATAGAAGCTAATGAAATGTGATCACTCAGTCTATTTACCCAACATCTCCACAAAAATGACAATAAACATGAAATATTTTTCAAGTTGGGACAGTAGATGCTATCTTGCAAAAATCTTACACAGAACAAAATCCAACCCTTCATTCAAAAACATCCAGAGTTTTGGTAAGGAGCCTGAAACAAACTGGCCTAGCAAAAGTCACCAAGGGACCAGTGCAAATCCCCTCAAAAATGGGGGAATTTACATTCAGATTCAGGTGCAAACTGCATAACCTCTCTCTATAATGGGCAGAACCAAAACCATGGATTCAAAGCCCCATAAATACTGAGAAAGTTCAGCTCTGTATCCTGACTTTGTAACTATTCCTGTTGTCACTTTAAGGCTGGATCAATTTGCAAATTCACCACCATCAGATCGACCTTCCCAATCGACTCATTGCGTCAGCGAAGACCAGCTTAGTCAATCGGGGAGTCAATCGCTGAAGACCACCCCAGCAACTGAGTAGCACGGAGTCAAAAAGAGGCCCCTCCTTTTGACTCAGTGGACGTGCCAGGTGTAGGGAAGTCAAAGGCAGATACACAAGTTATTTTAAATAACTTGTGTATCTCCCTTCAACTGCCTCCAAAAATGGAGGGCAGTGTAGACCTGCCCTTAGATTAGGTAAGTCAGCATTATTTTCCATTCTGCTGCTGGCCAGGTCTGGAGTTGTCTCTTTCCCTTCTGCAGAGCTCCACTGTCACTGTGATAAAAGGAGAAGAGTTAAAGCTTGCTGGCTGAATTGAACCATCAAGGCAGAACTGGGCAGTGAACTTTCAGGATTGGAGCAGGATGGAGCAGGGAATGAAGTACATCATGGATGTCTGCAGTTTCAGACCTCTGCCACAGGTCTCATCCTCCCCTTTGAAACTGCCTTTTTTAGGCCTCTGAGCTCCACTCACAAGAGCTTGTTTCACTCCTTGCTTTGCTAGCCACCTTTTCACCTTCAGTATTGGAAACGTTTGGCAAAAACATCTGCCTTGGCTTTCCCCTGAGCAGAGTATACAGCTCAACTGTTAAAACCCAGCCTGTTACACAAACATATCTGAGGCCAAATGAAATCTATGCATCCAATCCTTGCCCCAGCCTATGAATTTTGAGACAGTTCAGATCTGGAACTGGCCACATTCTCTGCAATGACTGGAACCAAAGCTCTTGATCTGAACTATTCTGAATTTTGCAAGTGTTCAGATCAGGATTCAAACTCTGTAGCTATCTAGATATTTTGTATATATGCTTTTCTATAACCGTGACATATGGGCACCATGAGACCTCAGCTCAGGTAAATCTAGTTGCAAAGCATTTAGGCGGCCATATTGACATACACTAATAACTCATTGGCGGAGGCATGGGGTAAGGAAATTAAATCACCATAACCCCTGATTGTTTTTGCTATTCCCCCCTCATGGTGTTGGTGATGCAAAAGTAAACATCTCTCAGACTCCAAAAGCCAACAGTGCAAGGAGCTGCCCCCTCTGTGGACGTGCCATGCAGAAAGACTGTGTATGTGCTCAGAGGGCTTTCTCTGGGGTATATCCCTGAAAATCAGGCTTCATGCAATGCACTACATGCTTTTTCCCAGGTCTGTTTGGGTAGGTACCTGGCTTTATACAATTGCCACCTGTTTCTGCACAGCTGACTCTGCTTCCAGTTAGTTCCCTGATCCCTGGCTCTTCCTCCAGGTGCAACCTGGCCAGTGGCCACCTTAACCCCTTGCATTTTTGTGTGGGGTGGTCACCTCATCAGACAGCCTGAGTCATCGGCAGAAGCCAGCTGTGGATTCTTCTTTGCTGTGTAGACATACCTATAGAGAAGAAAGACATAGAACATGCAATACATTTTTTGTCAAGTGCAATTAGCAACATGTATTTGAGGGAGGGGTTCTGTTGTTGAACTCAGTGGGAGTCAGCAAAGCTAACTTGTCCCAGGTGATATTGCTTCTCTTTTACGGGCCAGTGACTACAGTCAAAGAGCACAGATTTAACATGGCTCCAAGCTGCCAAAAGCGTGATCCAGGTTTACACAGAGTTTCCTTCATCTGATCCTGCCATCAGATGGGGAGATCTGGATAGGTGCTCAGTTTCTTCCCCCTTTCATCTTACCATTGGAGGGGGAGCTCAGGACAGAAGAAGAATTTCCTCTCTCTGCAGTCCCGCTGCTAAAAGAGAGATTTAGACTTGCAATCAGTCACAGGTTTGCCAAGTTAGTGCAGGACCTAAAAAGGAACCCTGCATTTTTAGGACCCATCTTTTACTTCAGACCAAATAAGAATGCCTTCTCCTTTGTAAAGCAAAAGTCAGAGCCAGGGACTACGTGCACAGTAAATAAGAGGCTGCTCTGAAGAAGAATTTTCTAAGAGTCTGCTAAAAGAAGAGGTGGTTGGTTTTTGAAAAGGAAAGTTTTCTTCTTCCCGCCAAAAATTATGCAACAGCAGCAGCAGCTCCACAGAGTGTCTGCCAGATGACCTGCTTGTCACATCCATAATTGCTTCCCATCTGGTGTCTGGAGTACACAATGCCTGGCTGTTTACTAGAGCAGGACGATTCACAAACTGGCCCACTTCTGGGGAAGCAAGCCCTCCAGTCACAACTGATCCACTCATTTCCTTATGGCTACCAAGAACTTTTCATTCATTTGTAAATTGCAGTCAACTGATTTATATGGCTATTCTGGCGCAGCGCTGGATAAGTTTCTGTCTAATGCGCTTCGGATATTTGTTATATGCTGCAGCCTGAAACACACCTGCATCCTTCTTTATATTGTACTGTTGCATAATATCACCCTGCACACTCAATTGAATATATAAACTCTCTTTGATAAACTCGGTGACATATTGCTACAAACAAACGTTTGCAATGCTCAGAGGAGCAGACAGCAGGACGTTGTCCTTCTGTCAAGGCAGGGTCTGTGCTTTGGAAAACCATCTCCTGCACTGCTCAGCCCACAGACCAGAGAGGACTTTTAAGCTCTACGTATAGAAGTGTAAGAGAGAGAGTGTGTGTCGTACACACACATATACTCAAAACTCCACTAATTTGTAAGATTGATTTCTTTAGCAGACCTTAACTGTTTCCCCTTTAATTCAACAGTAGCCCTTTAATGAAAAACAAATACCAGCAGTTAATAGGCATAACAATTCATATGACTTATATAACCCCTATATACAAAAGCATATGAAGCACTTTACAATTAGGGCTCCAATCCCCTAATGCACCGAGCAGCATCCATTCAATAGATGGAAAGTAGGTAATGTAAATTTTACAGATCTATCAAAATTTGATCAAGTTATTTTTAATTCTTTCACCAATTCTAAATTGTGTTCTCTCTTCCCATAACAGGTTTTTACGAATACCTACAATTACAGCATCTGGCAATCTCCCATATTAAATATCGGAATACACAATCTTTAATCAATGTGATAGAATGCTTTAAGCCACTGACACACCCATCACAATAGTATCTAAGGGCAAATTAACTCTACAAATTAAGATGCCCTAAATTATGCTGACATATAGTCACTGCGGTAACTAAGTTCCAAAGCTGTAGCTGTGATGGCCTAGGTCAGCAAAACAAACAAGGAGTCCTGTGGCACTTTTAAAGACTAACGTTTTTTTATTGCATGAGCTTTCGTGGGAGAAAATCCCACTTGGTCTGATGCTTGATGATGGGAAGATGTAAGTTCCCCATCTTCAAGCATCTGATGAAGTGGGATTTTCTCCCAGGAAAGCTCATGCGATAAATAAATATGTTAGTCTATAAAAGTGCCACAGGACTCCTTGTTTATTTTGCAGGAACTAAATCAGTTATACACATTCACGTTACACTCCTTGCATTGGTGTTGCTCATACTTACCAGGAGTACTTGCACCAATTTAACTGCCAGCATAGGGACTGTTTCTAAAAGGCAGCAACAGCCTATGTAAGCAACACAGTGTTTACACTGATCTTGTGTCACCTAACAACATTGACTGAACTGCTGTGGCCTTTCTCGGTGCAGTGGGCAAGTTGCGTCGGCAGGAGTTACATTTTAGCATAGATGCTTACAGAGTTTGATCGCAATAAGCTGCCATACGTTAACCTCACTCTGTAGTGTAGGCCAGGCCTTTAACACCTAACAAAAATTAGTGAATGGAAGCCATGTTAGTCTTGTTCAGAAAAACAAAAAAGGAGACTTGTGGCATTTTAAAGACTAATAATTTTTTTCCCGAAAGACCCAAGACGTAAGTAAATATCTTCCGTTTATAGATAGAGAAACTGAGAAACAGAAAGATTAAGAGATTTGTCCAAGATCTCAAAAGAACTGTGTGATAGAGTGAATAATTCTTACTTCCTTACTTCTACCTTACTTCATATCTTACTTCCAATTCTGGGCCTAATGACAGGACCAATTCTTTCTCCCAGAGTCAGAAACAGAGGAAACTCCATAGCCCCAAGTCATCAGTACTAAAGACCCAGACAGTTTCCACCTTGCTCCTGCAAGCTGTAGGCTCCAACAAATCTATTCCCTCTGCAATTAGAGGCCATGTGGCTACAGGAAGTCAGAAAACTAATATGCAGCCTAGAAAAGGCTGTACAAATAAACTTGAGCAAATTCTGGGGTTACAAAGGAAGCTGGTAAAATAAGTGTGCTATAGGAAGCAAAACAGTGAGTCGGCAGAAGCCTCTATGCAGGTGCTTTATTATTGTTGTGGGATATGCCACCTATGCTAACTGCAGGCAACAGCGTAGCTCTTTTTTAGGCTACAATAAAAGTAATCATAAAAATGTATGACAGAATTAATGGAGAGTAAAAAATGCAGTGGGAAGAAACATGAATAGTTTTTCTTATTTGATACAGGACATAAAAATGTGTACAAAGAGCCAAATCTTTTTCTGTGCTGTGCAGATGTGTTAGTGTTGGGAAGAGGCTACAAGAAGTGTATTGTTCCCTCCTACCCTCATTCAAGAGCAAGACAAGATTCCAGCCTATGCAGTGTAGGAAGACAGCCTGGTTACTGCACAGACCAGTAGCTCCGAGAGTGTGATATATTGGCATAACTGATGGAGGACTAATGATCTGTTTTCCTAGTGCAAGCAAGGCCTCTGAGTTTGAGTCTGTAGCAGAGTTTCGGTCCAAGAAGAATTTAACAAGAACAAGCTCACCAGAATAACAGTGAGGCCCAGTATTAAAAGACAAAGCTCTAATTGCATCAATAGATTGGATCATCACATTGGCTGCAAGAGTCAGTCCCAAAACCACTGCTATTTCTTTCCATAAATGCTCTGGTCTGCTTTGATCTACCTCTCGTACATGGTGCTAGTGAGCTGATCAGTGTGACTAGGAGCATGTCTGTACTTCAACGTTAAGTGGACCTCACCCAGCCACCAAAGTAACTAGGTGGGTTGGGCATGTCCGCACCCCTCTCATTGTCAGCAAAGTGCGTCCAAACTAGCAGCACCTGCATTGATGCAGAGAGCCATGCACATTTTTGGGAGTAGTGGTAGGGTCGCCTCTGAGAATTGCACGCAGCTCATTGTAGACAGGGCCGTCCTTGGGGGGGGGCGAATGGGGCGATCGCCCCGGGCCCCGCGGTTACATGGTCCCCACGCTGTCCCGCTCTCAGCAGGGCAGTGCGGAGCCTGCACCGCAGCCCCCCACAGCCACACTCTTCCCTGCTCCCCGCTGCCTTCGGCAGGGAGCCGAAGGCAGCGGGGTGAGGAGGGAGCACTAAGCCCGGCCCCTGGGCTAGCCCTCCCCGCCCCCGAGGCAGAGCAGGCAGGCCCAGGGGCGGGGCAGGTGGCCAGGACCCACCTCTGGGCCAGCCTGCCCCATGCGGCCAAGGCCAGCCCTCACCAGCGGCAGCAGCAGCCTGGGGTCCTGGCTGTGGCCAGCTCCCCCCACTGGCCACCCCCCTTTTCAGGGACGGGGCTGGAGCCGGCTCCCGGCCGGTGGCCTCAGGTTCCCCGCCCAGGCTGGCTCCCTGGGGGGGTGGAGCAGCCCGACTCCCCTCCAGCATGGGGGGCGGGGTCCCGCCTAGGCCAGTTGGCCCTGGGCCCCGCTTCCCCCACAGGACAGCGCTGAGTGTAGAAGCAGCATGTCTGCAGTGCAGAACCAGGACTGGGCACCTCCTTTGCCTTTTGGTCCCCCTGCCGCAGTTCTTTGACTTCCATGGAGCACCGCTGCATGTCCCAGCTGTAGCCCTTGTCCCCCCTGCCTCGCATGATTTTCTACTAAATGTCTATCTTACTGGGACTGGTTCGGAGCTGTGCCTAGACAGACTCTTCTCCCCACAGACCAATAAAATCTACCAGCTCCTGTGTACTGCAGGCTGGAGCACTTTTGGAACATTGAGTCACCATGATCAGCTGGGCTGGCAAGCTCTCCACAATGATCACACAGGAAATGGGAATTCAAAAGGTCCCAGAACGTTAACAGAGGAGGGGCTGTTTCCTGCAGATCTGGTTGCTGTGCAATAGAGTTGACAAGGATCACTAAAGCAGTCACAGGGGAGCATTGTAAGACACTTCCTAGAAGCCAATTCAGTCGATTTACACAATGCTGCGTCTACACTACTTCTGTGTTGACCCATCAACATCGAATTAAGCGCTACGCCTCTTGCAGAGGTGGAATACTTAAGTAGATGTAACAGTTGAGTTACATCAGTGGAAGGGACCAGGGAGTTTGGACACAAGGTGGCTTTCATTGATCTAAATTGTAACGTAGACCAGGTCTTCATTAAAGTGATTCTATGGATTATGAGTAAAAGAGGCCGACTGTTATGCTGAAAACAGATGCGGTCTTTGTTGTGAAGAATGGAGAGGAGAAGTGAAGGCAGAAGACAAATATATTGTTGTGAGCCAAACAGAAATCAAATTAAAAGTCAAAGATCAAATTTTCCTGATCTACAGAGCTTTTGAAGGGGGATTGTACTGACAAATACCCCAAACATGACTTCAAACAACCACGAGGGTGACTCCCCACTGCGTTACTCATCTTACATTGGTGCAACTCCAGCAGTTACACTAGTTTAAAATTGGAGTAATGCCACAATGCATGGGGTCCTTTATTTTTATTCTCACTGCCCAATCCTTTAAAACCCAGTTCCTCCATAGCAGGGCTCAATGTTAATTCTGCTGAACATGAGCAAATGTAGGACATTCATTTCCTTAGCAGTTCTTTCTCATGGTTCTCGCTATGCTCTGCTTTCTTCAGTTGAACAATCAACATATTTGTATGTATAAAAAATTCCTGATCTAAGTGGTTAAAATGGCCCAGGTTCCAGCTATACCTAGATTTGCCCTGATTTCAGCCAGTAGCAACCAACTGCTGACACGAACAAATATAAGATATGATTTGCATCAATGCAACCTAACTCTGTTTCTAGCAAGTTTACATATGTTCCATCAGTGCAGAGAGCAACTTTGTCTATCTACTCTAGGGGTTTGCATCAGTGCATTTACACTGACAGCTGGCTGATATCAGAGTAAATCCCCACGGTTGGCCAGACTTCATTGCTGAGGCATTTTAAAGCTGGTTGGTACAGATGACTAGCAAGTATGCTGTAGAGAACAAATTTGCATTGGCCCAAAGATGAATGAGACATTTCTGATAAGTCTTTTCCATCCCTAGAGTCTCCGGTAAGAGACTCAAGCACTAGCACAAGTCCCTCATTGTGGCTGGGGAGGAGCAAGGGCAGGGCCCTGGAGCAGGGAGTCATGTTGCTCTGACAGAGATCCAGGAAGAGGCTTTGACTGGGATACATGCCCCTGTGGAAAGATCAGTTTCCCTTTTGACAAAGAGTGGATTGAAGAACTACATGGCTAAGATCAATAACGAGAAGTTCCCTGCCTTAAAACTGAAATATCAGACCCTTGAATGAGAGCCAATAGCAAAGGATATAGTATCCATAGATATGATGAACTCCCACATGTTCCAACTGTGAAAAGTTGCAAATGCCATTGATTTTTTTAAGACAATTCCAAGTTGTATCAGTGAAGCTTTTATTCTCTGAGAGCCTTAGACTAGATTTTCCAGTCTGCTAATGAAGTTTGTGAGTTTCATGAACTCCAGTTATCCACATAAGTTTAATTCCCTAAACCACCCTGCACATTAATTTATAAAAATCCAGCCCTCCACAAGCTCCCCTTCAGAAATGTATCATTCATGTAACTAAAGCTGAAAAAAGTAGGAAATGTAATGCCAACATCAATATTCTGAATCTTAAAAGGAAAGTTAAAATCAAGGTAATGGAAGCCACATTACAGCTTCTACTAGACAGTCACCATCACAGAGCTATACTAAAAAGATGGTCCCCACAGACGTTTTCCCCTCTCCCAACTGAAGCTGTTGAATTATTGCAGCATTTCATTCCCTTTGGATGCATACCTGAATATTAGTATAACTAGAGCATTTACCATTAAAAAAAATCCCCTATACTAGTTTTATTTCTCATAAGAAACAAGAGGCTTTCCCAGTAACCTTGTACATAGATGCTTTATTTCTGCTGTTAATATAGGTCTGCATTATATGCAAGATTCTCTTACATGAAATGAAGTTCATAGTACAACAAAAAACTAAACTTAATCAGGACATTTGTTGTACATTATATCAAAACCTTAAAACAAAATGAATTGTATATGTAGTCAGTTTTCATGCATGTTTGGCTGCTGCATGTTTCGCCTATTTATGAACTGAAAGAAATGCAAATGCACACAACATTCAAAAGGTGATAAAAGATGCCTGACATCAAAGATTAAAACTTTCTTGCTAAAGCAACAAAGAAGCAGTTAACTAGATGATTCAACCACTACCAACTCAAATAAATACTACTTATCATAAATCACTATTTAACCTTGGTACTGGTGTCTTTGGTGCAACCATTTCCACTAAAATAAAAGACATCATCCAGGAAAAAAAATCCAGTTGATAACATGAAAGGATTACTAGAATATCTCTAAATATTATGTAATTTAAGCACCCTCATTAATTCACTTTGTGCCACAAATTGGATTCTCCTTTTGAAATCTACTCCTAGCAATGAACACACCAAAACCACCATTGCCAAGGGGATCTAACTGATTCCTCCCATTTGACATGAATGAGGAATAACCCTAGTACAACTGGGATTTTCAGATTTCTTTTCTACGAGAATTTCTCTTATTTTTAATCTGATTTAATATTGCTGAAACTTTTACTACAGAACCTGTGCATTCAAACATTCAATATTTAAGTGTTCCTTTAATAAATTGGCACCCATGAGCTGTTTTTGAAAGCATTTTAAAAACCACGTTAGATTGCTTTTCACATAACACATATCAAGTGCTCACAAAGCAACAAATACCATTTTCTAAAGGTCTTGGTATTATGTGGTATAAATTCTGTGGTATGAATTTTGCTACATCCTGCATAGTAATGGTTGATCTCAAAGATAACTGGAGAACCTGCCATCATTTTGGGGGGAAATTTTACATACAGTGCATATGATGCCCGCTCTTTCCATCTCTCCTAGCAGCAAGCCGATTCTGCTATTATCTATAGCAGCACACCCGGGAGTGGAGAGGAAGAGTATCTAATTTATAAATAGCTAAAACTACAGTGTACAATTCTATTTACTTGTCAGTCTTGTTGATAACACGCCATTATAATCTGCAAGAAATTAACTACATAAAATCTCTACAACAAAGGCAAACCAAAACATTCCTTCAAAAAAGACAAAGTAAGTGCAAATACCTAAAATAGGTAACTGAAGCAACGGTTGTAACCTGTAGAGGTTTAAATAAGGACAAAGATTTTCATAAATAAAAATGTGCTCTTCACTCTTCAAATATTTTAGTAAATATACAATGGTCAAACTTCTAAGTGCAGATAAGTGTTTTAAAAACCAAAGGTGCCAAGTTTTTTAAACGTATAATAAAATGCATTAATTTTTAATTCATGAAAGGACTCAAGAATTGGGTCACACATAGGACCTCAAGCTTGCTCTCTTATATATTATTAAAAACAAGTTATTGAACACTTGTAATATTATAATAAAGGGAAACTTTATAACTACTTTGCTGACCAACATGATTTAAAGGGCATATAGTGCAATCCTTAGGTAGATGTAGCATACAGTATAGATTTATACACTTCACAGCGTGTAATGATGCAGCTATTCCATACTTCAAGGTTAAAACTTGTCCTTTACCACTTTAGCTGTTATAACAGGAAACAACGATGGCTTCTAGACAACCTACATACACATAAATATCTACATTTAAGCTTTAAAATGAAAATAAATTATAAAAACAGACTCCTTTTCAATTTACAAAGTTTCCCTGCTCCTACATACTGTACAATACATTCAACAATGGTCTCAGTTTCTGAGATTTATGAAGAAAATACTGATGCTTTACACTAATGAAAAACTTAATTCATCCCATTTACCTATTTTATTTCTAGTACCATTCTCAAATAAATAAATTTAACACTGTAGTAAATTTTGTTTTTGCAGCATACCAAAAACTAGTAGTGCAACTTTCTATCTTTCCTTTAGACTCCTTTCCATTGTGTTTCTTTATATGGTAGGAAAAAATTGCTACATAAGCAACTGAGCACTTAAGCAAAAGCTCTCTCATACAGCTATGTATGTTGCTTATTCAGAAATCAGAAGTACCTGTAAACCTACCCTAGATTAAAAATGCGTTAACTGGAGAGTAGCGATGTATGTCATGAAAAATAAATGTGAAAAACTAAGCTAAAAAGGTTTATGTTGACATATACTCTAATACTTTTTACTATTATTCTTTTCATCCTGCTTTAGATTTTTTTAAAAAAATATATTGAAAAATTAACTGCAGGATTTTTTGTGGTGTCCCTTATTTGAAAAGGCAAAGCTTCATATATCTTCCTTTTGTCAGTTAAAAAGAGACAAATTTTCCTTTATAAGATTTTCCTCAAGATACCGACACTTCATTCACATGTATTTCACTGGAATCTCCTTCAGTGTAGTGTTACTGTAAGGGGAAGGGATGGTTTTGTTAGTTGTCATGATCTTCACAGTATCAGAGCCCTTGAAGTGCTGCCAGAAGCTGTATACGTGCTCAGATATCTTCTTGCTTGTTCAGTCATGATAAGCTGGTCTTCTGTTTTTCCATAAACAACTGCTTCCCACTCACAATTTGACTATACAAAAAAAACCAGAAAACACACCCACAGTTAGAAGGAAATTATTTTTTTAAAACAGCTCTTATTGGAATACTTCAGAATTTAAATACAACCTTAATTCAGATTCTCTTTTAAAAGCTGCTTCCACAATAATGTTTCACAACAGCATCTACCATAATAAAAAGTCAAGCAATACCATATTTTATTGTCAGGGGCCCTGTATTCTGCAATACTTGGAACATACATCTGTGACAAAGCTTATTGGGGTTTTTTTCAGCACATCAGCAGTGCTCACGTGCCAGGTTGAAAGTTTTAAGGCAACAGAAGTGAAATAGCAAAAAGAGGCTTTTTTAAACTGAATTCTTCATTGTAATAATTGCTGCTGTATTCAATAAAACCTCTCTTTTAGGACTTTTCCCATTTCTTTTAGCCTGACGTTTCAAAAGAGAACAGACTGCAGAATTGACAATGCACTATAACAATCACTATAAAAATTGCTGTCAGGAATCAACAAGAACAGTAGCAGTTTTGGCAGCTGGAAAAGATAGAAGGTACTTTTTTATAGAAAGATGGGTTTGGCAAATGTGAAAGAGGAGATTAAACAGACATTGGGGATGAATGTGAGGAGGTGGTGGACATCAGGGCTATCAATATTAGAGACTGAGGCAGGGGGAGAGAAGATCAATGATCTACTAGCTCTTCCGTGCCTCCCAGAAAACCTATGGCCTGAGATTCAAGCATGGAAAGCAACTGCAAATCTGTAGAGTGACTCTGGGGATCAGGCCAGACTTCTGGTGGATCATTATAGAGCTACCACAAGTAACAGGGAGGAATTCACATGTCTTTTTCTGCTATTTAACCATGAACTAGAATCTGGCCCAAAGGAAATTTGTGACTGCCCAAAACCATTTAGCCATTTCACATTATCAAGTGTTTAAATCCTAATATAGGCTGATAAGTCAAATTTCAGAATGTAAGGAAGATGAATAAAAAGAGTTTATTTAAAAATTGTCTAGTTCAGACATGCAGTATTTTCATGACCAAATTATAAAAAACAGGAATCATGGAACATTGACCCAAATTAAGTAACAGCGGCAAAAATATTGGCTAGAATTTCTAGTGGTTATCAAAAAACAGTTACAAACTAGAAAAAAAAATGATTAAAGACCATTTAACAGTTAAAATCGGTAATGAAATTAACAAAAGTGTCTTGAATCCAGACCTGAAGAGACTTTTCCGTTTTGACATTTTTTGACATGCAAGAAGTCGGTTTCTTTTTAATTACTGCATTTGTTTTGTTTGTTGAAGTTGTAGCTTGTTTCTCCATTGTCAGGTTACATCTGTTGTCATGTATTTCCAATAATGGTATCATTAGCAAAGATGTAGTATAAATATTTTCTGACTAATGGCAAAAAGACAGAAATGAGGAAGATAACTGTTAGGTCAAAGAAATCAAAATGGGAAAATAAAGCAATTATGTTGCAGGCAGAACCAACAAGCAAACGTTTCTGAGAAAACTAGTGCCAATCCAGTATTAAGTACTTAACTCCATTAGGATCCTAGAATGGTTCTGATTCCAATTTCTTGACCAGAATGGACCAGTTTTTCATCTCCTTTATGTTATAAATACCATGCTACAGCTTCAATTATATTTTCTTAAAAATAAGTTCTATAAAACTTGATAGTTAGGCAGGATTTTAGAAACCATTACAAATACAAATCCCTATCCACACTGACACAGGAAGTTTAACTAGAAACCTGCTACCAAAAAACATTTTTAATATTGACTGTCAGTTCTTAAAGCGTTCTTTACAGATACTAAGGGAGAACTTGAAAAATTGAATATAATTTTCCCAAGTTATATTCAAAAGCAATAAATACACAAGCCAGTCTCATCATTGCAAGTACCAGCAGGCACAATTCTTGTATGCAAACTTTTACAGAAACATCAAATGCAAGTAAAAAAAAAAAAAAAAAATCACTGTCACTGTCAGAAATTCACTTGATTGCTTGCAAAAAACAAAACACTTTAGAAGGAAAAAGATGTGTTGGACTTGCAGCAATCTTTGCATTTCTCCTGCACCGCAGAGTCTCTACATACTTACTACGGTCTTGAAAATCCTAGTTTTTCTCCTTCATTTCAAAGCTGCACATCCTATAATGCCTATATCCACCAGCCTTCTTCCCAAGAAACAAGACTGCTCACCACTGTCCTTCCTTAAAACTAATTAAAGAGGCAAAATTTCCCCTTCCCACTGCCCTTCATGTGCATCTATGAACAAGCAAAAGATCAAGACCAGCAATACAATCATGCATTCCCAAAACCTCACACACCAGAGCATGTAGCACTAACCCAAGCAGATACTGAAAATAAATTCTTTTTAAACTGCAATAGTTCTACCGTTACTTGTCAATAGTTAGACTCCCATGGTGACTACTTAGTAGACCTGATTAAAAATAGGGAAATATTTGTTCCAGTTTTCAATCAAAATTTCTACTGGCTCTACTATTTACCAATGTACCTACCTGTACATCCAAAATATTATCTTCTGTGAAGAGTTGGGCATCAAGTTCTTCTTTTTCCCAAGGATCCAAGACCAATGATTTTCTGACTTTCTTAGCAGAAGTGTGCTGTGATCAGCATTTTATAAAGAAAACAATTGAAGATTACAATTTAAGAGTTGCCATTTTTTGCTACCACTACTTTAGTAGAAGAATAAACTGTACCATCATCACCTCTTGCTTGCAGCTTTTATAGACAGAGTCATCTTCCTCCTTAAGAAATATGTCTGTTCCAGTTTCCTCTTTTAAAACCTCTCTAATATCTTCTTCCAAGAACGCAAGTGGTTGTGACTAATTTAAATGGGGAGGGAGGGCAGAAATGGGGGGAAAATTATCAGTTGCTAGTTTTCACCACATTGGATGTTAATTTTGGTTCTGACAAGGAGTTATCATCTACTCTATCAGAGGTAGAATGCCACCAACAAATTAAGGAATAAAATTTACTGCATTTGATAACAGCATTTCATGGCTGCACAGATTTTAACAATACAGTATAACTCCAAGTTATTTTTAGCCAGCTTCCTTGTTTTCCCATCAGGTATATAAACATATTTTAACCCCCAAAAGGGAAAGTTTACATACTCTACATATCGGTTTGTGTTTATCATTCAGAGTTCCATTGGCTAATAATTTTCCCCAATCAGAATCACAGTTTGTTTGGTAGCACAAACTACTGTGATTCTTTCTGTAGGGGACATTTCATACTGGACGTGTACTTCAGTGGATTAAAGTGTCCAGTTTTATTTTAGACTTCCAAATTCAAATTACATACACACAATGGGGATGAAGCATCTCCTACAAATAGCACAATGGTTTATGCACTACAAAGATATGATCTTTATTGGGGAGGAATTTGTATTGACACTTTAACAATAGGTCTTTGCATAAGGCACTAATAACCACAAAATACTACGTATAATTTAACATTTGCCTATACAGATGATTTCTTCATATACCAGCTGGGGGAGAAAATAATATTAAGCCCAAAACTTTGGCTTTAAAAGCCAAGACAGTACTGGTAAAAGAAAGCAATGCCAAGCTACTATTTGCATGGTGAGAGGCAGAGGTTAGAATTTAGAATGAGGGTAGTGCCATTTCCATGGCTGAGTCTGGGCTGCCTTTAATATTTGTGGGAACAATGGAGCAGCCAAAGAAAAGGGGTCAGAATCTAGAAAATGTAAATCCACTAAATTCAAAAGACTCTTGTGCGCTAACAAGCAATTCAGCGGGAAGAAGCATAGCTTAAAATGAGCAGACACTGACTTAGATTGAAAATGCATAGGTGTAAAGCTATATCTGGTCAGAAGAGCAAAGAGAAATTACCCACAAAAGCCAGAAGAATCAAAGCAAACACGGTTTTAAATGACATGGACTCAGTTGTAGATTTCATGAAAGCTCCTTTTTCCATTACCATTTAGATTATTCCAAATTTTATTTTAAGAATGCACAACTAAGGATGAAAGGTGCTATACTTGTAAATATTAATCACCACCAAATAATATTTATTGAGAGCACCACAGTGCTGTGATAGGCTTCTGTTCTCTGAACCAAGAACAGTCAAAAGACCAAATTCCATTTCAGCATGAGTGCGCTGAATTACCATTGACTAGAAATTGCATCAGTTTATACTAGGGCTAAACTTGGTTTTTATGCAACAAAAAGCAACAGGCCCCTAAAATAAAGAAATTAATCACCCACACTTTCATCTACACCAGCTCAGAAAGGCTCTGTTCTCAGCTAGTTATCTAACTGAAAGCCATCCACCTGCTCATACACTCTAGTCTGAAAAGATAGTTTGAATCCAAGTAAGAACAAATAAAAGCAATGAAGTATTTTCAGATCATGGCATTACCATATGGCTAATTCCAAAGTCTATACGTGAGAACTGACTAATGTATAGTGACTCAAGAACACAGAACGAAAATGCTTAAGTCTGCCCTTGCTGGTAGTCCTAGAGGATATGAAATGAATGAGTATAGGGTCTGAATTTTTTATCCCCAGAGGTGGGCCTTTCAAAAGATGATTGGAGCACACTGGTGAGGCAGAAAGAGGAATCCTGCACTGTTGCTGTCTTATGCGATAACATTCCTGGGCATAAACAAAAGACTACCTTCCAGCACGATGTAACAACACTAATAATTTTACTAATTTAATTTTTCACTTTAAGGCCTACTCTATCAGTATATGGTGAGTGCATTCAGACTCTCTTCAGAGAAACAATAACAAACATGCAAAGAGCTCACATACCACAATTTTGAGAGGGCCATATTTTTTCTCCTGAGCAGCTAGAGCATTCTTAAAAGGAGTTGGAGTTCTTGGTGTAGTACCGAGTAGAGATCTTCTAATTGTAGGAGTTCTAAAACTATCCAAAGCAGAGAAAAATGTTTTTATATATATTTTAACATTTCACTATTCCTGTAGAGTTAAATTTATATGACAAATTCATCAAAATTAGTTCCTTTGTTTACTTTTTTATACAACAGAGTACACAGACACACAAAAATCAGGTAAGTAATAAGTTACTGTGCATTTACCCCAAGTATATCTAAACTAATGTTCACTTAGTTCAACATTAAAAAGACAAGGGGAAAATTCTAATTAAATATAAGTCACTTAAGTCAAAAGAAACAAGGCCTCTTTATATTTGTATGCAAACATTTAAGCTTCCTTTTTTAAAATATTAATAGTTGCATATACAGCTAAACTGACTTTGAAAAGTCTCAGAATCTTGCTTTTATTTTGACATCAGATCTTTAGAGTCATCCTACCCTGCATTTTCCTTTTGATCTTTCGGCGTCATTTCCTTGTGAAGCGGAGTTGTAATAAGGACTTTCTGCCCACAGATTGGAGTCGATGTAAATGCAGGATTTTCAAGGTTAAATTGTTCATTTCCAGAGCATGTGTTGAAAAACTAAGAGAAAAGTTAAGCCAACTTACAAAACATGAACTCTTACATTATGATGAGCAATAAAAAGAAAATTTCCACGATTTCCACTGAAAATCTCTAATAAACTGTTTTAAAATGTATACACCTCTATTCCCATAATATGAGCTGAATTTACTAGTGCAACTTCAACTTGAATTTTTTTTACACCTCCCAAAAAAATAATACATGGAACGCAGCAAGGTTCTGGAGCTACATAGCCAAATCTGAACCACCTCCAGTATGTACAGGAAGAAAAGTGCAGCCCAGATGTCCAGTTGCAGTAGAAGTCAATCCCAGAAAGGAAATCAAATAACAAATTTCCCCATCTTTAAAATAAAGTGCTCCCTTTAATTTGGCCAATCCCTTAATGGATGTTTTATGCAGTTTTCTAATATATTCAGTTATGGTACAATGTACTATTAAAATAGTCCTGCAATTTATGTCTGTTCATTGCAATCCTAGCTTCCTAGTTGTATTAAAGAACTTATACCTGTGATGGAGAAAAGGGTAGTGTTTTCACTGGTGTTTGTTTTAGTGCAACATTGACAGCATCATTATATGAGCCATCATTCAGCTCACTGACTGGTGACTGTCCAACTCGCAATCTTTTTTTCTTCCTTAGGATAGCAGGTGGAGTGCTGAACTTGGCTACGGAAGGGGAGGTTGAAAGAATCGCTTCTCCTTCTCCACTGCTACTATTATTCATTTTGCCATCAAGCACAACGCTGACATTAAATTGACATTCCATAGCCCCTTCATTGTGTTGAATTCTCATTAATGTTACTGGAGCAGGTTTGACAGGGGAATTAGCAGCCTCAGAAAGGTCAAAGCTGGTGACATCACTCCATGCAACCGGATCCTACAGTGTAAGGAAACAAGACACTCAGGCATGGACAGATTCATGTTTTATCTAAATTTTTGCTTACCTGCAGTGTTCCAAGCGGAAGTTGTAGATCACAACTGTCCTGTTAGGAACATTTGAAGTCAACAACAGTTTGTCTCCACCTTATATTGCATTTATTCTACATATGAGCCTTGGTAATCAGTTATAATTCACTGCAAGCATTCAGATAGTTAAATATTCAGTATTAATTCTCACATTTTAAAACCAACAAACGTATTTTGTTATTCATTACTGATCCCCATCACATATAATCTGATTTAAGTATGCATTTACAGTCCAGACAAAAGTAGTTTGATACCATTAAGGTTGGTGGTTGGGCTATAAACAAGTTTCTGGCTTTCCAATATAAAAATTGTAATTTAACTTAGTTATGTCAAACTGCTAATTAAGGCATTACACTCCAGATTAAACATTCCCCCACCCTTTTCACACGACCATACAATTTCTGAACAATTCATTCATGACATCCAATAAAGCAAAGCAATCAACAATAGTTCATTGAAACTATATCTATTTGGTAGTCTATGAAGTAATTTCAAAGGTGTTTATAGATATTGCGCAAATATGGATACACAAATATAAACTGACTTCACCCCTCTTATAAACTCGAAAATATCACACATGTTCCAACTTACAGATTCAATAAGTTCTAGTGTCTCTGCAAATTCTGGAATGGTCTGTAGCGATGACAACACTGCATTCGCCTCTACAGCTAGGTACTTGGTGGGTGAATTCTGTTGAACAGATGCACCCTGGGTCTCATCCAGGCTGTAAAAGTCACTTGTTTGCTCCCCAAGGCTATCTTCCATGATGAAGCTTCCAGACCAGCTAGAGAAACTTCCAGCTTGCTAGTTGTATAATAGAAATGTATTGGTGTTTAATTCAAATTAGAAATTGAAAATCAGAAACATGATTTTGGGCCATGTTTCATAAATACACTATTATGGACATATTATCTATTAATATTTTGATTCACATGGAACTTTTACAATTCTCCAGTGAAGATACTCTACAACAGAGTTATTCAGGTCATCTTTTCCCACCCATGTTACCTTCTGAAGAAATTCAATTACATTCTTATTTCCCTTAAGTTTACAGAACACACACTCAACATTCCCTGTCTCTTAACATTTCTTCTTTTATCTTCTACTCATTACTATGATTAAAATTCTATTTCATATATATTTAATGTATGGTTCATTGGCAATATAAACTTTCCCACTCTTCTGAACATTAAGATATCATCAGTCAACTGCATACTAGTTAAAAGGTACATTTTCAGGTTAAAATATTTGATTTTTTTTTTTAAAAATTCTACTTTAATAGTTGGTTTTACAGGTTATGCTGTTTTGTTTCATTGCTGACTACTTATGCAATAAAAAGACTTTTGTTTTTGTTCATAGTCTACTCTACTTTGCTACTGGCTTCTCATGAACTAGTATAACACTGCCATCCATGTTTATGAAGCAACGCAAGAATATTATACGGATAAGATCACAGTCCACTTAATTCAGTATCCAATATCCTGCCTCTGATAGTGGCCAGTCTCATATGTTTGAGAAGAAAGGAATACGAACTGTAGAGCAGGAAAATAGGGAATAGTCTGTTGTCCTCCAGTGAACCAAGTTAGCCATCATCAAGTTCTCAATTAGAGAATGGCTTAAACCCTGAAGCATGAGGTTTAATCTCTCTTCCAAAATTCATTATTAATGAAAACTCTGGATATTTCTGATATCCATATTAATGCGCAAGCCCTTTTGCAAACTTGCTAATTTCTTGGCTTCAAAAACATCCTGTGGCAATGAGCTCAATAGTCTAAGTACATGTTTGAAAAAAGAATTTTATCTATTTTGTATTTGCCACCTTTTTATTTCATTTAATGCCTTTTGTTCTTGTTTTGAGAGATAGAAAACAGAAGTTCCTGATCTAACTTTATATATCATTAATTATTTTATATTTGTATCATGTCCCCTTTCTTTTATGTCTCCTAAGGTGAACAAACCCCAGCTTTTCAATATCTTTTCACATGACCATGTTTCCAGGCCCTTCATCATTCTTTGTTACTTTTCTCTTTTCCCCTCCAGTGTGCATTACTTTGCATTTATTGACACAATTTGATATGTAATTGTGTTACCCAGTCACTTAACTTGTTTCAGCCTTCCTGAAGTTCCTCATAGACCTAGTAGGTCCTAACTAAATAAAAAACTTTCTCATCTGCAAATTTTTTTGCTTCACTATTCACTTCCACTTTCCAGATCATT
Source organism: Pelusios castaneus (assembly GCA_007922175.1). Taxonomy (NCBI): domain Eukaryota; kingdom Metazoa; phylum Chordata; order Testudines; family Pelomedusidae; genus Pelusios; species Pelusios castaneus. Next base: position 343,637 of record ML685897.1, read on the forward strand.
AGTTTACATGGCAGAAGAAATTTAACCCTTCTCTCTCCCCCCTCCCACACTAAATGTCGCTTTATGAACACTCTGGTGTTTGGTCTTGAAAACACACATAGGAACTGCAGAGGACACTAGTGTTCTACTGGACCAAGTCTCCATTGCTATTTTCTCTGTATACCAAGTTTAATATTCTCTCTCAAACTGACGGAACTTAACAGCACTGTTACAGAAATACCCCAGCCATTAATGAACTGCTGATCAGTCTGAGTGTAAAGTCAATGCACATATTTATACAAATGCACAATCCTTACAGATGATACTCTCTTTCTTCTGATTTCATTCTCAGCTGACATAAGCAGCAACTCAAGTTCCTTTATTTTCTTTTCTTTATCAGGATCATCATCAACAAATGGCTGCTGAAACGAGTATTTAAAAAATAGGAGAGAAGCTGTTAATAGAATGCAATAAATGTAAGGGGTCCCTTTACTAGCTAGACTTCTGCTTCTTACATCTTACATCTGCTGGGAGCTGAACTAGGCAACTCTGGAGCACTTCTTGACAATGCTAGAATAAAGATTGTTAGTTGCATGATTTTGGCCTGGTTTCAGGGCCCAGCACAGACAGGAGATTTGTTTGATTTTCAGTCTGCGCACACAGAACTGCTAACTCTCTAATAGGTTTTAGTACTGTTTGTGAACATTCAACATGCTATATTAGACTTCTATGCAGGGCCGGATCAATGCAGGGGCTTTAGGGGCTGAAGGCCCAGGCTTAAGGCGTTTATCTGGCCCCACCACCCTGCTCAGCCTGGCATATCACAAGCCAGGCCTGGGGGGTGCTGGTAGGGGTCCTGTCAGCACTGGGGGGGGTGGGGCCCTGGGAACAGAGGCCACTGTCCCACCCTGTCCCTGGGCCAACTGTTCTGCCCCCCAGGGGTGGGAGAGGCTGGCACATGTCTGCTGCGTTCCAGGGTCAGCGCCGCCCCACGCAGCAGCCAGCTCTGCCCCCAGGGGCAGACCAGCCAGCCCAGGGATGGGGCACAAGCGCTGCACAGCACAGACTTTGGCCCCCCTGCAGCACCAGCCCCTGCCCAAGCCACCATGTTGGGAGGCCAGGGCCTCAGGCCAGAGGGGGAGCACAAAAGTGGCAGCCCAGAGTTTCTTAATCTGGCCCTGCTTCTATGACAAAAATTTCCCAGTTCTAGCTCTATTGGAAGTACCCAGGGGAACACTAGTATACACTGAACTCCTGCATTTCACACCTGCTTAGCTAACCTTCCTCAGAATAGGTCTGCATGCCATGGGTTTCAGACACAGACAGTTGCTGGCGTTTTGTCTATACTAGTGGTCCTATCCGTTTCTTCTTGCTGTCAACTCAGATGGTAGGGGCTCATGGTGGGTCATGGGAAGGACATGAGCCACACTTCAATAAGAACAGTCACAAGAGATTAGTAACTGGTTTTCTTCTTCGAGTGCTTGCTTGCTTGATTCCGTGCTAGATGACTCACAAGAAGTATCCTTGGAAGTGGGCTCAGAGTTCATGGATGTGCCACTTACAGCACTGTTCTACCGAAGCTGGTGTCATCCCAGGCCTGCTGGGTAATAGCAGAATGGGACTCAGAGGAATGGATTGAAGACCAAGCAGCAGTTCTGCAGATGTCTTGGATCGGCACCTGCACCAGGAAGGTTGCTGACGAGGCTTACGCCATGGTAGAGTGGGCTGTTGCAATCATTTGTGGAGGCACTCTTGCCTGTTCATAACAAAACTTGATGCAGGTGGTTATTCACAAGGAGATTCTCTGGCAGGAGACAGGCACACCTTTCATCTGGTCTGCCCCTGCAACGAAGAGCTGCATTGACCTGTGGAAGGTTTTCGTCCTGTCGATGCAGGAGGACAGGGCCTGTCTAAAATCCAGGGTTTGCAACCTGCATTCCTCACTAGACCTGTGTGGTTCGGGGAAGAACACCTACAAGAATATGTCTTGGTTACTGTGAAACTGTGACACTACCTTTGGTAAGAAGGCTGCATGCAGTCACAGCTGGACTCTCTTTATAAAAACACTGCATATGGTGGTTCCAAGGTGAGTGTTTTGATCTCAGAAACCCTTCATGCTGAGGTAATTACACCAGGAAGGACGAGACCTTCCAGGAAGCAGCAGAGAACAGGAAGATAATAACTTTAAGGTGGGGGTAGGGGCTGTAAGCCTTGAAAGAACTGGGTTCAGGTCCCAAGAAGGAATAAGATCCCTAACCTGTGGGTAAAATATCTTCAAACCTTTTAAGAATCTGACTGTCATGTCATGGGAAAAAACTGATCTATCTTGTACTGGGGAACGGAATGCCAAAAATCACTGCTGGCTGAATTTTACATGATGAGAGAGCTAGGACCTGATGCTTGGGATGTAACAGGTAGTCTAATATGGCCTGTATTGATGCTTGGTAGGGCAACAGGCTCTGGTCCAAGGTCCAAATAGGAAAAGCTCTTCCATTAAGTCAGGTCATGTTGCTCTAGCAGAGTGCCTTTGCTGTCCATCAGGACCTGCTGAACCTGTGTTAAGCAGACCTTGCCCTCTGTATTGAGCCATGTAGCCACCAGGTCATCAGGTGCAGGGACACTGGGTCCAGGTGCAACAGGCACCCATGGTTTTGGGAGACTAACTCTGGCTTGAGTGGGAGCTCCCACAGAGTAGCTGTCGAGAGCTCTAGCGCCATGCCGAACCAGGGTTGGCGCTGCCACAGCGGAGCAATCAGAATCACTTTCATCCTGCCATACTTGATCTTCAGGAGAACCTTGTGAACCCAGCAGTACTGGCAGGAAAGCCTACAGCAGTGCTTCCATTCACGGGAGTAGGAAGGCATCAGACAGAGAGTCTCTGGAGAGCCCTCAGTTGGAGCAGAACTGGTGATACTTCCTGTTCTGTCTGGATGTGAACAAGTCCACTTGGGGAGATCCCCACCTCTGGAAGATGAGATTGACCACCTCTGGATGGAGTAACCATTCATAGTGAGAATGGATCTGCTGAGCAGATCCACCAGTTTGTTCCTGGCTCCTAGGAGACGTGAAGCCATAATATAAAATGGCATTCTGCACACATTAGTCCCATAAATCGGAGAGTTTCTTGGCACAAAGATGATGACTGAGCACTGCCTTGCTTGTTGATGTAAAACATTGTGGCAGTATTGTCTACTAGAACCTGAAAATTACCCTTTCCTTCAGTTAGGAAAGCCTGACAAGCGAGGTGTACTCCTTAGAGTTCCCTGAGGTTTATATGGAGGGATTGATCGTCATGCATCCCAAGTCATCATGTATTGAAATCAAGGTGAACTCCCCACCCAAATCCAACACATCAGAAACCAATGTCACCAAGGGTGTTGGTTCCTCGAAGGGCATTCTTTCCAATAGTAAGTGAGAGTCTGTCCACCAACAAAGGAATGATAGCACATGGGGGGGGGAACTGTGAACCACCAAGTCCAGATTCTACTGGGAACATAAACCAATGTTAACCACAAACGCAGGGGTCTGAGATGCAGTCCTGCATGTCTGACTACATAAGCACAGGCTGTCACATGGCTCAGCAGTTTGAGGCATATATCGACAGTCGTAAAAGGGTGTGCTTGTACATGTGTGATGAGATCTGCCATGGCTTGGAACCAGGGTTTTGAAAGAAAAGACCTGGCTTTGATAGAATCAAGAATCACACCTATAAACTCCATCCATTGATCAGGGATAGAGCTGATTTCTGCTTGTTCATGAGCAGGCCCACAACTTCACAGGTGGTTCATACAAAGTTTAGGCTGTGCTGAACCTGGGCCAGCAACTTGCCCTTAGTGAGCCAGTCATTGCGGCATGGGTAGATCTGCACTCTTTGATGCCTCAGGTAAACAGCTACTACCGTCATACATTTTGTAAAAACCCTTGGGGCAGATAAAAGGCCAAAGGATAGGGCCATGAACTGATAATGTTGGTCCACCATAAACAGGAGGAATCTCCTATGATCATGGAAAACAGAAATATGAAAAGAGGCATCCTTTAAGGCAAGAGCATTATACCAGTCTCCTGGATCCAGAAAAGGGATGATGGAGGCTAGAGAGAGCATGTAAATCTTTAACTTCCTGAGGTAGCTGATGAGGCAACAACTCTAAAATGGGTCTGAAGGCTACTTTGGCCTTCAGAGTAAGAAAATAATTGGGAATAAAATCCTTTTCCCCTCATACCTTGAGGGACTTCCTCTACAGCCCCTACCCACAAGGAGGGTTTCCAGCTCCTGCATGAGAAGTTGCTTTTGAGAAGGGTCCTGGAATAGGGAAATAGAAAGGAAAGGGGTAGGAGAGGACATTGAGGAGAACTACAGAATGTAACTAGTTAAAATGTTGTTGGGAACCCAACGACCCAATGTTATGGGGGCCATGTAGAAAGGACAGGGGACTGTCAGTTTAAAAATAAAGAGGGGAAATGGAGCCTGGGGCCAGTCTGGGATACTGTCCTCAGGTACACCCTTCAAAATGCCTGCCGCAGCCCACCAAGGTGATATGCAAGGCTCGACTGGATAGGAAAAGAAGCTGAAATGGGACAATGGCATTTATAGCTCTTGTCTCTGGCCCTTCATTTGTAGGCTCCCTGTTGCCCTGGACCCAAGAATCTAGGTGGCTGCAGCATACAAAATTGCCTCCTAGAAGTCTCTGTAGTGTGTAAAGGCTGATGCAGCATGCAGTGGGACTGGAGTCTTTCAGGCCATAAAGCTTGGTATCAGTTTACTGTGAGAACAGGGCATTGCCCTCGAAGGGGAGATCCTGAATAGACTACTGCACCTCCTGGGACAACATCAAGGACTGCAGTCAGAAATATCGACACATAGACGTTGCCAAAGCCATCAACCTGGCTGCTGAACTGACTGTGTTCAATGCCATTTGGAGGGAAGCTCTAGCCACAGCCTTGCCTTGCCATCCTCCAAGATGTAAGCAAACTCCTGCCTGACCTCCTGTAGCAGAAAGTCCTTAAATTTGGTTATGGAGTCCCAAACATTATAATTGTATCTCCCCAGTAATGCTCGCTGGTTGGAGACTCTAAGCTGAAGACTGACTGTGCAATAATTTTTTCTTCTAAACAAGTCCAGTTTCTTTGTGTCCTTGTTCATGGAAATTAAGCTTGCCTGTCCCTGCCTATCCTGCTCATTCACAGCAGCTACCACCGGGGATTCCAGGGGAGAGTGGAAGAACAGGTTTTCATAGCACTTAGCCAGAACATAGCCAATAATTCTTCTCTGCCCTTTTGGATGCTGGTGGCACGGAGAATGGTGCTTGCCATAGGACAAATAACCACTTTCAACACCCCTTCATGTACTGGCAATGCGACCTTGGCTGATGTCGTGGCAGCCAAGATATCAAAGAGGCTGTCCATAAGCTCCCCGAACTACTCTGCCTCCAAGCCCAAGTTGAAGGCCACTCTTAAGGAGTTCTTGGTAGGCTCTTAAGTCAGCAAGCAGCATGGGGGGGCCAGACCAATGACTGCCTCATTCAGACATGATGAGAACAATGGTATCAGAGAGGAAGGGGGTGGTGCCTCCTTTTCTTCCAGGAGAGCTGTTCCTTTAGTTTGGTCCCATAGCTTAGCACCAGCCACGGAGTCTGAATCTGGTTCTTGCCTCAGGGCAGAGTCAGCATGCTGACCGCTTCTCAGGCATGTGCTACAGAAGACTGTGACAGTAGGGTCTCAGCATCATCATTACCCCCCCCCCCCCCCGGTTCCAGTACAGCCACTGAATAGGCCACGGACCTTGAAGCCAGATTGCCTGCTGTTAGGCCACCAATGACCAGTGCTTTTGTGCCTGGTGTTTCTGAGGCCAGTCTTAGTGCTGCCTCCATCAACAGGACTTTCAGGCAAATATCCTTGTCTTTCTTAGTCTGTGACCAGAAGCCCTTACAAATTTTGCACTTGTCCTTTATGTGAGTCTCTCCTAAATACTTTAGACAATTATTGTGAGGGTCATTAAGTGAAAAAGGCTTGTAACATATAGGTCATTGTAACTTGCATCACTCAGGAGGCAATGTCTTTTTCACATCCCCTGAGCAATGTCGACTTAAGCAGTAGTATAGACCTGCCCTTAAATTGTAACCTCACTTCATTTACAATAGCCAACAAAAATTACCTGAATAAAGTTGGAAGAAGTTGGAACATGTTCTATACAGCTACCTTCTGAAGACACATACTGGTAACCCGGAATCTAAAAGAATTCAAAAAATTATCTTTTCACATTATAAAAAGTAACTTCATAGACTGACTGAGAGCCAAACAGATTTTAATTTTAGAAAACAGTATAGTTTTGAAAACAAATTACCAAATGGCTGAAAACAGACTTCAATTAAATGAGCTTTCCTTTTACAGATTGTCTATTTTCAAACTTGATTAATTTTGAAACAAAAAAAAAAAAGTTACTAAACTGTGTAGCCTGATTTTAGCTTGAGCAGAAGACTGAAATTTGCACTGCAGTCACATTCTAAAGGGACATTCAATTTAAAAATTACGTTTTAAACAAATGTAGTTATGGTGATAACACTTGAGAAGAGTAAAACCCCAGTCTGCTTTTCTACTTTGCAGTTCACTCAGCATGAAATCAAAAATGAAAGAGTCAGATTCACTTTCAAGTTTTTAGAGTTGCAGAGTTTGAATAGGAAACACTATAGGAAATTTTTAGTTAGAAAATTGCCCCACTGAATTTTAAATAAATCTTGAAAAGTTCTAATGGTACTTGATTTTTATTTTTCCTCTTACAAAACAAAATTTAGGTCAAAATTAAGTTAACAGGTGGCTTCTTCAGAAGCTGCATTACATTTTATACTATATCTGCAGTGTAGAAGAAATACACTTTACTACAGTGCAATGAATGAATTTTTGAATGTACATTTAAAACTTACTTGTGCCTGAACAGGAATGTAAAACTGATTCTGGGTTCGTAAGTGTTCCACAGTGGCACAAGGTTTGTGTTGAACTTTTGATGAAGTAGGCTGCTCGGTCTTGATTCCATCTTGTAAGTATCCTTCCTGTTCCACTTTTCTTCGCATAGTGGAATTCCAATGATTTTTTATTGAATTGTCTGTCCTAAAACAAAGTCGTATCGTAGAAAGATAATTTGGCTTCCATATTTCAGAAACAGTTTTCAATTGTGTAATTTCCACCAATTTACAAACTTTGTAAATTACACCAATAATTTTTTTTAAAAACCTATCACATATATTTCACCACTCCACTAACTGGTGAGGAACATCTTGATTGGATACCTCAACAGCCAAATATTTTATATGACCAGACTTTCACCTCTTTAACATTATATATATATCACCCAAAAATGGATTAGATATACTTTCTCATCTAATTATCATATATAGGGGCCAGATTCTTCCACCATTACTCAAGATGAAAACTTTGCTCTTCAGTCTCATTGAAGTTAGCCTACTTTTATAGTAAGAGCAAGGATTAACTAGGTGAGATTTAAATAAAAAAACCCAAGAGAGTATATAAAGATTTTTATAGAATACATTTCAAACTTAACTATCAATTTTTTTTCCCAAGCTCCTTACTCACACTGTTGAGCAGTTTCATAATCAGTCCCACTTACTCACATGGCTAGATTAATTGTGAGTAGTTCAGTTGAAGTAAGGGTCTCACAATGTGACAGCATTAGTTAATTTAGCTAATGTGGACAAAACTAAACAAAAACCAGATACAAGATTAGCAATGACACTTCAATTTTTCAAATATATTAATTACAGTAAGCTTGCATGAGATCTTTTTCAAAGTTTGTTTAGGACTGAGTGCTTTGGAGGCATGTGTCATCAGTGAAAAAAACAAAAATTTATCCGCCCTCACGTTTAACCTTTGGATCTCAGAATAAGCACATATTCTGGTAACATTTTGCATTGTAATAGCCTTGAAAACGGGTGGGACATAAGAAAATAATGGGTACCGTATTTATTAGTAAAACAGTTAGTGTTGGCATCTGAATAACAGAGTAAGTTCATATTACTCCAACTGATAATGTTTTTGTGGATCTGGCAACAGACAAGGAAACATTGCTTAATCACAAGACATTTTTAATTAGAAGACAAGCTTTGTTGTTGGTTTTGAAGTAGAACTTAAAATGTCGGAAAACACTGCAAAATTCAGAGAAGACAATGAGTTTCCATGGATTCTTTTTTCCTTGGTTCATGTTTAGATTACCTTTATTTAAGTTACTTGGAATTTGGAAAGACCTTTGTATGTTTGGTTTTCATAATCTGATGTTTAATACAAAAATGTTGAAAAGCACCTTCCAGGAAGAAGTTTTGCAATTTCAGCCCATCGATTTCCCAAACGCTTGTGAGCTTCATAGATTATTCTGTCCTCTTCTTCTGTCCATGAAGATTTCTTTACTTCAGGATTGAGGTGGTTATGCCATCTCTCCCTGCACTGCTTGCCTATTCTCCCTTTTAGGTGTTTTGCAATTAGAGACCAGCGTTTTGGACCATACTTCTGAACTAATTCAATAACCTGGAACACAAATCAAACAGTAGCAATGGTAGATAATTTAATCTGTTTGAAAAATTAGATCTGAAATCCTATCAGAGCATTTGTGAAATTGACATCTTTAAAAAGTTAAGGATTAGAAAAGGCCTAGAGAAACAACCAAACAGGGAAGATGTTTTTAAAAGTCATTTGCAGTAGTCCAGATTTCAGAATGATGTATAAACTGCTGCTTCTAAAGTTAAAGAAGATTATGTTGTGGAAGCAGTACTAGCTATAAAAAATTATTTGCTGACTAAGTTAGATTTCAGTATCATCTACCAACTCGTGCACTTGAAAAATTCTTAAATTACTTCTTGTGAAGAAATGTGTGTGCGCTGTTTGTTTTACACATCAGCAATGAAAGGTCTTTTCTGTTTTTCCTGGAAAGCTTAGGTGAAGAATCGAGAGGCTTATCATACACGGTATGAAGCAAGTAAAGCCCTAATAAGAAGGTAATTTTTTTTTTATTCAAACTTATTTAAACTAAGGTTTTGTTTTGTTTTTTAAACACCTTAGAGTTTTAAGCAATCTGAATAAAAATCGTTTCCCCTCTCAATCAGGTTCACTTGTCTGCTATTTGTCAGGTCAAAATGTCCTACTCTTCCAGTTGTTCAATTTTCCCAAGAAACAGACAAGGTGTGAATTACTGCTGTATTTAACAGGCAGAAAAAGGGGAGAGGTTTGTTGGTTTGTTTTCCCTAAAAAGTCTTATAAGCCTCTTTCAGAAGAGCATAGAAACCTATTTTCTCCCCACCTTGGCAGGTCACCTGTTAAGTCTGGTGTTTTGGAGGAGCACAAGGTATAAGACAGGCTAGATTCTGGCCTGAACGTCAGTTCAAAAACCAGAGGTCTCCCTATACCCAATGATCTTCAGAAGCTGCTCAACTACCAAGAGGAAAGTATAACACTTGAGCAGGCCTGACAGACTCATCTTATATCATCCTTCCCATACACCCAGTGTAACATAATGAACTACCTTATATAGGTCATTTAGAATCTCAGATATTAAAACTATGGTGATGGAAAGGAGACAACACAAAAAGACATTCTTTCTATACTTTTGCTGCAGTCAAATAATAACCAAGCACAAATAAGTTCCATTACCCTCTGATCCTCTTCTTTAGTCCAGGGACCTTTAATCAATTCAGGATTTAGTACCTTCTGCCACCGATGCTGGCATTGAAAATCCGAACGATTCTGAAACAAGTTTAAAAAATAAATTTCACTAAAGATTATCTTCAAGGACAGTTTTCCAGACCATTTTCCTAGCAATCAGCAATAGTTTTGATTAATATCAAATGTAAAACTAAACAACAAATTATAGAAGATTAGCACTAAATAGGTTACTGCGGAGCGGAAAAGATTTACTTACTGACCTTCCTGGCCACTGTTATAGCCGAGATCTTTTCGTTATAAAAAACAGTTAGTTACTCATTTTGTACTTGTTCTTTGAGACGTGGATGCAGATGTATATTCTACTCAGGTATGTTGTTGCCTTGTGCACAACAAGCCAGAGACTTTTTTGGCACAGCAGTACCCATCATGGCAGTGCACATGCACTTTATGTCCTTGGGCAGAGATCATATAAGGGCAGCACTGTCCTGATCCCCCTCAGTTTCTTCACACCAGGAAGAAGTTACGAACATTCCAATGGAGAGGAGATGGAGGGTGGACTATAGAATATACATCAGCACCTAAATCTCAGAGAACAGTCACAGAACAGGTAAGTAACTGTTTTGTCTTTGAGTGGATGCAGATCTGTATTTCAAATCAGGTAACTCACAAAAAGGACCATTCACAAGTGGATTCAGGGTCTAGGGAAATAAATATTGCAATTTTACTTGGCCAAAGTTTGCATCAATCTGGATGCAGTGATCCATTGTGTTGGTTTCTTCGATCATGAGCGTTGCCTCAGTTTACCCCTTGCAGACAGGGTACACCTAGGCTTAAGGCTAATGAGCTAACTGAGTCCTCACTAGAAACCTAAGCCAAAGGTAACCCGAAGTGTTAACCAACGGAACACCTCGGCTTAGGATCACCAGGCTAACTCATGATTGGAGATCCAAGCCAGGTTCTAGATCACTGAGCTAACAAAGTGCCCACTTCAAGATCTGAGCCAGGAGTAAGCCTGAGGGAACACGCACAGACATACCAGCAGGCAGCTAAATATACATCCGTGCCGGATGCAGAACACCACAGATAAGAACACCTCCCACCCAGCATACCACTCTACAGAATCTCCTACTATGTCACCACCTCTCATTAACAAACAACTCAAGAGTTTGGTGCCTGGTTCGAATAGAAACATTCAATCTCCTGACAAGGGACATGGTATCATTTTTCCGTACATTTGGCTGTTCAGAATAGTGATGCAGGTGTGTGCCACAAAGGTTTGGCTGTGTTATTAATAGGGAGGGTAATCCATATAGGATATGTCCACCAATTTGTGACTATTCTGTACCAGCTTGACTACATAGAGCTGCAGCCATTCCCTGAAGAAAGCAAAGTTGGGGCCACCAAATCATTTGGAGAGGGTAATGATAGGGCTGCTGGAGCTGACAGTTCCTCCTGGGGTAGAGGCTGAGTCTCAGGCAAAAGGTTAGCCATAAAAAATAACATGGAGAAGATAAGAATGTCATGCTCTGGTTCTACAATAGGCTGGTCTGCAACATGGGCTATCTCCAGACAAGGGAACCTTAAATTCAGCTTATGTGAAATGTCTGGATCTGTGGGAGTGAAAAAAATACTCCAGGGAGTCATTGTAACACAGGAGGCCAGACAAGTATAGCCCTACTAACATTTGCTCTCAGTACTGCTACTTACTCCGCAGGTGTTTGGATCATGTACATTGTCTCTTCTGCTAAGGTTAGGAAGGAGAAGAGCTCGAGGACTCCAAACTGGAGCAAGACATTTGAATAATAAGTAGGCCTGCGGGGGTCCCCAAACCAGGAAGGCCACTGGAAATCTTGACATATCCACTGTTCAAAACGGAAAATTTAACATTATACCTTGGTTAGCATTGTAGTCAGTCCCAAAAGGAAATCATAGTAGGGAGACTATCTCAAAGTAGGTACTGAGGAAAGGTTCTCATCAATGCCAAGGAGTCAGGATTTGGTCCCCGCTGTGAGGTAGCTATCGATTCTGAGGATGCTGGTACTAAAGTCAATGTTGCAGGCAGTGCCAAGACAGAGGTGTCTTTGGTACTGATCTAAACTGCCAGGGATGCCATCCCTGCAGCAATATCCTGAGTTAACAGTGATGCTAGTACAGATAAACAAAGCAAGTGTGAAGCAGCCATACAAGTTTGCAGGCTTGAAGCACAGAATATGATGTGGGAGTTCCCAAAGGTACGAGACTTGATAGTTACTCCATAGACAATTGCAGAGTTAATGATACAACACTGGGATTCTCCTGTCTTGGTAACAGGAAGACATGGGATGTGCCTTGGCTTTACTCTGGGTCTCAAGTCTTGCTGAATGTAAGACCCCACTCTCAATGAAGGTGACGACAAATCCCTCCCTGATTTCTGGCAGCCTCGGTACATTTTATAAGTCCCCTTATCTGGGGAGGATGAGCAACTTCTTGTGCATCTCAATGACTGATCAGAGTTCGGTGGGGGCGGAGTGGGCGGTCTGTCTCCAATTCCTGTAAAGGTGGAGGACGTCTAGAGCAGCTGAGTGGTCAGAAGAGGGTCCAGGTGTCAAAGCAGATGTCATAGCCTGTTCCAGAAGGTCTTGTTTTAGACTAAGGTCTCTTGCAATCTCTCTCTTTTTCTTAAAAGAATGTCCAGTATTGCACTTTTCCTTGATGTTACCCTTGCCTAAGCTCCGCAAGCAGAGTATGGGTGGGGCACATGTAAGGCAGGCAATGCTTGAATCTTGGGGAACACTGCATAACTTTCAATGCCAATCAATACAAACTAACTATAAAATTAAATACAACTAACTCACTCTAAACCTAATTAACTGCCAGTAACTATTTACATTACTAAAGACTGAACAACAAAGCATAAAAGCAAGAAAAATCACAAGGAGAATCCAAAACAAGAAGCTCCAACCTCACAAGAAAGCAGTGAATGGAGTCATAGTAATGCAGAGGTTAAAGTAAGGGGGAACGCACTGGAACGCTGTTCCGGAGCCCAAAATTTTTAGGGGCCAGCATTCCAGGGCCCCTAAAAATAGAAAACCCAGGCGGAACGGTGCGTTTCGCCCAGGGGCCCCAACAAAGCCGCAGACTCGGGCGGAACGCCTGTTCCACTCTGTCTGCTGTGGCCAGGCTGGGGAGCTTCAAATCTCCTGCCCTGAGCATGCTCAGACTGAACGTGCCTAGGGCGGGAGCGCCCTGGCCTAGGAGCGGCTCTGCCGGCAACCCCTGCAGCTCCAGACCTCCAGCCAGGTAAGGGCTGGGAAGGGGCTGCGGGGGAGGGGGACAGAGGAGCCGGGAAAGGAGCACCAGGCCTGATCTGGCCACGCTGCCTGCCCATGGTGGTGGCACGCGGCGGTGGCAGAGGGGCAGGATCAGGCCCAAGGGGCTGGCATGCAGCGGCAGCGGGAGCAGAGTACGACAGCCGGCAGCATGGCCTGATCCAGCCACTCTGCCAGCTGCTGTGCTCCGCTGCCGCCGGCCCACCCCAGGCCTTTGTAGTCAGGGGTTAAGGTTAAGGGGGGAACACGGAGACCAGGGGTGGGAATGGACGGGTCCAGACTCGCGAGTCAATCAAGCAAGGGGTCAGGATGGGGGGGTGGGGATGGGGAGGGATGGATGGAGTTAGATACCTGGGGAGGGGTGAAGGGGGCATGCAGACAAGGAGACTGGTGCGGGCTGGGTAGTGGTGGAGGGGACTATGGACGGCTGGAGGGGGCACTGGAGAGGGGGGCTGGGGAGGGGTGGATGGAGTTAGAGGCCTGGGGAGAGGTGGAGGGGTCACAGAGACAAGGAGACTGGGTAGGGGCTGGGTAGTGGTGGGGGGGACTGGGTGGGGGGGCTGGGAAAGGGTAAAGGGAGCATGGGGACAAGGAGACTTGGTGGGGGCTAGGTAGTGGTGGAGGGGACTATGGACAGCTGGAGTGGGGACTGCGTGGGGGGGCTGAGGAGGGATGGACGGAGTTAGCGGCCTGGGGAGAGGTGGAGGGGGCATGGCGACAAGGAGACTGGGTAGGGGCTGGTGGGGGCTGGGTAGCAGTGGAGAGGACTATGGGCAGCTGGAAGGGGGACTGGGTGGGGAGCTGGGGAGGGATGGATGGAATTAGAGGCCAGGGGAGGGGTGAAGGGGATTATGGATGGCTGGAGGGGGACTGGGGAGAGATGGAGGAGGTTGGGGGACTGGAGTGGGGGCTAGAGACAGAAGGGCCTGGGGAGGAGTGGAGGGGGTTGAAGGGGGGTGGAATGAAGATGGGGGAAGCTGGGGGCTGGGGAGTTAGGGGGGCTGGAGTGGGGGTTTGGGGGCAGGAAGCTTAGGGAATGCAGATGGGGGCTCAGGAGGACATGGGGAAAGAGGGGTCTGATGTGGGCACTGGTGGACAAGGTTGGGGTGATGTGGATTTGAGGCTGTGCTTCATTTGTGAGGAAAGAGCCGGTACGGCTCAAGCAATTTGTTTTGCACTCATATCTGTTTGTAGTGTACACATAGCCAAAAAGTAATTCAGTGAAGTACATCCCAGTGGGAATCCTCCTCAGTTTCCTTTCCTTTCCTTTCCTTCCCTTCCCCTTAATCAGATATGAGGCCCCAGGCAACCCAACTCTTTCCCCACTGAATTGTAATATGTAATATAAAATCAACTTGGAAAAAAATATTTACTTCTTTCCCCCCTCAAGCTCTGTTCAGTACTGGAGCAGAGGAAAGAACATAACACATTAATGATCCAAAATGTTGTAGCCTTGCAGAGCTTTCCACCTTTCTGTGGGATCCAATGCTCACTTCTACCTTTGGAGGGGCCCAGAACAACGGATCTGACTTTTATATGCATGGACAAGCGGCCTCATGCAACTTTGAGGGTTTTGTGTCTTCCTCTGACCCAAAGAACACTGAACTCATGGTAACTAATACACCTGTTGTCATAGCGAGAGTTTGAAAAATATTTGCAATAAATGTTTTTTAAGTCTCTAAAGCATTCCTACAATAATTTTTTTCATGTAATGTAAGTATCATATACAGAGTATATGGTGGATTGTAGTTGGCATAAGTTGAGGATGACCTGCATAACTCCTTTTGTCACTCATGAACTGCTTCCTCAGACTCATGATACAATACTTTTAATACTGTATCATGTATTCTCTATAGGAAAAATAACACTTGACTGCCTAATATTTTAGAAGCCCATTATTCTTAGTTATTTATAAGAATTAACATTCTCATGTTGGCTGCTTACTCTCTGCCTCAAGCTCAATTTTTAAGTTTCAATAAAAGTGGCTCAGCCCTTTCCAAGAGCGAGCTTTGTGAAAAATAGCTAATTTTGCTAATGTTAAATGTCTTTTCCTTGAAGAACTCTAGTGCCTCCATAGTAAAACTGATAGAGTGATAGTTCTGGGGATAGAAAGGTCCCCATGAAAACACACCCAGATTTGGTCAAGGTATAAGCCTTTGAAAATCACCATTTGTGTATTTAGAGCTTTATGGATGTTTGCTAATAGAATTTCTGAACCTTCAGTTGGTGGCCTATTGCTGGAGTGGGTGGGTGAGGTCTTGAGGCCTGCATTTTGCAGGAGGTCAGACTAGATGATTGTACTGGTCCCTTCTGACCTTAAAGTCTATGAGACCTTGACTCTGTAGATGTAGGCTGGATATGTGACAAAGACAGGTGACAAAAACTGTGAGGTGTAGATGATGGTAGATGCTAGATAGGTGCGACAGCAAGTGTCATCGTCTCACATTTGTTTAGTAAATTAATAAAACTTCAGTATTGCAGTTTAACATTTTTATTAAAGTTCAAATTAAAACACATCTATGCATTTTTTTTGAATTGAGGTATTTAGGCATGCTGATGCTTCTGATGCCAAAAAACTGTTGCCCATGCGGCACCATGCCTCACAAATTGCTGCTTAGCAAATACCATAACTTGCTCAGCTGCATCATCAGCTTAGAGGGAACATTGGTGGCATCCATGGTGTGTTTGCTAAAAACGTTCTGACACGCTGCACATGTGGGGTTACAGTGGTAAAAGGGAAATTGTCTACAGGGTTATGGTCTAAATAGTCTTCACTAGTGAATGGTTTAGTACTCCTTAAGATCCTAATGAAAAATGCACTCATCTCTGTGCAAAGATGGTTTGCCGGGTGTGGGGTTATATTAGGGGCTAATAGTGTTCAGTGGTTAAAGCATGAGAGTCTTGAGTTCTGGGTCTTAGTCCTAGCTCTGCCACGAAACTGCTGTGGGACTCTGGGCGAAGTCGCTTCACAAGTCTGTGTCTCAGTTTCCTAATCTGTAAAATGAAGTTAGTCTGCCCCTTTAAGACAAGGGCTCTCAAATGGAAGTCGCAACCCCTTAGGGGGTCACAAGGTTATTATGTGGGGGTTGTGAGCCACCCAGAGTTGCCAATAGCTGTGCAGAAGCAAGGGAGGCAATGGGGTGCTAAGTTTGCTCTGAAAAGCTGTATTGATAAAAATTCTTTGCACCCACCAGTATTAAACAATAACAATTTAAAAAATAACTTCTCTGCGTCTAAAAATAATTCCATAAAAATGTGGTTTAGTCTTAAGTTCAAAGTGGTGAGAAAAGATAAATTCATTTTAGGCAGAAGGTTTGGTTATAAATTTAGCATTTAAAGTAGTGTTGCCTAGAAAAAAACGTAGTTTTAATTTGGCAGGGGACCACACGTGGAGGCTGGCTGTGTGAAAGGGACCGCCCATGCAAAAAGTTTGAGAACCACTGCTTTAGGAGGTGGTACAACACTTGGTTCATTATCCCTTGTAAAGTGATTTCAGCTTTTCAGATAGAAGGTGCTATGGAAAAGTGAGGCCTCATTTTATCAATCACAAGTCGTGGTGATTTGAATGCCATCTTCCCTTTCCTATCTATGTTTAAGTAACATATTTCCAAGTACTTCAACCAGCACCCAAGCTATTGGCAATGCTACAGAAGTCATATACTGGTGAAGTCTTCATTATAGCCTTGTGTATGTTAGCATTTTTTAGGAAAGTTCCCACCAGGGATAAGACCAGTGGAAACCATATGGTAGATAAGTTCCAAAGGGGTAACCATGTTAGTCTAGTTCAGCAAAACAAACAAGGAGTCCTGTGGCACTTTTAAAGACTAACACATTTATTTATTGCATGAGCTTTCATCATCATGCTTGAGTTAATGAGGCGGGGAGGGGGTGATCTGATGGTCTTGTGTTATGCAGTGTTTGCTAGTTTGTGACAATAATTGCTATAGATATAAACGCCATATAAAATTATAAATATTTTAATGGAGCGATAACCGATGCATGTGGTACTGAGAAGTGGTTGCAAATGCTAACTGGGCTGGGGCTTGAACATGCATGAAGGGGGCCCAGTCAATATGGGAAGGGGGCCCGGAGATTAGGACAGTTCCAGGGCCCGTCAGGTTATACTTTAACCACTGCGGTAATGATGCCCTTCTACAGCCTCAGGAGGGGCCATGAGGAAGCCACCCCAATGAGTACTGCTGTGCCAAAAAAAATGTCACTGACTCACAGTGTGCAAAAGGTACCAACTCACCTCCATCTACTCAAAAACTGCCTTTCCACTTGTTTTTAGCTTGGAACACTTTAAGTGAAATTCTGCTACAGTTACCCCCATGCAAACCCATGCCAGTCAAGAGTAAATTTAGGCCATCATCCTGTATGTTTAGGGGTGGGAGAACCTATTCTAAATTTGGCTCTCATCACTTCTATTTCCCTCTCTTTTTAGGTAACTTACAAAAAACCTTTTTATAAAAGTTCCCATTTTTGTTTATTTATGATCTATGTAAGAAGGCTAGCAATATTTGTCAAAAAGAAAACAGGGTTTTTCGGCTTGATTGTTTTTCCTCAGAAATACCAGTGTAAGTCTGATGGTCTCTGGTTTTGCCAGTTTTATTGGTGGTCCCATGCATGTATATTCTGAGCTCTTAACTGAAGAGGCAGAAGTGCTAAATCTTTACTAAATACATGAAAGAGGGTGTCTTTGTTAGAGAACGAAGTTAAGTGGTAAAAAACCCAAATGTCTCATCTTGGCCAAAAAAAGTGGCTGCATTTAGATCAGGCTTAACTAGCAAATATTAGCTAAACTCTACCACTTTTTTGGTCAAGGCAAAGATAAAAAGTTTAACAGACTGACTACAAACCCCTTCCACACACAGACTCAGTGCCTGATTTTCAAGGCAGCCCAGTTCCCTTTTTAGCCTGTGATGATTTTTTTTTTTTTAAACTACTGAGGAAATGTAACTATCAGCATAATTATATTAATGCAGTTACATCAATGCAAGTCACTAAAAGACACAAATCAGGGGATGGTACAAACATAAAACCCTAGAGATACAGAAAACAAGTAGCCAGACTTTAAGCAGCATCCAGATCAGTACCCATCACAGTACCTTGAGAACAATGGTAGATACCAGTTGTTGAGCATTACTGGTGATCTGGCCTTTCATTTAGGGGCCACTGTGCTTGTCTACATTAGGAAATCATTTTATAAACACTTATTAGCATAAAGTTAAACATTTGTTAGTACTCAACACAGACAAAGACTGTTGTGATTTAAATTATGTTAGCTTGTTTGTGCTATCCTCACATTAACCACAGCCAAGTATCACCATTTTAAAAACACAGTCCTGTCTGCATTGAATACCACAACATTTAACATCACATTAACAAGAGTAATAAAACAAGGCCATTTCCCAGTGCAGACAAGCTGTAAAAGAATTAAGCTCTTTTGAAACTGTTCTCAAATATGGGTGAAAGCATTTTGAAAGTTTGGCTCTATACTTATCTTTCAATCTCTGAGGTCATTTCAGCATGAGAAAGGAGGGCAGGAGGAGGAGGACAGAGACAACAGTCATTTCAGGCTTTCTTTATCCATCAAGTCAAAGAAAGGACACAAGGTGATTTGCAGGTCACACGTTTAAGGCAACTGTCACTCTTTGTGAGACTGTTCCCAGCCTCCAGAACAGCAGTTCTCTGTAGAGGACAATATCCCCTTGAACACCCTCACCTACCTACCTTTTCTGAGTATAAGGAACCCTTGCCTGTCTCTCATGTCCTGAGTATCAGCAACAGATCATAGGTACAGTTCCTTCCCACAATTACTACTTGACTTTGGGAACAGAGGCTTGATCCTTCTACTATATTTTTCCCAGGCTGGTTGTAGACATTCCGTAACTGATCCCCCACTGCCACATAGCAGTTGAATAACTTCTCTTTTCAGCAGCTAGACTGCTTTCCTCTGATGCTACCAAAATGGAGTACTAGGGGCCCACCCAGCTACAGAGGTCAGATCAGTCCTCAAAACAGGCAGAGTTCCATAAAGATGAGTTAGAGTCACGTTGGTCTATAATTGAGCCTGTCCTTACATAAAAAGATAACTACCACCCTTTTATTACTCTCCTCAACTTTGGTTGATTTCCATCTTGCTGCAAAGTGGTTTTTGGATCCTCTTGCCTGGCAGGGGAATGGTGGGGGGGGGGAGAATTCTACTCTAACAAGTTGAAGGACATCATTGTTTATTTCCCTCTTTCTAGCTAAGATCCTAAAGTCATTTTGTATGTTGAAAATAATTTACAAGCATTAACTAATTGACTTCTGCAATGCAATTGCAAACCATTAAGTTTGATCACATTCTAAACTACTTCATATTTTTTATTCAACATGTGTTTGCATTTTCTCAAATACAACATCCCACTTGCTCACAATCCCCCATCCACCACTGCCCCCTCCAAAAATTTTATAACTAAATATAGTCCTTGAAATTGACTAGCTAAGGTAGTTTGTATTAAAGAGATTTTGTTGTAGACATCTGTCTTTTTTTAAAAAAATTAAGAGATCGTGGTTTGCGGACATTTTCATGGTTTCCATGGCCTCTGTGAAATTGTGATTTACACAAGATCCTGTTATATCAGACATTATAAACACATTTAAAACAAGTACTCCCTTGTATCTAGTCATTATCTGACTTAAAAGGACTCAAGATGAAATTCATCACCAAGACAGCAGCTTTGAAAGCAATGATAGATGGTACAGAGTAGAAAATGGTAACCTTAATAATTGCTGAAGGTACCAAAGGGCACCTGACATCACTCTCCTCTCTCTTTCCCACCCCAAGATAACTAAAAACATCAATGCTTTCAAAGACTAACCTCTAGTTTCACTTTAGGAGGTAAAGACTGGCCCACCAATAAGCTTGCCACTTATTGAATATGTTCCAATCCCTCAACTTCTTGGTAAAGTTACTGAGAAGATAATAGCATGCTCCAGCAGCACTGTCTGGATCCATCATAATCAGACTCCAGAAGAGTATAAATACAACCCTTCTGGCAGTGGTAGACAACCCTCTTCTGTTCTTGGGCAGGAAACAAGTTCCTAAAAGGTAAGTCTACACTGCGACTGGGAGCAAACCTTCTAGCCCCGATAGGCAGACTCTGAATCTGAATCTGCAGCTCTGAATCTAAAGCCTGCAGGGTCAGGTGGGCTTTAGAGTCTGGGCAGCAGCCTGAACACAACACCCACCCTGCTATTTTTAATGTACTTGCTCATAACCTGCTAACGCAAGTTTGTTTATCTGGACTGGGGGCTCACTCCCTGCTGCAGTGTAGACTGAACCTAAGCTTACAGTACTATGAAGATTTGTTGCTTGACAGCAGTGACCATATGGTGCTTTTGACGTGTAATATCACAGAGGAGCAATTCAGAAAGTACTCATTCTATTTACTGCTGTATCACACAGATCCTAATACCAAAATGAACACCAGTTCTCACTCAGACCCATTATGCCACGGTTCACGAGACTCAATGTTCTCTCTCTTCATCATGAGGAAGCTTGGGAAGAATAAAAACTCATGGATGCCAGTGCCATCAATATTCATGTGGCAGTTATTCTTTGTCAATGCAGCACACCACCATACCCCAGCATGTGGAACAGATCCTGAGATGGCTAAAGCTGCTAGTTTAAACTCAGCACACAAAAAAAAAGGGAGGGGGGAGAGTAGGAAGAAGGAAAAGGAAAAAAAACAAAAACAGAAACCGACCACTATTTTAAAACTTATTTGCTGAGGGAGTAAGATCACATGTTACCAAACTGGTACAAAGCCTTCAGCTTAAGCTGAAGCTGGTTTCCTCATAGTTCATGGACACAGACTGCCATAGTGGTAAGGAATCCTCATCTGGTCAAGAAGCTAACTCATCTTTCCTTTCACATCTGAAAGAAGGATTTTGCTTGAGCTGCACTTTTATCCCCTCCCAGTTAAATTCCTTCAATCCACAACACGGAGGTGACTATAACTCCACATGAAGACAGCAAGTGATTCAGAACATAGCAACCCACTTCAGATATAATGACAGACATGAGCATAGCACACTGATGCTTCACACTCTGCTGGCTTCCTATTAATTTCAGGAATGAAGTCAACGTCTTGGTCTTATTCAACAAGCCTCTGGAGGGCTTGGGACTTAAAGTCAAGTTATGGAGATCCATAAAATAGTCTAAATATAGTAGTCATGTAGGCTTCCTGATAGAAACTGCTCTACAGCCAGTCATCTCTAAATTGGGCATATCATCATGCTAGACACTTTCTCTAAAAAGTTAAATGTCATACTTACTTGGAGATGACTGGCAATGAAAGTCCAGTCATCTGTACCATTTTGTTCTACCAGCTTCTTAAGCTTGTCATCCTGTAAAGACATAAAATCAGCTGAGAAGTATAGCATTTTAGAATGAGGTTAAAAGTAAAGCTATCTGGTCAAGTGTTACCTCATCACGCGTCCATTTTACTCTGTTACATATCTTCTTCAATCCTTTTTGCTGTGGTACTTCATAGTCATGGTCTGCACACTGAAGGTCCTCATCCTCTTCCTCACTGTAGAGTACAATAGAGCAATTTAAACAAACTAGAAATGTATTTTAAATTAACACTGATAACCAATAGCTCTAGAAACCAGAGAGGTTTCTGTTTGTAATGTATGCTTCTGGTATGCCTCTTGAAGCAATCTATTAAAATGTAATATAAAAGTTGTAGTTGTAATTTTTAGTATATTTTGTGGCTTACTTGAGATGAAAAGGGGAAGTATAGCATCAACATGCAATTGTTGAGCCTGAGCGACGAAATGGAAAGCGAGTGTGAGTGGGGGTGGAGGTGTGGGCAGGGGAGAAAAAAAGCTATCAGAAGTATCCAAGTGACTTAGGAGCCCAAGTCCCACTAATAGTTAAATGTACATATGCTGAAAGTCAGTGGGACTTAAGGTTTTGGATACAACTTTCAAAAGGACCTAATTTCTTTTTTCTTTACAACTTTGGGTACAACTTTCAAGACCTAATTGAATTAGGTTCCTAAGTTCCATTGACTTTGAACATATGTACTTCTTATGTACATTTGACTTCTAATGGGACTGAGATGTTTTGGAAAATGTTATCATATTCTCTTTTTTATAGACTGGATATTTCTTATCTTTTGTTCTTCTACTCTACTTTAATAAGGACTTCATGATCATTTTACAGTGACCACTTTACTGAATGTAATCTACATTAAATCACATTTAATCTTCATTAACATGTACATTTATAATTAAAATATCAAAGTACCTATAGCGACAAATTCAAAGCTGTAAAAGAGGGGATGGGGAAGAATGAGTTAAACCATTACACACAGGAGCATACAGAGGTGTGTGATCAATTTATTCACAAAGTTAAGGTTGTGAAGTATTGTACTACTTCTCCTGAAGATGGAACAGTCTCAAGGTGGAGGCATAATGGTCACTTATGTGTTTCTACATTTCTCTGACTACCTAGTAAGGATCACAGCACTGCAGTTTCAGTTCTACCTGCTCTCCGGGCTAAATTTTGTCCATATGAAGTTATATTATGTCTTTAGTTCTTGTACTTTTCTTTTGTTTTTGAAAGGAACCCACAATGAAGATTATTTGTATTTCATTATAGCCAAGGATCTGTACACTCTGTGGAAAGCTTGACCAAATTTATGCAGCATCACCATAGTTCCTTGATCTCTGTTGCACTCTAATATGGCAAATAGGAAACTCAGGAGCAACTTCAATATATTTTTAAATATATGTCGAAATATATTTCGTGAGTGAGTGAGCGAGCGAGCGAGCGATCTCGGCCCAGTATTTTAGGTGCCTGCACACAAATACGAGGAGCCTGGGAAACAAGCAGGAAGAATTGGTAGTACTAGCACACACAAGGAACTATGATGTAATTGGAATAACAGAGACGTGGTGGGATAACTTGCATGACTGGAGCATGGCCATGGATAGGTATAAATTGTTCAGGAAAGACAGACAGGGAAGAAGTAGTGGAGGAGTAGTGCTATATGTAAAAGAGCTGTATGACTGCTCATAGCTCCACTATGAAAGTGGAAACAAGCTGGTTGAAAGTCTGTGGGTTAAGTTTAGAGGAGAGTGAAACAAGGGGGATGTCATGGTGGGTGTCTGCTGTAGACCACCAGCCCAGAAGGAAGAAGTAAATGAGGTATTCTATGGACAACTAGCAGAAGTTTCCAGATCACATGGCCTGGTTCTCATGGGGGATTTCAATTATCCTGACATCTGCTGGGCGGGCAATACAGCAGTGCACAGGCAATCCAGGAAGTTTTTGAAGAGCGTTGAGCACAACTTCCCGTTACAAATGCTGGAAGACGCAACTAGGGGCCTTGCACCTCTCAACCTGCTGCTCACAAACAGAGAAGAATTGATTGGGGAAGTAGAAGTAAATGGCAACCTGAGAAGCAGTGACCATGAGATGGTAGAATTCAGGATTCTGATCAAAGGAAGAAAGGAAAGAAGCAGAACACACACCCTAAATTTCAGAAAAGCAGATTTTGGCTCCCTCAGGGAACTGACGGGCTGGATCCCTTAGGAGGCTGATATGAAGGGGAAAAGCGTCCAAGACAGCTGGCTGTATTTTAAAGAAACCCTGCTAAGGGCACAGGAAGATAACATTCTGATGTGCAGAAAGAACAGCAAACATGGAAGACACCCAGTGTGGCTCAGCAGAGAACTCTCCGGTGAGCTGAAACATAAAAGGGAAGCTTACAAGAAGTGGAAGCTTGGACAGATGACTAGGGAGGCATATAAAGATATTGCTCAGGACTGCAGGGATAAAATCAGAAAGGTCAAAGGGCAATTGGAGTTGCAGCTAACAAGGGATGTGAAGGATAACAGGAAGAGGTTCTACAAGAATGTCAGTAACAAGAAGAGGATCAGGGATGGTGTAAATCCCTTACTGAATGGGACAGGTTGTGAAAGGCTGCTCCCCAAATCTAGTCCGGTGTGCCACTTATTAACCCTAACCCACTCCTGAACCCCAATTCACCCCACTCTGCTGGGTGACCACTCACTCCTGTGTCACTCCACACCAGCCACCAGCATGTAATTGGTCCCAGGCAGTGGGTGTAAATCCACTAACCACACAGGCGTTGGTCCCCAAGCAAGCACACACAGCCCCAGACACTACACCGGGAGCCACTGCCTTAGAGGGATTGGGACCCACTCCCAATCACCTTAGTCTCATGTCCATCCATTTAAGAAGTGGATTATGCCCAGTCTTCCACATCCACACCCTCTAAAGACCTCACGACTTTAGATAAAACAAATACTAGTTTATTGATTAGAGTACAATTTCAAGTGAGAACATCGCTAAGCAAGACAGAAACATACTATAAATGAGTCAGGAGCGACCACTATCAAATAAATGGCATAAACCACATACTAATCTAACATCTCTATCTAAACTGACCTCTTAGTCCACGATTATGCACAAGGTGTTTGGCTGTTCTATGTTTTACAGCCATTTTCTGCCTATTAAGACTGAGGGGAGATTTGATAGCAACCTTCAACTACTTGAAGGGTTGCTCCAAAGAGGAGGGAGCTAGGCTGTTCTCGAGGGTAACAGAGGACAGAACAAGGAGCAATGGTTTCAAATTACAGCTGGGGAGGTCAAGGTTGGATATTAGGAAAAACTTTCTCACTAGGAGGGTGGTGAAGCATTGGAATGGGCTATCTAGGGAGGTGGTAGAATCTTCATCTTTGGAGATTTTTAAGGCTCGGTTAGACAAAACTCTGGCTGGGATAATTTAGGGGGAGTGGTCCTGCTTTTTAGCAGGGGGTTGGACTAGATGACCTCGTGAGGTCCCTTCCAACCCTATTATTCTATGATTCTATGATTCCAAGGCAGGGCCCAGATCTTGCTTGAAGTTGGTTGCAAGATGGTGTCTCCCAGGCCAGAGTCTGCAGCTTCTCTCCCAAACTGTATCTGCGTTCTTGTTTTTACAAACTGATAGCTCCTCCCCCTCTGTCCTGTTGTGTGATTCCCTTTACTTCTACCTGAGTTAGGGAGGGCATTAGTAGTCCCTTTGACTTGTAAATCTCCAGCCACTGTGCTAGAGATAGTCCTGAGAGTCTGCCCTGCAACATGCTTCATATCTGCACACACATGTTGCTGTAGGAAACATGGTACCATGGTAATTATGTGGAATATGTTGCGAGCATTCACAAAGGAACCTGGTATAGCGTATTTGGCATCAAATCACACAACTATATTCAAAATCTGAACAGAAACGTTATGCAGACCATGCCCTATGGCTGCACAGATATGCATCCCAGTCACACAGGTATCCTTGTGGTGGATGATGAGGAAAAGGCTGAAGTACTCAATGCTTTTTTTACTTCAATCTTCACAGGGAGGGTCAGCTCCTAGGCTACTACACTGGGTACGCAGAATGCAGAGAAGGAGAGCGGCCCTCAGTGATGGAAGGTCAGGTTAGGGACTACTTAAAGAAGTTGGAGGTGCACAAGTCTATGGGGTCAGATGAACAGCATCCAAGGGTGCTGAGGGAGTTGGCTGATGTGAATGCAGAGCCACTGGCCGTTATCTTTGAAAACTCGTGGCAAACGGGGGAGGTCCCGGAGGATTAGAAAAAGGCAAATATAGTACCTATCTTTAAAAAAGGAAAAAAAGAGGATCCAGGGAACTACAGACCAGTAAGCCTCACCTCAGTCCCTGGAAAAATCATGGAGCAGGTTCATCCTGAAACACTTGGAGGAAAATGGAGTGATCAGGAACAGTCAAGCATGGATTCACCAAGGGCATATTGTGCCTGACCAACCTGATTGCCTTCTATGATGAGATGACTGGATTGTGGATGCAGGAATAGCCGTCAACATGACATACCTCGACTTTAGCAAGGCTTATTACACGGTTTCTCACAGCATTCTCGTCGGCAAGTTAAGGACGTATGGGTTGGATGAGTGGAGCATAAGGAGGATAGAAAACTGGCTAGATCACCAGGCTCAACGGGTAGGAATCAATGGCTTCATGTCTAGTTGGCAACCAGTAATGAGTGGAATGCCCCAGGGGTCGGTCCTGGGGCCGGTTCTGTTCAATATCTTCATTAATGATCTGGATGATGGTATAGATTGCATGCTCAGTAAGTTTGCGGATGACACCAAGCTGGGGGGAATGGTAGACACGCTGGAGGGCAGGGACAGGATTCAGGGAGACCTAGAAAAATTGGAACACTGGGCTAAAAGAAAGCTCATGAGGTTCAACAAGGACAAGTGCAAAGTCCTGCACTTAGGATGGAAAAATCCCATGTACTGCTACAGGCTGGGGACCGATCAGATAAGTAGCAGCACTGTAGAAAAGGAACTGGGGGTTATGGTGGACAGGAAGCTGGATATGAGTCAACAGTGTGCTCTCGTTGCCAAAAAGGGAAAGGCATATTGGGCTGCATTAGCAGGAGCATTGCCAGCAGTATCTTCTTACACTGGGCTTATATTTTTAAGCTTCTCTTTGCAATCATGGGCTAGGAACAATTTTTGAAAATTAAGATATAAATTCTGGACATGGAGCACCATACCTCAGCCTACTGTGGATTCCACAGTAGGGCAAGATACACACAGGCCTGCCTACAGTGGCAGTTAAGAACTATTCACTTGAATGTTCTACAAAAAGACAAATGCATTCTATACAACCCAAAGCTCCTAAAGATCCAGTGTTTAAACTTCACAAGGAGAGAAGAATATCTACAGTAGATTTGCATATTAAATCTCTGGTGTATCAGACTGAAAACAAACAAATTATAGCGTACAGATTTGCTTAGGAAGGGACACTAATAAATTAGGGTCAAGAATTGTGTTTAAAAAAATCCCCAAAACCTAATATGAATAGACTCTTAACATTTCAGCGATTACAGTTTATTTGGCTATTCCTCTGTAGTGTTGTGAACTCAAACTGTATTAATTAGGGAAGGAAAAGAGAAAGTGAAATGGAGCCATCTAATTTCATCAAGGTGCTTGAAAATGTAAATGAAATACATATTAAATTTCAATAATTCAATTCTACTTTCAAAAGTCTTTGGATTATTAAGATTCTAGTCTTCAGTGTCCTTTTTTTGTGTAGTTGAATGAGTTGGCAGATGTATTAAGAAATGAAAACTATTCTTATTTTAAAAATCCAAGACAATATAATAATGCCACCTGGAACTCAAAGAACAAGATGCCTCCTTTCCCTTATACTAAGATAATGATCCCAAAAGGAGTTAGCACCTCATCTTGCATGTAGCCACTTGCTATATGCCAACATGATAATTTTTTTCCTGGGGTTCCCAATCGCTAAACAGGTGAGTTTATCCTCTATGCGCACCTATTTTAATTATCTAGCAAGAAATGTAAATTCTTCACAACTCAGTGTTCATGTAACTCTTAGAAGAAGACTAAGAGCTAAACAAGACTAAACTCCTGACAGACCAGGTGGATAAGGTAATAACTTTTAGTGAACAAGCATCTCTAGGTGAAAGAAAGAAATTCCAGTTAGTATACTAGCTACAATATCATATTTTCTGATGTTATAGGATGAAGTTTAGATGAGAGTAACAAAACAGACTATGTCTTCCCCATCAATCTTGTAAACTCCACAAGGGACTCAATGGAAGTCCACCACTAGAAAGATTGAAAACAGCAGTAACTAGATTAGTAAATTTAAATTCCTAAACATTCAGACTTAGAATATAAAATGAGGCACACAGGCTCCTGCAGAATTAAGGATTAATACCATATTCACAAATCTAGAACTGCTCTAGGTGTTTGAAGCCCAATAAACACATTCTTTCTCACACAGATCCCCAGCTACAGGGAAGAGATTCACATATAGCTTCCCTTCAATCTATGGGAATGCCTGACGAGGAAGACAGACTCCCTTTGTTTTTTAAATTAAGAATTATTGAAGACAAAGAGCAGTACAAGCATCTTAGTTAGTTATGCTCAACTGTAGCCTCCCCTCAGGTGTGTGAGAAAGCAGAAAGGAAAAGTTGAGGAAAGTGATGGAAGAACTAGGAAAAAGGGAAAACTGGCAAGAACAGTTCCTGTGGGGGGGAAGTATTTATTACTGGCAGGGGAAAAGATGAAGGAAGTTACCTCTATGTCTGTGCTACAGGGCAATATGGGAAAGGCATGGCTACAGCGACAACTGGGGGGATCCAGCCCAGTAGGGGAGATGGAAAAGCAAGGGGACACCTCTGCGCGGGGGACAGGAAAGGGGGCGATGCAGACGGGATCGGCATAGCTGTGGGGCGTGGAGAGCGGGGGAGGGCCCTGGCAGTGACAGCTGAGCCCGGCGGCGGACAGCTGGATGAGAGAAGAGCCCGCGCCCCCGATCTGGGGAGAAAGACGAAGGGAGACGAGGGAGGCAGTCGGCCCCGCGGCGGACGCCACCCGGGCGCGGAGGCTGGCGAGTGGAGGAGGGAACAGAGTCCGGGGCCAAGGCGCGGAGATCTCAGACACCTGAGCCGGGCAGGCGGGGCCGGGCAGGCGGGGCGTTACTCACCTGCGCTGTCTCTTCGCCATCCTCGAGGCGCACCATAGGGGGCGGGGGCTGGCTGGGGAGCGGGGCTGGCGGCCCCCGCCCGGGCTCCTCACGCTAGCCCGAGGCTCACGCACGGGCTCGGGGATCTGTGCCGCCGGCGGGGCCCGTCCCCGTCACACACGGCGGCCAGGAGCGGCTCCGTCTACCGCTCCCGGAGCCTCCAGCGCATCCACGGGCAGCCGCTCCTAACCCTGGCCTGGCCCCGCTCCCCGCACACAGGACATGGCCGGCGCGGCAGGATCGGGGGCTGCGGGTGCGTCTTGGCCAGGTCCGAGCGGTTCTTCCAAGGTCTCCTCACAACCGCCCCGGCTTCTCCCGGCCGCGCCTCGCTGGCCGCGCGACCGCCGCCGCCGCCGCCGCCTCACTCGCCGCTGCTGGTTCTGTCCGTGCCGCCGAATCTCGCGCCCAGCCTCCTTCCAGAGCCACCGTTTGAATCTGCGCACGCGGACTGCAAGCCCATTGGCTGCAGCAGCCGCACGCGATCGAGGCGGGGCAGCGGGCCACAGGAGGAAGGAGCGCAACCAGTGGGGAAGAAAAGGGGTGGGGCAGAGTGCCGGAGTGGGCGGACCCGACGCGGGAAGGCGGGGCATGGCGCGCTGCATGCTGGGGGAGTGAGTTTTTCCTCTCTGCAGGGGGGAAACAGCGGCGTCCGCTTCGCCCACTGAGGCTGCGCATTAAGCCCACAGCCCTGTCCTTATGCTGCGCCTACGCTGCTGTTGGCGGACCTCACCGTTTACGTGCTAGGCACGGCGCTTGCCGGGAGGGAGCAAGTGTGCCGGTAGCGCTGCCAGTGATCAAGCCTAATAAAACACATAAAGCAACCCTCTGCAGAGAGCGGGACCCTCACTTGTCCTGTGTTGCTAGCAAAGCCTTGCTCACTTTCCTATCCTGCAGAATGAGAGTTACAAAATCATAATCTCCTTCGAGCCGGAATCGAACCAGCGACCTAAGGATTCCCATAGGTAATACTTCTACAGTCCTCCGCTCTACCAGCTGAGCTATCGAAGGGACTTTAAATTGCACTTTGTGTTCCTTCTATACATAATACTCTCTCTCATAAGGTTTTCACTGCAGTAAATGAGATCACAGTAATTAAACTGCTGTAAAATCAGTAGGGGTAGCCATAAGTTTATGGGAGAACTGCTTTTGCACAGAACAAGAAATGAGGTTTCAAAGACATCTGCCAACTATTACTGCAGTACTATCCTCTGTAATCATACAATTCTTTTCCTTCTAAAAATGAAGC
Source organism: Pelusios castaneus (assembly GCA_007922175.1). Taxonomy (NCBI): domain Eukaryota; kingdom Metazoa; phylum Chordata; order Testudines; family Pelomedusidae; genus Pelusios; species Pelusios castaneus. Next base: position 373,428 of record ML685897.1, read on the forward strand.
AAATTCTCTCAAAAGGATGCTTTATTTCCTTTTATGTAAATTTGCTTTACTTTATACATTGTATCATACCTTGTTATGATCTGAGGCTTGGTCTACGTTAAAAAGTTATAGTGGTATAACTACACCTACACCATGTGAGATATTTGCATCAATCTAGCCAGCGCAATATCAATGAGAGGGCAGCCTCTGGGTTGTTACAGTTACTACCTCTTGAGAAGTTGGAGTATCTAGCCTGGGAGAAGCTCTCCTATCAGTGTAGACAGCTTCCTTAGCACTATGCCAGTGCAGCTGCAGTCCTGTGTCAACAAGCCCTAAGAAATATTTTCTCTTCGATACACCTGTGACAAATCATTAGGAGTAAAGAAAAGAGGAAGTTTGGCCTCCTCAGTTATAAGGTACTTTGTTGGGCGGGGGGAGAAGAGAGGTTAAATATGAAAGTCAAACTGGTATTCTCTTTGTGCCTTTTATTTAGTCAATTGTAACAGGTGTTCCACCTAGCCTAACCATAAACAATTTAGTGAAAACAGTTTTTCTACCTATCTTCACCTTCCCCTACCCCCATCTACTGTTTGCAACCCAAGCAAAATAATCTATAAAAGTCTGTAGGGGAAATTACTAGAAATTAAAAAGAAAACTAATTAATATGTCATTATGATCTAGCCTGAGAGAAATGAAAGTAGTAAACAGTATGAAGAGTAAGATCAAATCCTAAAAATTGTTTCACTTAATAGTGAGGTGACTCAGGTGTAAGGATTTTTACAAATATTTTAACTGGTGATGTCTCTAAATAAAGTATTATATCCTTTGGGAATAGCATTTAGCACTTTTACACCATTTATTTAATTAGTTAATTGGTACAATTATTTAGGTGAAATCATGACTGAAAAAGGAAAAAGGCAGGATCACAGGAAACAAAAAACAAACAAACAAAAAGAGGGCTTGCCTAAGCATTCAAGTCTTCATCTTGCAAAAAATTGTGCACATGGTTTAGTTTAAACACACATACACAGAGTGTGTACTATTATTGATGTCCACAAGTCTTTTCAGGACTGCAGCCTTAGTTTTCTTCGTGACCAATAATATACTAATGCCATTTAACAACCCATTATCTCTCCATATACAACAACCCATATATTTCTCTCTCCATATATTTACCACTTAACCTATGACACCAAATATTATTAAAATATGAAGAGAATGGTTATGAGATTTGTTCTCACATGTACAGTAATTAGAAGAGAAGAGTGTGCATACATAATTTATGTCCATGGTGCTTTACAATACAATACAGATTATAAATTCATAAGGACAGGTACTTTAAGGGCCTAATTCTGCAAACATTTATGTCCAAGCAAAGTGCCAGTACTTTACTGGAATTACTGATGGCAGCAGGAACTCTGGGTCTCCTGCTATCAATGGCAAAACTCTCAAATTTAAAATGTATAGGATCAGGTCCCACACCCGACAGTGTGCTTTTGGAGGGCTGGGCTGAAGAGAAACAGGACACCCAACCCCCCAGAGGGGAGAGAGGATAAGTGAGAGTATCATTATATCACATCACGTGAGGGTAGTGCATATGTCTTAGAGGTACAGTAAATGTTTAATACTCTATAGAAAACAAAATTAGATCACTATCCTTCAGTGAGGGGGGCAAATTGATCTCCCCATCATAGCCTTTTTTGGAACTCCATAGGATTCTACACTGGGTCTTCCTGCAAAGAGGTCACTGAATGATCAGGGCCTCAGAAGTTAATGGGATCTCATTTGACATTTCATGATATATATTACAGTAGCATTTAATTTCAGAGGGCACATCTATACTGCCCAGTAAACAAACATGCACTAGCTCTGCTTGAGCTAGCACAATAGAAATAGCAGTGTGGATGTTGCAACACAGGTAACAGCATGGGCTAGCTAGCCAAAGACTTGTCCATCTGATCTGTATTGAGGCGTCTAGACTGTGCCACAATCCATGCAGCAACAGCCACACTGCTATTTTTAATGCACTAGCTCAAGTTCATGCCTGTCTGTCTGTCCGGGCTGGAAGGCATGCTCCCAACTGCAGTATGTAGACATACACGTAGACAAATATTTATTCTTCACTTCGGTAAGTTTCCCATTTTCAAAGCGTCTGACGAAGTGAGATTTTCTCCCACGAAAGCTCATGCGATAAATAAATCTGTTAGTCTTTAAAAGTGCCCCAGGACTCTGTTTGTTTTTCTGCAATAGCCTAACACAACTACCCCTTTGGAACTTCAAATAAGAGATTTACTTTCAATAGATTATAAAATATAATGGACTTTCTAGCTCAAGAAACAGGTATAAACATTTTAAAGAAGCAACATCCTGAGTTTCATCTTTATAAATCAAGTTACAGCATGTACAAAGAACTGCTGTTTTTAGAATCTGATGCACAGACAAAAGGAGAGTTTTTTGGGGTGGGGAAGGAGGTGGTGAGAGCCAGAGCAACATGACCATAGGCCAGTGAATAGTGAACACAGCAGGTAGAAAAGTCTTTTCAAAGGCTATTGCATCTGGACACCAGTGCAGCATTTAAAGCTCTGGATTTGGAGAGTAATTCCTCTTTTTATATATAAATAAAACTACAGTCAACTACACAATATTATTTGGCCTTCTCTCACATCTCGTTTAAGTGTTTTAACCTCTTCTTGGGGTGTGGCTCCACAAGGTACACCCCTCTACTGTTGTAAGCAGTATAGCTATCAAAACACAATGGCATTTATTCTGCTGCCAGTTTCAGAGGTGGGGAACAAGTAATCTTAGCCGCTGTCGTTGATGTTGCTTCAACTTTAAGAAACATATTTTTAATGGAGAAAAGTCAGTTAGGCATCCCTGAATCTCTAATTTAGAAGCTACAGCATATCTCCTTTCAAAAAGGATGCAGAATTGCTTGTGGAATTTAGGTAAAGTTCTCCAGAAATGTGATCAGTTAACAACAAAACTATGGTATTACAAAGGAGATAACAGGTAACATTTGGTCCAAAATATAATTTTTTACAAATGGTACAAGTATAGTATTTTCTCCATATTTTTGTTGTGTTTTAAATTCCATATGAAACAATTACTTCATACACAAAAATGTATAGCAAATGACATTTCCCTTCAAGATTTGCAAGCAAAATATTGCATCATTCCACTAAGCTATGAAAACCAAAGTGAAATTGATTAGAAACTTACAGTAAACCAATGAAAAAGTAATCTATTTTTATTTTCCACCACTAACACAAAAGTTAAGCAAACAACAAAAATACTTGAAAATAAATTCAGTTTTTCAGTTCTTCACCTTTTGGTATCCTATCATGTCATTAACAATACAAGGAAATATATACCATATATAGTTTTAACATGATTTTTAAATTCCAAAGGGGTAGCCGTGTTAGTCTATTGTAGAAAGACAAAAGAGTCTTGTGGCACTTTTAAAGACTAACAGATTTAGGAAACTTCAACGAACATAGTTGTGTGAAATTTTCACCCAACATCATGCCTTTAACACATGAGATTACAGTTTCCACTCAGAAGTGAAAGGCTAAAGGAAGATAAACATTATCTCCGAGTTTTTCTTCTGTATTAAAAGCTGATAGGCTGTTGTGCCAAAAGAAATAGGAAATCTTAGCTTGTAGCGCCCCCTACACTTTCAAGTAAAACAAGAATCTAAATTCTCAGCAGTTGTGCATCCAAGTGTGTAAGTATAGCTCTAGTGAAACTGTAAAGATGAATTTTTTCCTCCTTGGTTTATTTACTTTGTCTATTCGGTGCCAAATTGCATAGATGTGGTTGTGCTGTACCCAAAAGATAATGCCATAGTATGTGTCCCCACATCATGGCCATGACAAGAACACAGAGTCTTTATTCAAGATCTATATGGATTTGAAACTGCCTTTTTCAAGCAGTTCCCATAACTTTGTGTCTGCCTTGTACAACAAACACAACATAACATCCAGACTTAATAATAAACACTGTAATTAATAACATCAATATAAAGTCCAAAGGACCTGAAATAGCTTCTACTGAATGGCAAAAACCATTTCCATCATTAAAACTAGCATCTTTTAAATAGGGATACATATGTTAATGTACATATGTTCATACATTTTAATCCATATACATGTGATTCAGAAAGTGTTACTGTTAGTCTTGATTAACAGATTAAGAGTTGAAGGTCACATAATATTCAAAATTTAGTTTTGTAAATATTGCGCTTCAAGTAAGTTTCAGTGCAGATCCTATGCATACAAGATCAGATTTTTTCTTTTTTAATCTAGAAGGGTCCATGCACTCTGTGCTTCCTCATGATCCCATCTGAGGGCATGAAGAACACGGCAGCTGTGACACTCCCTCTATTGCCTGTGGCAATAAAACAGAATCTGATGAAAACTCAACCCACTACTCTCTTCAGAGATCTGACCAAAACTGATGAAGAAAGGATCTTCAGAGATCCTAAACTGATATTTTTCCAGCCAACTTGATGAAGAAATTTTATCATCACACTTTCATCTAAAGGACATTTCTTCAGAAACCCAACCGGCAACCTCCTGGACAGCAGATCAAGGTGATTCCCACCAACCACCATGACTCTTGGTAAAATCCAATCCCTCAGGGTTTAAACCTTGCCCATGCTGTGATCCCCATCAAGGACAGGTAAAGCCAATGTCTCTTCTGCCTCAAGGGGAGTCATCTCCTAGACAGGAGTTCTGTGTGCAAGTCATTTTCCTCCAGAAGCTGCAAGTCTAGGGATAAGCAGCTTCAACTGCTGGAGCTGTCTATGCAGGTCACTTCAGGCCAAGACATGACAGTTACAACCAGAAAAAGCTAGCACAGCATAAACCAGCACTCCCTTGCATGCGCATCACTCTCAAGGATCATGCACCTGAAAGAAGGTGAAGAGAACACAGACTGTGTCAGCACCACCAGCAAAGTTAACACAGACCATCTCAACATTTGTGAGGTCCCCTCCACGCAAAACCTCAGTCTCAACAGACCTGGTGATGCCACTACGAGCTGCCCCAAGGCCAGAATTTATGTCTGCTTGTGAACAGGACAGCAACCCACACATACAGTTACGCTTGTGGAAGACTGTGGTATAGAGACACTCCCTAGCACAGGACAACATTGTGTGAATTGGGAGATATGCCCTACATATCAGAGCTAATGCGGCTACTCCCAGCTGCACACCTGACGGTCACTCCCAACTGTGTTATTAAAGTTCTGTTCTTTACTCACTCAATAGTTTTTTCTTTATGAACCCTTCAGATTGTTACATAGTGGGATGAGCAGGGCCATCCCTGGGGGGGGGGGAGCAGGGCCCAGGGCCAAAGGCAGCCCAGCCCACCCCACTCCCAGAGACCTGGAGCTACCACTGCTAGGCCTGGAGGCTGATGCCAGGAACTGGACCCGGGCCCAGCCACGGACCCAGCGGCAGGAGCCAGGAGCAGGCTGGCCCAGAGGCAGGGCTGCACTCACCCGCTTCAATCCTGGGCTGATTGCTCGGCCCTAGGGGTGGGGCGGGCTGGCCCAGAGGCCACGCTGTACCCTGCTGCCCTGCTCCTTGTCTTCGGGAGCAACCCCAAGGCAGCAGGGCCGGGGGAGTGGGCTGTATGTCCACGTGGGGGGCAGCGGTGCAAGGCAGCACCAGAGCCTGTGAAACCGCAGGGCTCAGGGCAATCGCTCTGCTCATCCCCCACCCCCAAAAGGACAGCTCTGGGGATGAGAAGTGGGATGACTCCGTTTGGAAATTACAAGTATTTGGAGAAAAACCTCCTGCATTTGCAACTGAAAAAAGAGACATATAAGGGGATACCTGAAAGTACAGACAAACAAAGGACAGTGCCTTGCACCCTTCAGCAAGTAAGTGTGAAGCACAACTCTACAAGTGGGTGTTTCACAACCTCCTTCCAGCTTGCAAATGTCAGGCAATGTTGCAGAGAACTCCGCTGTAACAGTCCACCTACCTAAGCCAGTAATTGCTAGCTATCCTTCTGCCTTTGTATGCTGTTCCTGTCTCACTCCAGAAGAGGCTGCACCCTCTTCATGACAGCCCTCTACCTAGGTCACTATTGTGGTTTTCCGTTCCAGGGGAAAACATCTTTTCTCCCCAACAGGCACTGGTCCCTTTGGCTATGTCTACACTGGCAAGTTAGTTCGAATTAAGGAAGCTTAATTTGAGCTAACTAAACCCATGGCTACATGAGGCTTTAATTAGTTTGAATTAAGGGCTTCCTTAATTTGAACTAATACATTCGAATATGCTATTTGAACTAAGGGTTAATTCAAACTAGTTAGTTCGAATTAACCAATGTGGCCATGTTAGTTCGAACTAATTGCTTAGTTCGAACTAACCGGCCCAGTTAACTCAAGGCAATTCGCTAATTCGAACTAAGCAAGTGCCATGAACTTTTCTAAATTTTTCTAGTTCAAATTAAGTTAATTTGAACTAACTAAAATTAGTTTGAATTAGTTAGTTCGAATTAACTAATTCAAACTAACTTTAGTAAGTGTAGACATAGCCTTGGAGACTGGATGCTGGGTCTCCAGCTGCTTTCTTCATAGGGAGGGGGGTTTATTTCTGTTAGGCACTGAAGAATGGCAACTGAATGAATTTTAGCCCACCCAAAAGTTCTAGTAGCATAAGAGCTAGATTGGAAGGGGAGAGATTGAGACTAGGAGAGAACAGTGACAAAATCAAAGGACTTAATCCTAGTTTTCTTCCATTTATTTCTTCCATTTCTTTCCATTTATTGTAGCATCCTAGTTTTTCCATTCTGATGGGAGAGAAGGAAGAGGGCACACTTGTCTTCCTCACCAGTCTCCCTCAACAGAAACACACTTCCTTACAATCCCTACATCAGAATGAAGAGCATTCCAGTTAATAATCATCATGGGGGGAGGGGAGAAGAAGAGGGATAAGGAGCGCTGTGTATTACCCCTGCTTTTGGGAGCTCCTGCCCCATGAGCCTACCCACTCCACTCCCCCTCCTCCAAAGCATTCCCCTCCATACACTCTGAATTGCTTACAAGATCTGCAGCCAGTTCATTTTCAAACAGCATGAAAGGCACATTTGTACATACTCCTGCTTTCCAGTTCCTTGCCTAGTATCCTGCCGTGATACTAAATAGTGGAATCTTTCGCCACCTGTTGAGGGTGAGAATCAGGGTGGGCTAGTCTGTATTCCACCTTGGTTCCACGGCCACCAAGCATATTTGTTGGTGGCTCCTTCATTGAGCTGTGAGCCCGGACATGTACATAGTATGGAGGGCCATCCCTGGGGGGGGAGGGGCAAACAGGACGAGGGCCCCGGGCCCCATAGCCCCCCAGGCCACACTCTTCCCTGCTCTGTGGTCCGGGAGCACTAAGCCCGGCCTCTGAGCTAGCCCTCCCCACCCCCGAGCTAGCCCTCCCCACCCCCGGGGTGGAGCAGGTGGCCGGGGCCTGCCTCTGCGTCAGTGGCGTCAGGTTCCCCGGCTGCGGCTGGCTCCCTCCACCGGTGGCCCCCGCTTCTGGGGCCGGGCCCAGAGCCGGATCACCACCGGCGGCCTCAGCCTCCCTTCCCGGGCTGGCTCCCTGGAGGGCATGGAGCTGCCCGCCTGCCCTCCAGCACGGGGGGGGGGCGGAGCCCCACCTAGGCCAGTTGGCCCTGGGCCCAACTCCCCCCACGAGACAGAGCTGGTGGTATGGTTCACCCCCCATCCTAACACCTGTCCTTTCTGCAGCGTGCGGGACACCCTGGCACACCTTTACCTGGAGTTCACCAGCTTGCAGCTCATATTCTGGCTCCTCTGAAACCTGCTTCTGTGATTCCGGCTTCACTTCTCCATGCATCTTCATCTTCTCTCCTAAGCTCATCCCATCCATGGCCCCAAAAGTCACAGGACCACCTTGTCAACCTCCTTCTCACATTGGCCACAATGGCCAATTTACAACACCTGGGAGAAAATATTGGCTAAGGAGGTACTCAGCCACTCAGAGGCCGGTTTTTGTTCCTCTGTCTCATCATGCATGCAGGCAGAATTCCACTGGGCCACATCCTCTGGCTTCTTGGGTGCTTCTGTGGTGCAGTGGGCACTATCCAGAATTCTTTGCTCAGTGTCCTCTTCATGTTCCCTTCATTTAACCCTTTGACCTTAAAGCCTATTCCTGTTTTTCATTTGCTGTCCCCCAGATTTGAGTCCCAGGCTCAGTAGCATCTCTCCTGAGGCTAGGGGAGGGGCTTCCTGGTGTCCAAATAGCACCATGGATCTTGGCTAGGTTCCCTAAGGTCCTAGTTTCAAAAGTATGCACACAGCTGATGTACAGGCACAAGATCTGCATTGCACACAGACTATTTGGGTATGCCAATAGTTATATCCATTTTAATGATAAAGTAGCTGTCATTTAATGCACAAATTAGGAATTGCAGCTGGGTTAAAAATTAAACCCTTAGCCTTTCTCTCAAGTGAGTTCTTACCTTACAGAACTGTTCTTGGGCTTAGATGATATTTGTCCAGCACTATGTAATGATATGCCATTAATTATGTACTATACTACACATCACTTAAATTTAGCCCTAAGCTTCTTACCCTACCAAATTTCTGTGGCAGAACCACACACTGAATTTTGTGAAAAATGGACTTTTGTGAAAAATGTAGCACTGACAAATTAGAAAAATCATTTGATGCCTTCACTTTTATCAAAAGGATTCTAAAAATGCCTCAGAAGGTGGGTATATAATCAAACAAACGTGTTTGCATTGCAGCAGGGAAATACCACTCCAACACAGCTAATAAGCTGTGCAGCACAATTGCTGTGTTGTCTCGAGTTTTGGCAAATCTCTGTCACTGCCTTTCATTGTGTCTTTGTAACAGTAGCAGCAGGAGAGGTATTGAAAAGTGACTAAAACGTCCTTTATGAAGACACAATAAAATCCACCTAGACGAATGGCAGGCAGAGAAGCAGAAAGATGGCAGGAACAAGTGACATTTGAATAACATTCAGTGAACCTCTTTGGGATTTGCTGTACAAAATTTGGTGGGGAGGCATAGCAGAAAGGTAAATTATGCATTAATTTCTACAACTATATAACTGCATATGCACAGGGCCCTGATGTTAAATATATTTCTGCATGCTGAGTCAACAATACAGCATATACACCTGAGCATGAACACAACCTAAAGAAATGGGTTTTTTGTTTTTTTGTTTTTTGGGGGCGGGGGGTTTGAGCCAGAGCTTAAAGTTTAACAGATACTCTTACTGAAAACAGTGCACAAAAGAATTAACCAGCTCCTGAGACAGTTACCAAAAAAGTTAATTTTTAATCTCTTTTAATCTCTTTACTTTGTTTAATAAAAGCTTCTGACCTAGAGCAGCTGACTTCTGTTAAATTAGTTACGTAGCATTCACTTTTGACCTTCAAACTGATTCACGCTCATTTTTTAAGTAAAATTTACTTACTGGCCTTCTGCAGTGAAGCCACAGGGTTCACAGTTTCACTGCTAGAGCAAACTGGTGCGGGTTCATCTGAGTCTCTCCCCCTCTCTCTTTTAATATAGGAAGTGTGTGAAATTACAGTACAACCTCATGTCATTATTCTATTGCTAATACATATGCGCCTCTGTTTCATCTAAATGGAAGTTTAGAAGATCACAGTGAAGTTGATAATTGTCTCACATTTTTGCCAGTGATCACAATAAGGAAGACAGTCAAAAGACTGATCATATCTGTAAGTTAGCAAGTAAGTCAACAATGTCAACTTAGCCTTGAGGCTCCTATATAAAATTAGTATTTTCTGTTCCAATTTTTCTTGTAAAATATGTATTTCAGATTTATTACATATTAATTTCTTCAATTTATAAAATGCAGCAATAAAGTTCTAGACTTATTTGTAACATATTACAATCATCAACACAACCAGTGAACCAAGTCACTGTATGTATGTAACTAATGGAAACAGAATTATACACACGCTGCCAAACATCTTTTGGAAAGCCCACTACTTCTATTAGCTTCTGCAAGAAAACCGATAAAATAAATAGTTATTTTGCTACAACAGGAGTAAATAAGAGCCTTGACCTCAGAGAGGAGATAAGATGTCATCCTTGAGAAGCACATGCCCTTATAGTCTGTAGGCTCATATATCATGAAATATATCATATCATATTTAGTATGTCAGCTAGTATTCTGAATATCATGTAGTATTTGAGCACTTTCTAGGAAAGTGTTGAACAGTACAAATAATACATTACTTTATTCTCTCTTTTTCTCTCCAGCAGAAGTGTCATGATAGCATTTGTAGGAAGTTTCTGCTTTGTTTTTTGGAAGGTTCTTTGCTTGGTGGTTTTTTTGATGTTTGTTAATGGGAGAAAAGGCAGGGTCAAAAAATGGTGCCTTCATTGCCCTACCCCTCCAATTCTAGTCAAAAGCCAAAATTTAGACAAGATTTAGTTGAATCCAAGAATACCATATATACAGCATAGCCACATTTACATAGGAAATTAGCTTTCATATTTTCTCTTTATTAACTGTGCACCCTTCTTGAACACTGCACTAACAAAACTGAGGTGCTGGCCCATAGGGAAGCCACACTGAGCTTGTTCTTTTAGGGCTGACATTATAGGTAACCTCATTAGCCCTTTCTACAACCTCATAGAGTTCCCATCCCAAATGTCCTGCATTTTATTTTTCCTCACTGGAATTAGCACAAGCATCATATCCCCAGTTTCAAAAGCCATTTCCTCAGCATACTTATCATACCAAGTCTTTTGATCTTCCTGATTTTTCTTAAGGTTTGGCTGCACTAAATCCATCATAGTTTGCAACTTTTCCTTAAACTATGACAAATACTCCTCCACAGGCTGTTCTCTTTCCTCAGTGTAACCAACCCATGCTTAGGGTAGCCTACCTGAAAATGCCAAAGTCAGGGCAGGCTGCAAAAGAAGAGCAGATTCTCTCAGAACTGATAGATAACACTGGTAAGTTAGACTCCTCAACTGGTTACAAACTGAGCTTCTAATATCCCACGCTGTTTATGAAAAAGCTTTTAGCATAGCATTTTAGTTTCTGACTCCCAGTCAGTAGGTAGGTCTACTAAAGAGAGGTTATTTAGAACTCTGTTTCCTTTCCCAATATGTTCTCCTGACCCAAAGGTTCAGCCATATTGCTAGATCAATACAACTTTGTATCTTACCCAGAATACAATGCCACCATCCAATCCTTTAGTAACTAAACCAAAAGTTTCATTATAAAAGGAAAGAAACAAATGATGAGAGATGTTAAATAGTCAAAGCACTCAGATACATATAAATGACGATAAAGTCCATATATATCAGATTCTCAGTATAATTGTGGAGTTTGCAGGCTTTTACATCCACTAACTGGACAGGCCTCAGGCCTTTGTTTCACAGCTTCAATTGCAGATGAGTTGATCCAGAGGTAGGAAGCAGGAATAAAGACAACATGGGATGTAGAAGCTGCCTTTGCTATGCAGCTCGTGGAAATTCACAGAAACAAGATGGAGTCCAGGGTCACATGGGCAAGTCATGGTGACTCATAAGGTATAGCCCGTGGGTTCTTTCCTTGGGTTCATTGTACCTTAGAGTTCCCTTAATGGGCCATTAAACAGGCTTAGTGCTGCTACCATCCTGTCAGGGATGTCACCCAGAAACACAACACAAGATGGATTACCTATGCATCATATATAATTAGAACTTATAACACTGATACATAGATATAAATGTGCTTATCAGTTTTAGCCAATTATAACTTTTTCAACAGTACCTGACATGGCATATCTCATGCAAATTATTGTACTTTTGCAATATTGATATTTAATATTATAAATGATCCCTTCTCTGCCAGACAGCATGACACTCAGTACTGCCCTCCCAGGCATCATAGATTAACTCTATAGGTATCCTGACCTCTCTCCCATATAAAAGATCAAAGGGAGCCAACCCTGGGGATTCTTGGGGTATGCATCTATATGTAAATAGTGGGTATGAAAGTAACACATCCCAGTCACTCTCTCACCTGGAAACACATATTCTCAGAAAAGTTTTCAGAGTTCCATTGAATCTTTCTACCTGCCCATTGGTCTCCAGGTGCTAGGATGCAGATTTAAGTGCTTTACCCCACACAATACCTACAACTTAAAAAAACCCAACAAAGCAGACATAAAATTAGTATCATGGTCTGTCAACATCTCCTTGGGAAAAGCTACTCTGGTGAAAACAGACTGTGGCTACTGCTTTGTTCTCTCAGTTTCAATGTTAGACAACTCTATGGCCTCAGAGTATGTAGCAGAAAAATATATCACCACAAGAATCTCTCTCCTTCCAGTCCTGGAAGGTTTGGATAGCAGTCCACAATATCTACAGATACTCTGGCAAGGCTGAGTAGTACATTGGCAGGCCCCTAAAATCCTTTGCGCTCTGACATAAGTTACAGCTCCTGCAGTATTCTTTTACTGAGGACTTGTCTACACTTGGAGAATAAGCTGGCAAAACTTTGTTGCTTAAGGGTGTGGAAAAAAATACTACAGCCCTTGCAAGGTAAGTTTTGCTTGTGTGTGAATGTAGCTGCGTTATGTTGGTGAGAGAGAGCTCTCCTACTGACATAATAGAACTACCTAAACAGCAACCACTCTGTCAGCAGTGATTATATCCCACCGACATAGTGCTGTCCGCACTCATGCTTATGCTGGCAAAGCTTATATTGCTTGGGGTGTGTTTATTTTCAAGTTTTGCCGCATAACTGCAAGTGTAGACAAGGCTTTAGCTATACATAAGCGGACAAATGTTTTGCTTCAGCCTATCACACATTCTTTCTATTCCTAAATGACCTCCAAATGGCCCATCTGAGCCATCTGAAACAGCTCTCTCCGGCTATGTCTACACTTGTAAATTTAGGTCGACTTGGTTAAGTCGACTTAGCATTTCCACACCTAAATTTAAAGTCGACTTAGGGGGGTGTGACCGGGGCCTCCTGGGATACCCTCCTGGACGTGCAAAAATCAGGGCAAGCTGCAAAACTGGGAGCTAAACTCCCCACGCACTGATGGGTGGTACTTAAACCAGTTTCCCTATCAGTCACAAACAGGCTTCTGGTTCCCCACACCGGGTACCAAGAAATCTGCCCAAAATAGAAACTGCTCCCTTTATTGCACTCCAGCTCCTCTGGCTCCCACCTAGCCGCATGGTCCCTTAAAGATATAGGTTCTCCTGACCCCAAAGGGCCAGCCACAGCACACAGAACAATATAGGTTTGGATCTTACCCAAAATACTACGCTGGTAGCCAATCCTTTAGCAACTACAACTAAAGGTTTAATATAAGAAGAAAAGAAGCAAAATATGAGAGATGTTAAAGGGTCAAAGTGAATCACATACATACAAATGATTTAAAGTTCATGTAAAGCAGTTTGCAGGCTTGTTCCTCTGGTAAACACCCAGCACACCAGGGTGGGCCTCAATCCTTTGTTCAGTCTCAGAGGAATAGTTCCAGAGATGGGTGTTGGCTGTAGACTGGGGACTTGAGAGCAAAATGGAGTTAGGGCTGCTGCCTTTTATCACCTCTGGCCTTCTCCATGCTGTGTGCAGTTCTTTCCAATCAAAATGGAGTTGAGTCACATGTTCAAGTCCTAGTGGCTCAACAGGTTTTCTTCTTCGGCCCATTGTACTGGGGAGCTTCCTTAATGGGCCATTAAAGGGACAATGGCTGGGTAGACATTCAGTCTGGGGAATTTCCCCAGACTCACACCAACAATCATATTCCTAATTTCTAATATGAATATGAATCCTACACATAAACTATATAATCATTCCCCACAAATTATTACCTTTCTATTGACACCAAACATGGCATAGTTCCAATGGATTATAACAATTATAAAATGTTAATACAAAATAATATCATGAATGGTTCCCTAAATCCAGACAGCGTCACAGGGAGAACTTACAAAGTTGACCTAGAGCATCCACACTGGAGGCCTAGGTCGACTTCTAGGGGTAGGGAGACCTAGGGCAGATCCACGGTAGCGGGGGGGGGGCACCTCTTGCCCAGTACTGGGAGCTCAGCCTTTGCCCCATTGTACATGGGTACAATGGGGCAAAGGGGGACGGGGACCCTGGCAGGACATAGGGGCAGGGCTCTGCCCTGCCCTGTGGGAGGGCATGCCAGGCTCCCCCTGTGCCCCTCCCCTGGCAGGGAGGGAGTCCTGGATAGCCTTAAGTCAATTTAGGGCTACTCCAGGTCTACACTGGCTTAAGTCGACTTGAAAAAAATCAACTTAAGCCTTAAGTCGAACTAAAATGAGGTTTAATAAAGTCGACTTAATTTTCATTAAGTCGACTTTATTTTCCTTAAGTCAACTTAAGCAACTTGCTTAAGTCGACTTAAGAAAACTGTAGGGTAAATTAAGTCAACTTAAGCAAGCTTAAGTCGACTTAATTTACAAGTGTAGACTCACCCTCCTATACTTTCCAGGCACAACCTTTTGCTGACATTCTTACATAACCTCTTCCCTGAAGAGGCTTCGCCAAACAATATTCCATTTCTCATAAAAGACTCTTCCCCTTCCTTCCTCAGTTGGGGCATCAGTCTGAGCGTCAGCCCTGGCCTGTGCTAATGAAACACTACTCTGTTGAGCCAAAATAATTCCTTCTGAATTCTACTTAGATCCAAAACTATCTCTGGTACACCAGGAGGATTTTCATACAGTCCCCTGTCAAGCAAGCTACTAGACTCCATAGCCAAAGGGCTGAAGTACCGTCCCTTTCGCAGCCTCATTCACCAGCAAGAGGCAAGATAGAGATATCAGCATTGCACTTCCCTTTGAACCTAGTTATGACATTAACCAGATAAAACCTGATCATAACCTATTAACCGTCTGAGGAAGTCTCTCTCTAATTCCTCCTGTCAATTCACTACTAAAATCCCCCCCATTCAAGGTGGGTCTTAGCTAAAGGGACAGTCACAGGAAACTGCAGGGCCAGAACAGTGGCATTCTTGCCTGCCAGTTTGCCATCTTCCCAGATGCAACATCCCTTAACCAAAGTAATATCTGATGCTGTGTTGTGCCAGTCATGTATTTGCATCCCTAATAAATTCATAACTACCTCTCCAAGACTCAGCTCTGAACAGAGGCAGATCAGGGGCCACGGGGCCCCTGGACCTTCTCCCCCACTCCAGGGAACCAGCCCTGGAAGGGGAAGGGGCTGGGACCAGAAGCCAGCTGTGGCCTGGCCAGTCGGCCCTAGAGGTGGTGGGGCCAACTGGTGTGCACACCACACCAGAGGCCGACACCACGTGCAAGTCAGCTCCATCACCCCCGGGGCCGACAAGCCAGGCAACAGCTGGCCCACCCCGCCCCTGGGGGTGGCACGGGAGCTCAGAGCCTGGCTTCTGGGCTGGATCGCCCCTCTTCCCTCCCCAGTGCCAGCAGGGCAGAGGGCCCCCACATTGTGGTGGGCCCCTGGGCATGGACTCCATTGGCCCATTCAGTAATCCACCCCGGCTTTGACATAGACTCTGTCCTTCTCCCATACCTTCTCCTGAGGCTAATAAGACAGCATTAGTACTTACTGGATGAACATCTGCACTAACAGTTATGGCAGTGGTACCAATAGTAATGGGTGCAGGTTGTGGGGTGATTTGAAGCTTTGGCTGCTCTTCACCAGAGGCTTATTTCTCTCACAATTCTGATTCTACACATATTCTTCTGCAATTTACACAGTGTGCAAAAGAGAATTGGGCTTTCTGTCACATATAGCAGCCCTGATCTCACCTGTAACTAATTTCAACAACTGCTCAAGTGTAATTCACTTCTTTAACCTCCCATAATTCTCAAGCATTTTCACTAGTAATCCATTTCTCAGCAAAACCTAACTGGTTATTAGCACACTCCAGATAAGAAATATTACACATTTTAAAATTTCTAAACCTTAAACTTGTAAATTTCAGAGATAACTTTGAATAAACACAGTATCCTTATGTGTTTCATAATTTAAAGCATCATCTGTACCCTTTTCATTGACCACCTCCCTGGCCTTGCCAGGCAATCTGGTTAGCACCACAAGCATACGCTGTCCATCTGGGATCTTGTGCAGACCATACAGATGTTCAAAGATAGATAGAAAC
>ML685897.1:389951-401403 GCA_007922175.1 Pelusios castaneus
CATGGTTCCGCGATCCCGGTTAACCGAATGTACGGTTAATTGAGGACCGGATAATCCAGGTTTCACTGTAGTAAGTAAAATAAAAAATAAATGCAGGATCAGGTCAGACTGTTACAGCAAATCAAAGTAGTTTTTTAGATTCAAAGAGTGGAGAACAGCATATGCGAGGGAGGTGTGGGGAAAAAGGAAAGCCAAATTACCTGTTGTAATGGGGGGGGGCGGGGGAACCTATAGTGTCTATTCAACCCTAAATTGACTGTGTCAAATCTGCATATGAATTCCAATTCTGCAATGTTAGTCTTTAAAAGTGCCACCGGACTCCTTTTTGTTTTGCTGAACTACACTGACACGGCTCCCCCTTTGGGTTGTAAAAGTTCTTTTCGGATTAGCTCCATAGATAGTTCAGTTGTAGAGTGTTCCAGTTCTCTCATTAGAATTAGCTGGATAATCTAGACCATTCCTGGAGATCATAATCTTATAACTTGAATTCCTCTGATGGAATCCAAGAAGGTCTAAGACAGCAGAATTGGGATCATATAGATCTTTTAAAGTTCCCTGGCAAGTTTATTGATACCTTCTTCCTTGCAGGCACCTCCTTGAACAATTCATAAGTGATTACAGTACTTGTGGCTTTGAAGTATCAACTCCTATGTCCTGTGCACACCAGTAACTAACTACATTAGCACAAAGTAATTGGCAAACTATGCCATTCACAACTATTTGCTACTTAAGAGAAATTTTAAAAAGGCATTGCTACAGTCGAGTTCCATCTAAATGTTAAATTGGAAATTAAAAAAGTATATTAAGAAAGTACAGTGATAGACAGGAGCTATTTGGGTACATCCATAATCACTAGCAAGATTATAGGCAATTACAGATGTATTACTTACAAACTCTTAACAAGGATCTTCTTCTAAATGTCCCCAAAGGTGATGTTTGGGTTATCAAGCCTGTTAGTGGTTTAGGCAGCTTCATTAGTTTCTGTGACACTGGGCAGGGGGAGCGGGTAATGTCTCTAATATACATTAAGTTCATCCATCTATGAAATACACCACCATAAGAGGGCACAGTTTTCATTTGTCCATAGCTTTAACATGCAATTAATTACCCTTCAACTTTGATTCAGGACCTATTCAGAAATATGTACAGACCATTCTTTTGAGTTCTTTGAGTTGCCTGTGTGCGATTTTTCTACTTATACAAAATTCAAAAATGGCTGAAGAAATTTTTCCCAGTTTCCAGAATAATGCATCTTTGGTCAGGCACCGAGCTTGGAAAGTTTCAACCCCGAAGATGATTTTTTCCAGGAAAGTACTAGATTGTGAAAATCCTGAATCATCACCTTAGACTATTTCGTCACTGACACAAACCCCACCTCTGGCAGTTTTGTGAATGTAGCCCTTTGCTTTGACAGTCAAGTGTTCAAAGGCAAAATAGTTTGTTCCAGGTTTAAAGAAACAAACATTTAATTTGATACAAAATGAAATGTTTGTGTTTTTGATTCACCGCCTTTTTTGGATTTTCAGGATCAGGTTTATTTATTTATTTAGTTTTATTGAAAGATCTTTCAGAATTTCCAGTAAACCAAAACTGAAAACACCATAACTATGTGCACCAGCTCTAAATCAGGCACATATGGAAGGAGAAAATTTCACTTACAGCACATGGAACTAGCAGAGATTTTAAGCATTAGAGATATAGTGAACATGGTACTGCCCAACTTAGATTTCTAAAGTTTAGGTCTCTGACCCCCACTCCCCAAAATAAACCATTGCCATTTTTATATTCATCTATACACACATTCCTTGTAAATTTTTGCTTTGAATTTTAGGTGTTTTCGTTCAGTATTTCATATCCCATGTTACCTGTTTACTTTGTATGTATTACTAGGTCTAATGTTGATTTCTTTACTTTCTTTCTAAAGTGACATCTTCTAATGTTCAGATCACTAACTCTTCAGAGTTCAGCTTTAGTGCATATTAAATCCTATCTTTAAAGCAACTTTGACAAAGTGTAGCTGCATCAAATACTTACTTCAGTAGTCAAACCAGGTGTGAAGTTGAAAGGTTCTATTTTCAAATAAGGTTCTTTCACTCTAAAGAGACAAACATTTTCTTAAAGCAGAAGTGTTACTAAACAAACTAATACAAAATGACAACAGAGAAGTTATTTTTCCACTTATGTATTACTACCACAGTGTGCAAGTAGTGTGAGATTTAAATTTAAGTGTATCAATAATTAAGGGCATTAATGAAGACCCCCCACCTCTAACTTTTTTATTTTTTTAAAGAGGCAAGTAATTTTAATTTTAAAAGATCATTACAAATCTATGAGATGTGAAAGGCTAGACAAAAAATTGTATTTTATAAAGTAGAAACAGACAGTTTAACTTATAGTTTTAATATAGCAATCAAAGAAAAATTCCAAATACTGTACAGTGAGGTGTAGTATCGTACACTATATACTGTTATAATACACTATTGTTACATTACAGATAAAAACCAAATGTAATTAGTACAGCAATCACAAATAAAACAAACCAAAATATGCCAGATAACAGCCAGTGCTGTAAAGATGGTATATCTATGCTAATTTATTTTTAATTCAACATTTAAAGCACTTACTGTTTAAAAATATTTGTTTTCTAAATATATACACCGTTAATGCTTATTTATACATATTTTAAATAGCATTGCCTCCAAATAGTGCACTCAAATTTCTTGGCAATAATCCTAATTAAAAATAAAATAAATCTGAAAATACCAATCATGTTTCAATCTTTTATTGCTCTACCACAGGCATAAGGGCTCAGAAGGAATTCTGCAGTCTACAGATTTTATGCAACATCTTAAAATTTAAAATACTCAATAACGGATATTCATAAGCAAACCAACATTAAACAAATTACTGTGGGTGTTCCTAAAGAGGCGGCTTGACTTCATGTTAATATTGTACTATAAATGTACGTAGACCCCATAATTTTAAAAAATTGTCAGGTGCCAAACAAATGTACAAACAATAATGCCACTTTCCTCAATCATTCACATTTTGTTCAGTATTGTTGGCGCACAGTGCTGAAATTCCCACACTTTCAAATACCAAGTCCTGAACTATAATATCCAGCATTTCAATGTGTTCAAAGAAAAGGCAGAATTAGTGAACAACTATCTTAGTCTTATGGCAGGGATCTAATTCCCCCTGCCCATTTTTAAAAAAACATTTTCAGAAGGGTTTAAATTAAACACATTGGTTTTAAAAAATATGCCCTATATATGGAGTTAGCACACAGCTTAGGCCAGTGTACTTCTGTGATGTTTGCTAGAGTATTCTCCTGGAGGCTACACAAACCTTGTTTAGACATTAACGCAGCCAAACCTAAACACTGTCCTTACAAAGAGCTGTTTTATGCTCACATGCTTGATTTGTGGTTTTAAAAATTCCACCTAAATATTAAACCACACGATAAATAGATACGTAAAATAAAGGACTGGCTTTAATTTCAAAGATGATCAGAGTCCCTTCAGCTCTGCTATTTGTTCCACTTTTGATGAGAGACTATTTAAACTTGAAAGGCTGCCAAAAAAAAAAAAAAAAAAAAAAAAAAAATCCAACTGTATCAATGTCTTTGCAACTGTAAAAGAGAAGGTGTCCAAAAGAGAATATTATGGTAACTAATGCAGCATGTTAAGGTACATCAATTTATACTTCACTCAAGCAATGAAATTCAAATATTAATTCCCAGAGATATATAAAACAGTACATACTCATAACCAACCATTATAACAATACTGTTAAAACCTTGCATTTGGCTGGAAAGCTAACTGCGTGCTGTACTCTAGTAGTTTCCAGTATGTTTACTGATATTGATTCAAAAGCATTTGTCCAGTAGTCTGGGTTTCAATCCCTATGTAAGCAAGTCTTTGCACTGGGTCCTTTGCATATTCCCACTGCCTGTCTGTTTCCCATTTAAATTACATACACTAACCAGCAATGGAGTTTAGGGTGCTCCAAAACTTAGTCTCATTTGTCATGCATACTGAGTAAAAGTTGGCAGACCCTGGCTGAGATCGTAACTCGTAGAGTTGCTCAAAAAGGTTGAAAACAGCTACTGAATTTCACACTGGTGGCTCTGTATCAAATATTAGTAGGCCTGATAAACAATACTGACTGATATTTGCACCTATTGAGAGAAGGCCTACTCACTCAACTTTATTAACCACTATTTTGTTACTAACGCTCTCCTCCCACCAGCATGTCCCATTCCCTAGCATTTTCCTGGCCCTATTAGGGAAAGATGACAAGCACACAGGTGGCAGAAAGATGGGCACACACATATAGCTCAAACTATATCTGCCTTTTTTTTTTTTTTTTTTTTTTTTAAGGGCCCATTTGTGTTCAAATGAAACATTCACCCAAACTTACAAGTATCAGTCCTTTTTATTTCATTTCTTTCATACAGATACACACCTCTTCAGGGCATAGATGAAATCTAACTCTGAATATGTTAGAATGCCATCTTACTAAAAACACTGATGTTTAAATATATTAGAAAGTTAAGTGAAATAAAGGGAACGGCAAAGAAATATGCACATTTACTGCACGCTTGCATGTAACTAGGGAGCTCACATCAAGCTAAAAAATGAGTTTTGATTACAGTTCTCAGATATCCTGGAGTTTTATGAACATTTAACTACATCTCCTTCTTATTTCTATATTTCACAAAGTGAAGGGTTCTGAGAGACATGATTAGTGATGGATCTCAGACATATGACACTAATGGTGGTCCAAACAACAAAGAGTGAAAAATCTGCAGCTATTTAATTTCTGTTCATACAGAAAGGGTGTGTGAAATGATTTAACAGAATAAATCAGACAAAATAAAAGTAAAAACTGCTCTGAGCCCTCCTCTTCACGCAATAAGATGTATGTGCACACACACTTACACAGTCCCTCTGAAAATGCAATAGGCACATGGACCGGTACACAACACCCATCTGAATAGGACTAAGAAAGAATGGGATGTGATAAATTTTACATGGAAATACCCAAGACTCTCCCACACACCCTACACATACTTCAGGGAAGATTTTTCTCTCATTTTTATTAAGAGATTTTAGCATGTTCTTGTATCAACTAGACTCATTAAAATGCAAAGCCACCCAAGTACCTCCTCTTTCAACGCCTCCTCATTTATAGTAAATTTCTGAGAACACTACACTGCTCCTAGTACCTTTTTCTAACACCTCTCACCATGTGGAGGGTGTGCTTTCTGTCTCCACATACCATTTCCGTCTTACTGCAGCAATGGACATTAGCTGCAACATCTGAGGTTATGGCAAGCTTCCAGCTGCCCTGTGTGCATCCTATTTCTCTTTGGATAAGCACCGTCAACCAATAAATGCACCAGAGAGGTCAATTTTGGTGCCAAGTTTACTGCACATATTGAAATTCCCAACCAAACAACTAAGTTAGCAAAAGGATACCTTCTAAATTAGCATTTATTCATGAAAAGGTGATTTTTATGTTTTACATGTAAGTTATTATGATTAAATATTTATTCCTTGAATGAAAAGAGGAAGCTAATATACAGGGTTTTAATGTACTAGCAATTTAACAAAATTGCAACTATTATATTTTTAATGACTTTCTTCAGGTACTTTTCCATATAAAAATATGTCCTCCCTTAATGGGGCATTTTATCATAACGGTGCTTAGAATTTGTTTCTGTTGATGTGACTATAAATCTAAAAAGTGAGGTGATATTTTTCGGAATACAAACATGTTTATAATATAAACTTAATATTTGTGGAACTAGTAAAAACCCATGTGTACACACAAACAGACTTCAAGATCTAAATGTTCTAAATTCCTTTGAGGCTGTAGTAACATCTTTTGCCTAATCAATTTTAGATTAAGTCAGAGGAATCAGCAATAATGCACTTAAAATATGAATATACAAGTAGAAGGCAAAGTGAAATGTCAATACAAGGATAAACATTCCATCTTTATGGAGCACGCACAGCGGCTGCTTCTTAAGAACTAGCACTGTAGACCTGATGAATAGGCTACTTAAGCACATACCAGCTTTATCATGAACTGATGCGGGGAAATTTGCATCACAAACTGAAGTGAAGCCAATAGAAACAGTCTTTATGGGCACTGAAACAGTACATATTTCCTGTTTCCATGGAATTTAAAAAATGAGCTTCTACAAGCTTGACTATCACTGGAAAAACATTTTAACACCACAACGCAGTCAAAAGCTATTTCTTTCTAGTAAATTCTGTTAATTCCACATGCTCCAAAAATATTAGCCATGACTTAACTATAGCCACCATTTAGCAGTGCTAACCATCAAAATCTTCAAGAACTGATTTGCTATCAATTTGTTGTAACTTCTTACAACACTTTCCAATCTCTCTCCCTCACACTCAGTATCAAAAGAATTGCATGGCAAAAAAAGGCATGCTATCACTTACTAACAAAGAGAAATGGCTGTGTTGGCTCAAACAGCCATGCGTAACGGCACTGCATTCACTTTGTCTTCCTCTTACACTAATTAATCTTTATAATCTTGCTCAAACTGACAATATGCAGAAGTTAAAGACAGCTTAATTATAGTTATGCTTATTCCAAAGGGTCTGATAAGCACATACAGGAATATGAATGCAAAAGTGGTTAAATCTAAGAAAATGCCAGCATCATGTAATTAAAGTGCTGTATATATTGTTTTATGAATTTTAACATACAATTTCATTTCAGTTGCTCTTTTGAAATTAATGTAAATGTCTGTTTACACTAGAATTTTGTGTGGACACAGACATCTGGGATAACACATTAACTTGGACAATTTTGTACTTTTGCTGTATTTCTAGCCTTTTTGGTAATCAAACTAGCACTAAGAACCTCACATTGGTTTACATTTTAAGACTTTCATGGAATTAAAATTACAAAGAACTTTCAATAACCCACATCTACAGCAGATATTCATCTCAGTGCATTTTCTAATAGCTAATTTACAGGTAACTGAGAGCCAGCCTGGGCAGCAGCATGAAATATTAAAAGCTATTGCCAGTCACACACACTTGCTATCATGCACTTTATAAGAAGATATAATCTTTGAAACATACGAGATTTAATGACTAATCATTTTATGTGGCCCAGCCAACAAACATGACATTTGAACAGCAATCTCTATCCTTAACAGCTTTCAACCAATCATGAATGATCCATCGGTTCAGTTGTACTAACAATTTCTGCATCTTGACTATCCATCTCCTCAGCCTCCTCCACAGAATTTCCTTTTTGTGCTTTAGGCCTTGTGGGGAATGTTGCTCCCATTGAATTTGCCATGTTGCCAGCAGTTGTTTCTGTAGTCAACTGTTCGGTGCCACCTGTTATGGAAAAAGATTCGGGCAAACCAGCCTGAATGTTCCCAGTTTTAGGTGACAAATTCACCGCTTCTACTTTCCTCTGTGACAGATCAATCGATGCTGACTGCTCTATATTCTGATCCCGCAAGTGTCTGTCCATTGATGCCTGAATAGAAGAAACCATTTCCTGTAACTTTTTTCGTTGTGCCTCAATCAAGGTAGGGTCAAGCTGCCTGCTGTCTCTCATTGTCACCACTCCAGGAGCTATGCGGATAAGCTCGCTGTTAGCAGGAGCAGTTGTGAATATAGAAGGCTCTATTTTAGCAGAACTGGGACTGAAGTCTGTTTCTGTGCTATGCTTTCTTAAAAGTGGTGTTTCCCTGGCTCTTTGATCAAGATGTTGGCTACTAGATGCAGTTCCTAATGAGTGGCCCTTTCCTTGAAATGCAGTTATGTTATGCAGTTGCTCAGACTTCTTTTTTACTACTCCACCACTACCTAATTTCAGAAGTCCATGTGAAGGACTCCCTTCCCTGCTTCTTGAAGCAGCCTCTGCTCGTACTTGACTTAATGCCTCTTTAACCAAGTCTTCAACATCAGGACCAATAGGGAAGTGCCCAGCAGTATCCACACATAGCTCTAATCTATCTTCTGCTGCATTGTACACAAAGTTTTTACCTGGCAGATGTGGAAAAGTACAATGCTTGCCATCAGCCAGACCTATAGAAAAGATGGGGGGGAGGGAGAGAAATCAATGTTATTATTTTTTTGTAAAAACATACGTATATTATGCAGTCAAATTCAAAATATTAGTTACGGTATCAAAAAACAGTAAAGTGATGAGAGTAGATCCATTCAAGCACAATTAGATGATATATGCAGGTTCTTCATGCAATGACCACCACATTAGAAGTAAGGAGAGGTATTTCAAGTAAAGACAGGGAGGTGTTAGTGCCGCTGTACAAGGCACTGGTGAGACCCCATCTGGAATACTGTGTGCAGTTCTGGTCCCCGATGTATAAAAAGGATGAATTCAAATTGGAACAGGTGCAGAGAAGGGCTACAAGGATGGTCTGTGGAGTGGAAAACCTGCCTTATAAGCGGAAACTCAAGAAGCTTGGCTTGTTTAGCGTAACCAAAAGAAGGCTGAGGAGGGATATGATTGCTCTCTATAAATACATCAGATGGATTAACATCAGGGAGGGAGAGGAATTATTTGAGTACAGCACCAATGTGGACACCAGAACAAATGGTTACAAACTGTCCAAGAAATTTAGGCTTGAAATTACACACAGGTTTCTAACCATTAGAGGAGTAAAGTTCTGGAATAACCTTCCAAGGGGAGTTGTGGGGGCAAAAACCATAATTGCTTTCAAATCTGAGCTTGATAAATTTAAGGAGGGGATGGTATGATTAGCCTATTTTGGAAATTGACTGATATTTGGCTACGTGTGGTGGATTTACAAGTAGCCTAAGAGGGGAGAGTACGTGGGGTGGGTTCTGAGTTATTACAGAGAATTGTTTCTTGGATAACTGGCTGTTGAGACTTGCCCACGTGCTCAGGGTTTAACTGATCGCCATATTTGGGGTCGGGAAGGAATTTTCCCCCAGGGCTGATTGGCCTGGGCTCTGGGGTTTTTTTCACCTTCCTCTGTTAGCACAGGGCATGGTTCACCTACTGGTGAATTCTCTGTATCTTAAAGTCCTTAAATCATGATTTGAGGAGGTAAATTACTCAGTCATAGGTTGGTGGCCTATTGCAGGAGTGGGTGGGTGAGGTCTTGAGGCCTGCATTTTGCAGGAGGTCAGACTAGATGATCGTACTGGTCCCTTCTGACCTTAAAGTCTATGAGTCTATATACAGCAAACACACAAAGATGTACCACTATAGTTTGGAATAAAGAATACATGACAAAATATGCATAATGTGCAATTGTGATGAGTTTTTGCTTACTCCACAAGGATGGAGAAGCATGAAGCTGAAAGCTACAGTATATGCTTCCAGGATTCCAGTAAGTCCTAAGAATCGAAACAACTAACGGATACGCTGCAGATAACAGACTTCAGAGCAGGGAATTTTCTTTTCAGAAATGACTTCATTTTTGAATAATGCTGCTTTTGAACACAAGTTCTACATTTTAAGACGCTAGCTCTGATTTGGGGCACATCTACACTAAAAAACTTAAGTCGATCTATTTTATATACAGCAATTTATGGCAGTGGTTCACGTTCACGATGCCTTTTTTCTGTCAGGGGTGCACATCCTCCCCAGGAGCACTTCCACCAACTAAAGAGACGTGGCAGGGAGAAGCGCAGGGGGAGCAAGTGCCTGGACTCTCAGCTCCGCACACAGCTCCTTGCCGGAAGTCAGGTTGCTACCCAGAGACTCCCGATTCTACCCACAGGGAGCCTGGGTGCAGCCCTAAAGTTCTTGGCTTTCCACCAGGAGCGCAGGTGCTGCCCCGAAGCTCTCAGCTCCCCATTGAAGCCCAGCTCCGAGGGCAGTGCTGCCAGTAACAGCACAGAAGTAAGGGAGGTATGGGATGGGATTGCCACCCTTACTTCTGTGCTGCTGCTGCTGCTGGCTTTAACGTATTGTTGTTGCTATTGCATGTCACGGGTAGTAAGTATTTTGGGGCTAAAATACTTGTGTGTTTTCTACTTAAGCTAATTGGGTTGAGACTGACCATCAATGTCTACAAATAGGTCCTGCTCCAAAAAAGGTTGAGAATTATTGATCCAAAACTTACGTGCATTCAGCACAGAAATATGACACATTTCCAGATGAGTACAACAATGAAGCAATTTGAAATAAAATTAACTATAAATTCAGGCTAGATAGCTAAAATGTCCATGGCAGCTCACACAGAGAACCACCGCTGCTTCAACTCTTAAAGGGCCAGCAGCATAAAATCAGCCTGCTGCTGCAGCTCTCCTCGGGCTGTCAGCAGTATGCTGATTTCAGTCAACACACTCAGCCACTGTGCCGCAACACACTTTTGTGTAGCAACACAGTGGTTGAGAACCACTGTCTCAGACCACTACATGAAGTGAGCCTACAATGTTATGGGGTTCTTTGTTTGTTTGTTTTAAAGAAACACGACCTGTGTTATAAAACTGTGATACGATCTACTACTCCATTGCCCATCTGATTCTGCAGCTTTCCTGCCAGAGCTGGTTCACGCAAGGTTGGAGTGCCATGCCGTCATCTTGACTGATCTTCCAAGCTGTTGTGTGGAAGAAAGGGCAAGTCCCAATTTCTCAGTGGGTTCCAGTTGTCACTACAGAACACATAATAGCCCATGCAAGTCTGTTACGTGCTGTGCTGGAGTGTGAGAAGTAAAACAGCACTTCAGTGTTGGCTGGGGCCTTGTGGCTTAGGGCCATCTGGCTTAGGGCCATCTGCCAATGAAGACTTTGCAACACTGCCTAAGCCAGCACTGTTCTCTCTGCAATTCTCTTAATAGACGTACTAAATTGTCAATATCAAAAAAGCAGGAAGAATGGGCATGTTTGTGGCATTTTCTTTATATTTTCTTGTAATTCTTGAGAAAAACAGAAATTAGTCAAGGGTAGAAAAATACATAAAACCACAATTTGTCTGTGTCAAATAGAATGAAGACAAGCATATACTCAGGGAATCAACAAAAAGGCACTAAAGTAATTTGAAATATGTTAAATTCATTGTTTAATGTTACTGAAAGGACAGTGACGAGTATAAAACATTGATGCCTTATTACAGATTGAGTTAGGCAATATAAGGGTCTACTGGTTGAAAACAGGCTGCATGGCTACTGGTCTACAGAGACCTGCAGCACCAGAGACATGGCAGGCCAAATTCAGTCTTCAGAAGATTTACATGGCCACAGCTGCCATGATGCCAAATGGGAGATGGACTCCTTCAGATACACCTAAGAGCAGAATTTGGCCTCAAATTACTACCCTCCTCAGTGGCCACTAAAACCTTCAGAAATAAAACATCTGTCTTTCCTACAGTGCAGTTAGACTTAACACACTTGGATTTATTTATTTACACACACACACACACACACACACACACACACACACACACACACACA
>ML685897.1:401413-465608 GCA_007922175.1 Pelusios castaneus
CACACACACACACACACACACACACACACACACACACACACACACACCTCTCAATAGCATCAGATTCTTGAGAACAGAGGCCTCTAATGAACATGCTCAGGATATTTCCCAATTCTCTCAGCATGAACAAGTTCTCCCCTAACTCAATAAAAATCATTCATCTGAATAGTACTCTCTGAATAGACAGTATTCTCATTTCTGGATGACAGGATTGTTCCAGACATATGCCTTATGAAATCTAGAGCTGTACAGTTAAAGAAACAGTTCATATGCTTGAGTTCTATCTTTGCTGGCTCTGCAACTTTCACTGGTTCTAAGAATGTTTCCATAATGGACTATTTCCTCTGAATAGATGGTCCAGAAGTGTAAAAGGCCATAGACAGGATTGCATGGGTAACTGTATTTATACTCCCAGTATAAAACTCGATTCTGTATTATTATCCCTTACAGGATATAAATATACTTGCATTCCTGTTTTTCATTTGAACTAACGATACGAAAGTTACAACTTTAAAATTTCCTAGCTAGCACAAAGTAGTAAATTCTTTCACTGTATATTAGTAATAAGATGACTATAGTAATTTAAAATATTCATACCACTTCAAAGCGTTATTTGCAATTTAATGTTGCAACTTATCCTATTTGCCTACTTTTTTAGACACTGGTAATGGAAAAATACTTCATGGCAATGCAGCAACATTCAATTCAAATACAAAAGGTGCCTCTCCCACCACTTTCTTTTTGTTTCCTCCGTTGGCAATAGTGACTTCTGGGTCATTTCCTGTCATTTAATGACCAGCTGGTGTTTGGCTTTATAATCCAATTCCAGGCCCTCAATTCCAGAAATGTCCCCTCTCTCAGTCATTGTTAAATTCATTAGCTAGACACAACGTATCATTCTTCACAGCATGGATTAAACATGCAGAAAGATAGAAAACCAGAAAGAAACAGATTGTCATCAGACAGTTGTCTGCCACGTGTTAATTGCCAAGACTAAGAATTAAGTAAAAAATAGTGGGCATGAGATATCACTGTAGTATTAATGACCTTTACAGATTTCTGTAGAAGAGAATGGGATGAGTTATAGCCAGTCTATATTAATGATGAATCATGCTTATATTGGTGCAGGGCTGCTTCAAAGAGGAAAACATTTTTCTGTACACGATCAAATGTATTTAACATCAAATGAAAAGAGGTTTGATGCAGTATGATTATCTCAAGCCAGAATCAAGAGTTTAGTTGTGATTGGGAAAACAGTATCTAGAAATAAATCAAGTGGCAAGAAAGCTGTGCAGTGAGAGCCAATCCATATGAAGCCACAAGAATGAAGTTGTATCATGAGTGCAAAGACTTAGGGAAGAAAAGCCTAGTATTTCAGTGAAGGAACTTAGAGACTTGGGTACTATTAATAGCATAACTTCTCACAAGGAACCATTATTTCATTTGTAGGCAACTGTTTTCCCAGATTCTAAAATTAGTTTCTGAAGAGTATAACTAAGTCTGTTCTATCTGCTTGCTTTGGTATTTAATGCATGTCAAATTACTGGCATTTTCCAGTGATAAAGGAACATCTACTTCATATATGGAAATGAATTAATGTTACCTATGCATTTTAAAGCACGAAGAACAGAATTTTGAAAACCTCTCTCTCTGGCAGCCTCATGCCATGAAAAGCTATGGAAACCATGGCACTTAAACTGAGTTCTCTTGATGTATTCAGCAAGAGCCGCTAACATACAGAAGTTATGTATGCAGCTCAGGAACCTTAATTGGAGCTCCATGGCTATACAGAGACAATTTTAGAATGAAAACTTAATTCTGGTTAACTTTCCTTCATGAGTGTGTACCTTTGCCTGGAAAGAGCTGCCAATTTCATAACCAAAGAATGTTTTACACAGCTATCAGTGCTATTACACAATTATTTATTTTAAAACTTAATCTGGGTATAATAAAGTATCTAGTCACGTAGACTACATTTAGGTTCCTAATACTGTGCCCACCACTATGGCATCACAGCCCAACACTCTTGTTAGTAAGAATGTAGGAAAGTTACAAAAATGGTCCAAAACAGTATTCCATTAGCCATTAATGTTGGGGTTTGTCTGCTCACTGCTGGCTTCTTTGGTAATCTAAGGCCTTGTCTACACACATTGTTATGATGACAAAATTTTGTCATTCTCAGGTGTGAAAAACAGCCCCTGAGCAATATAAGTTTTGCCACCATAAGCAGGAGTGTGGACAGTGCTGTGTTGGCGGGAGACGCTCTCCATCTAAATAGAAGCTGCCACTTATTTGGGGGGTTTTATTATGTGGGAAGTCACAATGCAGCTACATTTGTGCTTATGCTGGCAAAACTTAATGCTTGTGGAAGAAGGAGTGAAGCTTTTTTCCCACGGCATAACAGTGTGTGTAGACAAGCCTAAGAAGCAATATAAATGCAGCTGCAGATTCCGAAGTGCCGATGTTTCAGTAAATCAGCACTTTGAGGGGGGAAGGATGGGTGGGCACAATGGAAATCTGTTTTGCTCCAGATTCCATGTACTTGAGGCAGCAATGAAGTAGTTGACTGCAATTCTGGTATCTGTATAGAAAGGGTCAGTAAACCAATTCAGCAAAACTGCATGAGAAGGCAGTGTTCTTCCACTACACGGATTCCAGTTCCTGCATCTCAGATTGCAGTTCAGAGATCCAGCGATTTCTTCCATAAACTGAGAATGATTGCAAGAAAAGGTTCTCAATCTTTGGAATTTTCATACTCAACACTTAACCACTCACCGCTGTTTCTACCTGTGGTCATTTCAAGTGCCATGCCATTTTTAAGAAGAAAGTCTCTTGCAGAAATTCAGAAGGATCCTTTCCATGACTGAGAACGACTGATTATAAGTGGCTAAGCAAATCTGTTTCACATCATTAAAAAGAACGGGAGACAGCTCACAACCCCACAGACAACTGTTGGTGACCCCTTTATGAACACGCTAAGAACCACTAATCTAAAAGATTATAAAATAGTATTTCAAGAAACAAAAGCATTTATACAAGCTACCATAAAAACCAACTACCGGTCAGTTCACTTAATATGATTGTGGTTCCTGTGTTAAAATGAGAGAAAAAGTTAATATGTGTGTGGTACATTTTATTAGCATTTTAAAAACAGAGCAAAAATTCTTGCAAAATTTAGCTCTGTTAGACACTGAATCAGCATCTAACCACACAAGTTCCAACCCTATGGGGTTTCCATGGTCCAGCAGTCACAGCTCTACATTTTTGGTGCATGAAGTCCTATTGATTTTAATAATTTTAAACTCAATATGTTGTTTAAAATGTTTTCTCCTATAGTGTGCTTTTTACTTAATTTTCCCCTATGTCGGTTCTTTACTGATTTTTCTCCATTTAATTTATTTTCAGAAATAAGGGAGCAGTAGAAGTTGGCATGGCATTATTAAATTGAAAGAATGTGTTACGGTGATACAACCTAAGGGCTTGGCCATTCCTAAAAACCAAATTTGGGGTGTTTGAAGTGCAAAACTTCCCAGCATCAATTTTCTCAGTCTTAAAGATTTGAGACAATACATTCCAAGATTTAATAATTTAACCTCAAGAAAGTTAGAAACAAACTGTACCTGTAGTTTTCTTCATTATACTGTAGAACACTCCACCCTGTTGAAACAAGTGAGGAAGCCCCTTTGCGTATGACCAAACATCTTCTCCTGCAAGACAAAAAAAACAAAGTAATAATTGAAAGCAAGCAGTCATATTTAATGACACAGGGTAACATTTTCAAGTGTCTATGTCACTCAGGAACCTAAGGTTTACTGAAAAAAATGATAGGACTTAGGACTCCATCAAAGCTTGTCAGCTGAAACAATCTCAAATAATACGTAGCACAAAGTTAATTATATTTGCTATTTGGGGAGAGAATATGTTTAAAAGATGCCAAAAATATCACCCTTTTGTACTTTTCCAGTCAGTATCAGATAAGAGCTAAAACACAAAATAAGGTAAACTAGAGAATTACATACTTCATAGCTTCTATAAGCTGAGCTCCATGCACACAAGGGGATTTTTGCATTTCTAGATTTCCCCCCTTCACCACGAGCTCCATTTGTGCCACTCTCCCATCTCCCTTCATTTCAGGGATTTCCTGCAACTCTTCCCAGCCCACCCATGCCAAGGGCTCCCCTCTCCACCACATGGTAGGTGTTCTCTGTCCCTCACAATCCCACCTCCTTAAGGCAGGGGCTCCACACATGCTCTCATTTTTTCACCCACTCCAATTTCTATTTCTTTTCTTTCTGTGTGGGAATATGTCTACACTGCAAACCAGGTAACCTCATGTTAGCCAAGCAAGAGAAGCCCAAAGGACAGCCTGGGGCAAACTGGGGCTGCTACCCCAGTGAAAAGCAGAGTGACCATATGGTGTTTTCCCCTTAGTTAAGAGCAGCCATTTGCTGCAGTGTTGACATACTCTGGGAGAGAAATCATTCAGGACATCATTTTAAAATTGCATTGGCAATGTAGGCAGAATTGAGATGGGGAGGCAATGTTATGCTGGAAGGTGTTAATAGCTGTCATCAACCAGGTCTTTTGATCTACAGCCCCATTACAGAGGTGGCTGAAGTTGATGCCAGGGGCTCAATATGTTCCCCCACTGTTTTTTTTCCTAATTTTAAACAATAATCAAATGGCCATGTCTGCCGACTGATGCCTAGAACATTCTCTGAGATTTTGGAATTAATCAGATGTATTGATCAAATGTTATCAAGTTACAGATAGAAATGGAATTGAGTAAAGCAGAAAGCCTTGTTCATCCAACATATAGGATGACATATTATTGCTTCTGTTCAAATATTTTCTCCCCCACTTTTTTTTTTTAAAAAAAAACTTCAATCACTTCAGAGAAGCTGTCACTACCCTTTCAGAAACACTCATAAGATTCAGTTTCTACAATGCAAGCTGCTACACTTTTTAAATGCTAACAAAGTATAGCTAGATCTAGATGCGTCTTGCATTATCTTTATAAAAATGTTAACAGCTAGTAGAAAAAAGATCATCTGATGTTTACAACTCAGCTTTGCTACTCTCATGAAATATGACATTATACGCTCTTTGGGTTAGCTACAGTACTGTCTTTTTGTTCTGTTTGTGCAGCACCTAGTACACTGGGGTCTTGGGCCATGACTAAAACTCCTAGGTGTTATGAAACCAATAAATAAAGACATTTTAAAGACAGCAATCCAAGATAATGTTCCAAATTTTAACAAATAGTGTTGCAAAATGTATATGAACTAATGTAGACTCTGACCAGCTAAAATGGCATTAATGCCTCACTTCCATATCCATCAGCTTTTATGATGGTTTGAAATCAAACATTTTTAATACTTCAACAAATTCCATCGTGCTTCTTAAACAAGCTCACTAAAAAAAAAAAAAAAGGTATTTTCCACACTCTTTGTAATCAAAGGCTAAATCATGGGTTTTTGCACAAACTTTCCAAAAAGTTCATCCTCTGGCTGAGATGAGAACTCAAATCTCAACCTGGTAGGCAAAAGCTATATGCAACTCACACATGCACTTTACAATTAAACTTATGCAACCTTCACTATAGGTCTTTCTAATATTCCATCTAAAAAAGCTCTCTCTAAGCAAAGGTAAGAAGAAGCTTTAAAAGGGTTGGTAGCAGATGAGGCTTCAAAATCAAGAAGATTATTTTTTGTTTCTAAACACCTGTTGAAAGCCAGTCTTCCACAAATGAAGCATGGATGGAGATTATCAATAGGCCCAAAGTCTCTTTGGCTCCTTTTACCAGTTATAAAGAACATGGATCCATCTAATAGATGGTTGGTCACCTCTCTAAGTATACCCCATGCTTTGGAAAGGTTTAAAAAAAAGAGAGAGAAGAGAAAGGACAGTGAACGTTCTTGTTTTATACATACTATATATAAGCTCATTTTAATTTAGTCTGAGATTTTTAAAGGAAAATAAGAGTTAGGAACCCAAATCCCATTGAAAGGATTTGAATGCAATTCCCATATGCCTTTGAAAATTGCCAGGCATTAAACTACAGATTAGTGTTTTACCTAATACAGCTTTATTTAAAAAAAAAAAAGCAAAAATAAATTCAGATAGGTGCTCTTCATGTTATAAAAAGCCATATGTCAGTGACATTTAAGTGTTCCATTAACTGTGTTAACAGTATCTCATTATTAAAAGAGAAAACTAACATTTTAAATTTAGCTTTTCACCCTTTTGATATGCTGCATTTACTGTTTGCGTATTAATCATCTTGGTCAGCAAAAACTCCTAACAGTTTCGTTTTGTTTCTCATCAGTTTCCCTTCCCAGTTGTTACACAGTATAGCAGTCTTGGTTCCCAGATGTTACACAGTATAGCATTCTCCCTGAGCTCACAACACTACCAGGAAATAAAACTTAATTTTCCTTGAATTAAGATGTGCTCCTAGAAATTCTGCTTCTGTTACATTTAACCACCTTTGTATTTCTTTTTTTAAAGATCTGGATTGTGCATGAAGAAAATCTAATTGCAAAGGGTATGAACAATGCTTCTGAATCATAAGACATTTAGTGCACCTTACACTAACGCATTTATTGATTAATTACAGCAAGGCAGAGCTTGAAAAATGTACCCAGCATCAATTAACCTGAGGATCAAAGCCACTAATCACAGGGAAAAATACTTTCGCTGCCATGCCTCCTGCAATTTAAAATGACTAACGTTTATGCACTGTTCATTGTGTATTGTATTTAGGTTTGGCAGATTTCTTTTATTTCTTTCTTTTATTTATTTATGGTATAATTTTGGCAGATAGATGTTTAAGTTGTTTTTTTTTAATTTTAACTATTTACATTTTCATAGAAGCACAAAAATAGGGGAGAGGATAGCTGTCAGACAATTATTTAACGACTTTAGATATCAAGATTCAGGCCTTGACTACACTTAAAAAAATACGTTGACTTAACACGTCAACTTACAACCACCACTGTAATTACAACCTGACTAATGTCCACACTGCCTTCCTTGGTCAGTGGAGTGTGTCCTCACTAGGAGCACTTCCACTGACCTAAGGAGCTGTGTGAGGAGTTGAGAGCATTTGGGATCCTTTTGGGCTACAACCCATTCTCTGATCCCAGCTGGGAGTCTGGGAAAGTCAGTATGGACTTCTCCCCCTCCTTTTTCTCTGCTGGGGAAAGCTGCCTGCGGCTTCTCCATGGGAATGGGCAGCCCTGTCAATTTCACAGCTCAGCCATGTAATTGACAAGGTTGCCCCAGCCTGGAGCAGCTGGAGAAGCACCCAGAGCAGGAACCAGCAGCCTGGGCTTGCAGCACTTCAGGCTTCTTGCCCCCTCCCAACAAGGAGTGGGAACCAGCTGCCCAGGCTTATAGCAGCTGGGGATTTATCAGTTTCATCACTCCAGTGGAGCAGTGAAATTGATGAGAATGGCAGCCCCATCAGCAATGTCACTAGATATAGTGTCTACATTAACAATGCATCGACCCTAAGCCAACAAAATCCCTCCCCTCACATCAAGGTGGTTTTATTCTGCAGTTTTGTTGGTGGACAGTTGATTGCAATGTGTACATCACCTCTGTTTTGTCAGACTCAGGCTGCAGCCCAGGCCAAAGTCAGGTTTGGTTGACAAAATTCTCTAGTGTCGACAGGCTTTATTTAAAAAGTTAGTATTAGAACAGGTAAAATACAAATTGTCAACATCACTTCAAAACATTCTTAAAATCACGTTACTTGTAAATTTCAATAATCACCGATGGAAATTTTTTTCATTGGTTTGTGTGTGTTTGGTGAAATCAATGTTTCAATCCAATCCTTTCAAGCCTAATTAGCACTGAAAGTTAAGTACAATCTATTTTGTATAGTTATCTTAAAAATACAGACCACTACCAATGTTGGTCAAAGTAGAGAGGGGTTAATTAACATATTAATTTCACCAGTATCTGATGATATATACTTTATTCCTTAGACTTGGGTCAAATATTGATGGTTTTTGAAAAAGTTCCTCCAAAACTGGTAAAATTCATCTTTTATCAAATACTATTCAAGCAACCAGTTACTGTAATCCCTCTTCTTTTTGTTTTATTTTTCTGATTTACTGATTTTTTTTCTTTCCTGTCCTCTTTCTTTTGTGCAAAAGAAAATAGTTTATCTTTAGTATTGTTTCATCTTTTCCTTCTCTATGTTTTCTGGCTCTTTCATCTCCCGTAAAATCTTTATAGATACATACCCCAAGCTTCTTTTTAAGATTTATCCCATTTGCCCCTCCATACACAAACTTGTCCACCCCATTCACTTACCTAGAGAGTTAATCGGCTGACAAGGGACTAAACCTAATAGTCATAGACCAACATGAAGAGATCACTGACCATGAACAATGCCCAAGTGACAACCCATTCATTCTTCTCCTATATCCAAACTTGTTGGAGAAGAGAAAAGTACTGCAATTCTTACTGGGAACTTGCTCTTGAATTAACTCATGTCAGCCTTCAACTAATAAATATCTGATAAATCTGAAGCTGCCCTGCCAACATCCTTTGGTTACTGAACAAGACAAAAAGCCTTCTCTCTGTCTCCCCATCACTGCTCTCCACTACCCCACATATGCATATGGCTCCTGGGCGAGAGGTATCTCTACTGCTCTACCCTTCTCTTTCAGTTTTCTGGCTATTTCAGATGGGTTCTTTGTGCTACCCTACCTCCCAGAGCAGACCACATTTTTTGTGTCCTTCTCCCCACTTAGGGGATGCTGATGTTGCAATTGAACACCCATGGCTGGGCTATGTCAGGTGACTCGGGCTCGCAGGGATCAGGCTTACGGGCTGTCTAAGTACAGTACAGACATACAAGCTCTAGGACCTGTGAAGGGGTGAAGCACGGAGCTTGGGCTGCAGCCCAAGCCCAGATATCTACACTACCATTAAACAGCCGATTAGGCCTAATCCTAAGAGCCCAAGTCAACTGAAATGGGCCAGCCGCGGGTATTCAATTGCAGCATAGATGTACCTTTCATGGCTCCAAAGCACCCATTTGCAGCTCACAGCTTTCCCTAGCAGCCACAAGCTGAAATTTCACTCCTGCCCATGGGGTTCTGAGTAACTAATACACTGAAAATTAATGAAACATCATTTTGATTCTGCTGTAGCTATGATCAGCAGCAAGCAGGCACTGGAGCCATGTAAGCCTTCAGGCAGACAATACTGCATCATGTTACACTGTTCACATTTGGAAGGCTCTCCTCTTTCCACAGTCTCTCAAGCCAAAAGGACTAGAAATGTTTTGAACCAAAAACTTTGATTTTGCAAAATTAAATGGCATTCACCTAGGACAGATTCCCATTTGCTCCAAGCAAGTGGATTTTTCAAGCACTGGAATGGAGAAGCATCCTAGTTTATACGCTCTTTTATGTAACATTTAAATGGTCTATACATCAGGAAAAAACAAGAAGGGAGATGAGAGCTCACACCATAGTAGTGTCAGCTATTGAAAGAAACATATGAATGGACTGTTATGTTTTAATGAGATCTCAGATGAGAACCCAGGCCCGCGGGGGGGGGGGTGAATATCACATCTGGACAGACTTCTTTTAGTGGCATTGTAATGCTGTGTGCAATCCAAGTATTAGTAAGTTACCTCTGGGGTCTGCAAATTTGCCCCGTGTTGCTGGGTTAGGTTCTTTTAAATGCTGGGAAGATTGATTTAATAGGACTGTTGGTCTGTTAATTTGGCAGATCATGCAACAGGATTTAGAAACTCCCACAGGACTTCACATATCAGAGATAGTACTCTTAGTAATATGGTCGAGTATGTGATTACACAGTGGTCATGGATTCCTTCAAAGCAGACTTGTGCATTTTAACTTCAGATATGACTAAAAGAGGGGCAATGTTATGTTCACATGAAGCGTATGCACCTGCTTTCTTTCAACAATAGGAACGAGACAGCCTAACCTATATTTATTTTGTGTATATTTCAATGACACCGCTACACAGGCAGTTGGGGGGGGGGGAGGAGCAGGAACCACACACTAAACAAAACCAGCTACCTGAGCTAGTTTAAGCCTGTTTTACTGTTTTAACTAAGATCAGTTTAGTTAAGCCAATGCAAGCCCTTGTTTTGACACACAATTTAAATCTGGTTCTATCAGTTTGTCATACCCCTGATAATTTATAAGCACATGCCGAACTGTTTTAAGAGGTTTGAACTTGGCTGGCAAGTGTCCACAAAGGGTTTTGCACTGGTTTAACTAAATTGGTTTAAAAAGACACCTTTAGTTACTCTGGTACAACTCTGTTTAAAGTAGGTCTTAGGGAAAGGAAAGTAGCTCCTGGGTGTGGTGGGGGAGGCATCTAAATTTTGAGCATGGCAAAAACTAGGGAGAAAGCCAGAACCAATTTCACAGATCAGATCAAAAACATAAAGCAAAAGTTCAAAAACAAACTGTGAATTGTCCATCTTAAAGCTCTGTAAAAACACCATTTAGGTTAGAGGAACATGGCATAAATTGTCAGGAGAGAGCTTGTCAAGATCTTTGGTTAGCTTGTTGAACTAGAAATTCTTGTAACAAAAAGAGAGCTTTTAATCAGTCTATTAG
This sequence comes from Pelusios castaneus, assembly GCA_007922175.1. NCBI lineage: Eukaryota > Metazoa > Chordata > Testudines > Pelomedusidae > Pelusios > Pelusios castaneus. Next base: position 412,033 of record ML685897.1, read on the forward strand.
GCTGAACTGGTGTTGCTTAAATTAACAGGCCTGGGCATGATTTTCCCCACTGTCAAAGAAAAGTTTTCCAGCATCCAGAATTATCAACAACAGATTTTCTAAGATAACCTTTTCATGCTTACAAGGAAAATCTAACAGAAATTTCAGACATCTTTTCTCTCTACCTCTTCTAATCCAAGTCTATGGTTTCACTGGCAAGAGCACATACTGTGCTATTCTCTCACTCTGAAGTAAGAGGCATATATAGTCTTCAGACTTAGTAACACTATTCTTGGGTCAGTTTCTCAATTGTCACCTAGCTACTATCATTTATATGGGCCATCAGTGACTTCTAGTAGCAAAAATTCCCAACTTCTTGAGGAGGGACACTAGGTGGGGAGGACTCTGCATTACTACAGAAAATTCTTTCCCACATATCTGTCGCCCACTTGCTCAAGTTCTAACTGATTGCCATATTCAGAGTCAATAAGGAATTTTTCCCCATAACAGACTGGCTGAGACCCTTGGAAATTTTTGCCTTCCTCTACAGCATGGGATTTGGGTCACTTGCAGGTTTAAAGTGTAAATGGTAAATTCTCTGTAACTTGAAGTCTTTGAGGATTTCAGTAACTCAACCAGAGGTTAGAGGTCTATTTCAGGAGTGGAAGAAGTTTGGTGGTCTGCAATGTGCAGGTCAGATTAGATGATCACGATGGTCCCTTCTGACCTTTAAGTACGTGAGTCTATATAGCCTCATGCAGCATGGTGGCTGAAAGTATCATTAAAAGAAATTTTAAAAATTGTTTTCATAAAATTGTTTGAAATCTTAGCTGCCTGATCAATTAATGGAACTAAACAGCTGTAAAAATACAGTAGCAAGCAGCCAGTTGTCAGCATAAATTTTCTCCACAAGTGATTAGACTAAAACATGGTTTTGATCAGAAGAGTGACTATGTAAAAATAGCATCTTACTCAATGGCTCTGTTCTATGTAATCTGTCATAACTGCTTGCTTTAGAGAACAAATAGAAGTGTGTGCTACCATTTATTCCTACTAACACTGAAGAGCTGGTACAGCCATATGAACATGAGCTAAATGCTTTTTTCTAGCTTGTACAGCAACAAAATTGTTAACCAAGCTACAAATGCAGAATCTTGAACTAGTGATGCAAGGGTCAAAGAATAAATTGAGTCTTAGATTTCAGGCTGATTTTGCAATATTCACAATTTAACTATATTTACTTCTAAACAAAGCAAGTTTGATACAGAAATCATTGAAAAACAAATATAGAACCCCAGCATGCTTTTTAAGTCTCAGTTATAACTGCATTTTCAAGAGTATTTTCTGGGGAACCTGGTATACATTCTGAGTGGGTATTTTAGGGTTTCAACTTAAAGGAAAGATTTTAAACCTGGATTATTCCAAAATGAGCCCTTGAGACTGTATGGCACATATGCCAATCTAATATCTTGGCTGGTGGTTCAAAATGCTATTATACAGAAGATCTGAGTGGAGACATTCGTAAAAAGATCAAAATAATAAGCTAAGAGCATCTGACATTGCATTCTCTGCTTATGAAATTGTTTTTAAGTATCTCATTTTACTTTGTTTTAGCCATACCAATTACCTCAGGCAAAGGAGAAGGCCCATTCCAACAGAACACTCTAAATATTACTAGATAATATACTACAATGAATGTTGTATTTCTGGCAATAAGTGAGGGGAATTGTTGCACTACGTAATGCAAACCCATTTCAGCTTAGCACACCTGTATATTAGTGGGGCAGAGACAAACAGGAAAGAGGAAACAGAAGAGAAAAAAAATTTTTTTAAAGGAAAAATAAAAACCAAACAGTACTAGAACAGTATCTCGTCAGTCATCAGAGGAGTAAATTTAGACATCAGGAAGTGAGAGAAGCACTGAAAAAATGCCTGAGTCATGTGAGCCAAGGTAGGAGAAATTAAAAGAAAAAGGAAGCTGATGACTTTTGGCATGAGGACTACCTCAAATTCACATTTTTCAATTGTTTTCAAGTGAAGCTTCTCCAACCTACTGTTGATTTGGGCTCAAATATATTCAGCTTCTTCCTTTACATAAGAACAGCCGTACTGGGTCAGGTCAGACCAATGGTCTCTCTCACCCAGTATCTTGTCTTCTGACAGTGGCCAATGCTAAGTGCCTCGGAGGGAACAAACAGAGCAGGTAATCATTAAGTGATCCATCTCACTGTCTATTCCCAGCTTCTGGGAAACAGCAATTGGTATCTTTGGGATCTACTGCTTTCTCCTCTGCTTACACTAAGCCAATTACAACACCCAACTGCTGTGCCTCACTGTGCTGCAGTTTATATATGAAGCTGAACCAACTTAGCCATGTTGCGTTGATTTAACTAACCTGTGGTTGTGTGTGGCAAGCCTTAAGGCTTTATCTCTTTACAGAATTAAAAGTTAGGCAGAATCCAAACTTCCAATTAAATAAAAGCTACCTAATTATTTCCTTCTCACCCCTTTCTGCATTCTCTGAAATCAGGTGGAGGCAGGAAGAGTATAACTTGTGCATATACCAATCTTACTTTCAGGAGGGACTGGGGGGAAAAAACCAGAAGGAGCTCTGAGGGCTCCACAAATTGAGAGTAGAAGGTATTTTGTGTATTGTGTTAATGAAGTATAAATACTTTACATGGCAAATTAAATACCAATTAAAGTTAGTCTTACCCATTAATGTTGCTAGAAGATACAAGGAGTACATTTCTTTATCAACCTGCTCTTGCAACTCTTTAGAAGATATTTTATTGGTTACTGCAACATCTTCATGTTTCACAGCATGGGCTGACGGTGCCGAAGTAGGCTGACTGCCTTCTTCCTTACCTTTGAAGATCTCTATAATTATTTTGTCACCATGCTGCAAGGGAACAGGTTCATTTTCCATTCCTTCCTTGGGTGGCAGAAGTTCTTTGGGAGGAAAGCCATAGCGAATACATTGCAAGTATGGAGGAATATTAAATTCTCTGGCTATACTTTCCTGAAGCTCCACAAATGTGGTTGTGGACTTCAGTGTAAGCATAGACTGTCGACCATCATTCGTTGTTATTCGGATTTTCTTTTCTTTTGTAGAAGTTGGAGAATAAGGGGTTTTCGTAGGTGTGGCAGGAGCAGATGATGGCCCATCACGAGCAGCGCCAGGGGAAGTAGTCCTAGGTTGCCTCTTTTGTTCTTGTTTTAATTTTTCAGTTTTCCGTTTCTGCATTACAGAAGCCTGGTCTGCAATGTTCTGTTGAATAGTTCTTTCAGTTTTACTCATATTTAATTCTTCCTTGTGCAAAGTTTTCATCTTCTGACCAGTAAGAATAATTTTGGTTGGAAGTTGTGAATCTAAGTCTTGTCCTTGTATATCCTCTGCTCTTTGTGCATGAGCACCATCAATATTTACAGGAGTATAATCATCAGGATTCTTTTTGGCAGTCTGATGTAATATTGTATTGACAACTTTTTGAACAAGAATCTCACTACCAAATTCACCAGGAAAATGTTTGGTAACAAGTTTCATTGCAACATCATACACGTTACTGTTAAGAGTTGCATCACTTTCATACTGGAACCAATATACTGTCTCTCTCACCACTCTTCCAGCCCATTCTAAAGTAATAGGAAAGGCTTCAGGGAGATTGTCATACTCTTTACCATCCCAATAGTGCTTGAATCCACAGCCACATTTGCCACCAGTGGATCTAGTATTAGTTCTGTCCCCATCCAGATACACAACAGATCCATCTCCTCTGACACGACGCACCAAGGTACCATGACACCAGTTACAAGCAGTCAAACTACTCAGACTGTAGTCTGGTACCAGGACATCCTTTGCAGAATTATAAGAGCACACCAAACTGTTCAGCGGAAAGCTGTAATTTTTGTCAGGCCTCAGCTGCCCATGGGTACTTTTGGCCAGGTTATATAGTTTCCCTCCAGGAGCCAGCCACTCTGGAGGAACATGAAGTTCTGACAGGGCACCACATATTAGACACTTGTGAAGGCGATTGTCCATCACAGCTTTTTTGGCAGCTGCAGTAACATCTTCAGGCTGAACTCCTATTACGCCAGTCCTCCTGTAGAAATACTGATGTACATCAGCTACTAAACTAGGGTGAATACCATGCTTACTCATGAAAACTTCCTCCATTGCAGCAACCAGCCTCAGTAAGTATTTGTCTTGCAAACTTCTATCTCCTCCAATCACACAACCATCTTCCTCCAGTTTGATGTACTTTTTTATGAGATCCTGAGGAACTCCCCAAGCTTTAGGAAGTAATTTCAGAGGCAGTTTAGGTAAAGCAGCACCTTTTATTCCCACCAGAGGAATATAATGGTTACGTCCAGAACTACTCCATGCAATACAGATAGGTTTGTTCAACATGCCATCTTTTCCCATGCACTTTTCTGCTGGTATCAACCCAGGCAGGAAAGTGGCTGAGTAATCTCCAGAACTACGCATTCCACTCAAGGAATCCAGCAGGATGATGGGCCGGTGAAGCACATTGGCCAAACCAAAGATGTGAATGTTTCGCAGACCCAATGGCACACCTTCTGGAGGGACAAACAAAGGGTCACACTCATTGATTATGTCCTCCCACTCTACCGCATCAATGAAATCATGGAAGAGAGCCTTGTAGCGGCTTAGGTTCTCCTTGAAGTGCTTCTTCAGGTTCTCCCGGAGCGCATGCCAGAACAACTCCCTTCCCACCAGTGCCCGTGAGACAGCATGGACCAGGCAGTGGCCATCACCATCCACGTGAACAGGGATCAGGCACTCCTGGCTGTTGTTGGCTTTTTTGATGTCCTCCAGGGTGTCATGCAAGTAGAGGAGGCTGCCAGAGCGGTCCTTGCCATAGCCCATCGTATCGACGTGCTCAGGCTCGATGAGGAAGGCACGGTCGCCCAGGAGGGCGCAGTCAAAGACGTCTCCCTGGTTCATCTCGGTGAGGAGCTTGGCCTTGCCCGTTTGCTTGTCCATGCCATAGCGGGCCAGGATGGGGGAGAGCAGCTTGCAGTGGTAGTTGGACAGGCCCATGACTTTGACCAGCTCCGTGTTCTTCCTGGGAGGCCCTCCGCCGCTCACCCCCAGCAGCGCGTTCCGCAGCAGGTTGTGCAGCACCAAGTCCGGGTCCGTCACCTCCTCCACCCCCAGCAGCTGCCGCTGCTCGTGGCGCTGCCCGCAGTCCGTGCACTCAATGCTGCCGCTGCTCAGCGGCCCATGGGCCGGGAAGAACAGGCGCGCCTGGCAGCTGGGGTCCGGGCAGGTTCCCGAGAAGATGCGCCGGTCCCGCTTCTTCGAGACCGGGGGCGGCGGCTGCTGCTGGAGAGGCGGAGGAGGCGGCGACGGTTGGGACATCGCTCCGCAGTGGCCAGTGCCCCCCTCGCTGCTCTCCCCTCACAGACTCATCCCCTCGCCCGGGCAACGTAGCTCGACGGATTCCGCCCCCTGTCCCAACCGCAGCGCACCAAGCCCCCCACCACCACCACGGAACGCGGAAGCCACCGGCACCGCAGCTTACTGCTTCTTCTCCGGCCCCGGCCGTTGCCCGCAATGCAACGGCCTTCCACGCAGACGGCGCAGGCGCCGCGCAGCTCTGCCTGCCGGGAATTGTAGTCTTCTCCACGACAGGCGCTCGACTGTCAGGAATTAGCGATTGGGCAGTTCCAGAACTACGAGTACCGTCATGCAATGCGCTGGGAGGAGGGACGGGAGAGAAGAGAGGTAGGCGGGGGGGTGTAGCTCCCAATGGTTTCTGGGAGATTGAGTCTTTTTTTTCCTTTTTTTTTTGGCCATCGGGTCGGCTCGGGAGGAGGCTGGCGGAAGTGGACACAATTCCTAGAATGCTTTGCGGCAGCCTGTTTGCTTCCTGTTTTGAGTGTGTGGGGCAAGGGTCACCGCTGCGCTTAAGGTGACACGCGCAGGGTGCACGCCCCGTGTGCGAGTAGCAGAATAGGTGGTAGAGATGGTGTTGCGCTCCTTCTCGCTGACAGCCTGGCTCCCTGCCTGGAGCTGATGAGCCACAGCAAAGCTGGGCTGTGGAAAGATAAAGGGTTGGAGCAGTAATCGTAGATGTGGAGCAGGGGAGAAGACCCTAACAAGAAGGTGCTCTTTGAAGAAACCCGACTGAATCTGCAATATTGGTCCTTCCACCTTCCCCACTATGGGAATCATGGGAACTACATCAATGTTTCGATGAGGGACAAAGCAAGAAGGGGAACAGCCACAGGTGGGCCAGAGGGACAAGGAGTTAGACTGAGAAATAGCCAAGAATTTGACAGCATCTCAGGACCTGTACAGGGCACTCCCACCATCTAGACATGGGAAGGCAGATGGCAGGTGAACTGGTTTGGCAGGAGATTAGAGTCACTTAAGGCTTAGAGGTGGGGCAGAGTTTTCTGGATGCTGGTGAAAGCTACAGTTAGTATTTTAAAAGAATAGATGTGGCCTCACAGGCAGGACTTTTACTGGGGGGATGTTTGTACTCTTTCAAACTGTGCTGTCCCAACACACTGAGAGTCGTTCTAGTCACCCGAGTCACCAAAATGAGACACTGCCCAAAGTAGCTTGTGCATATTAAACATGCACAATAATTTGCAGCTTGCCCTGATTTTTGCACGTCCAGGAGGGTATCCCAGGAGGCCCCGGTCACAGGGAAGTCAAGGTTGGATATTAGGAAAAACTTTCTCACTGGGAGGGTGGTGAAGCATTGTAATGGGCTACCTAGGGAGGTGGTAGAATCTCCATATTTGGAGATATTTACAGTCTGGTTAGACAAAACACTGGCTGGGATGATTTAGTGTGAGTAGTCCTGCTTTTAGCAGGGGGTTGGACTAGGTTGGGGTGGGCGCTCAGCCCTTGCAGTGGAGGGATGGGGCCCCAGGCGAGGAGGGCCACACAGTGGCAGGCAGCCTAGTGCCTTGGGGCTGGTTAATCTGGCCCTGGCTGGCAACTCCAGACTGCTATCAGTCAGTCACGAATCAGTTTGGGGTTGGGGCTGCGCTAATGTAAGTGTGTGCAGTTATTAATTGCATTCTTCTATGAAGAACTGTGACTCTTGAAAACATGCACGAAATAGTGGGTGGCTTTGTGGCAATGGGATTCCCTAACTGCAGCAATGCAGGAGATGGCATGCGTTTCCTAATTTTGGCCCTGGATTGTCTTAAAATGAAGTACATCAATAGAAAGTGGCACTTCTTTATGGCAGTGGTTCCCAACCAGTGTGCACCGCGGCAACTCCCCAGGTGTGCCACGAGTGTCTGCGCGGCTTCGATCAATTTAAATCTCCCCACCTTGCTCAGCCCAGCCATGTGGGCTGTGCAGAGCGGGGAAAACCAGCGGACACAGTCTGGGCCTGTGAAGGTAAGAGTGGGGGGGGGGGTAATGGGTTGGGGGAGCATTCAGATGGTATGTGATGGGATGTGGGGGTGGAGACCCATCGGGGGGCGGAGTGTCCCCTGAGCCAGAGCTGTGGGTGGCAGCCCCATGCAACCCGGGACGGGGGCAATCCCTGAGCCAGAGCTGCAGGCAGCAGGTCGCCTTGGTGGGGGTGGGGGCTCCAGCAAGGCCCCTGGGGCTCAGTGAGGTCAGTGGGGGGCTGGTGTGGCCCTAGTAGGGGCCCCGGTGATGCCAGCAAGGCTGGTGGGGGCAGTGAGGCCTGCAGGGGGCTGTGAGGGCCCAGGAGGCCAAGCGGGGTGTGGAGGGCTGGTGCTGGCCCCAGCTAGTCCCATGGTGGAGGACACAGGGAGGCCGGTGGAGGCCTGTGGCAAGGTCAGTGGTGACTCCAGTGAGGTGCCGGCAGGGGTTCAATGAGGCTGGCTAGTGCAGGCCAGGCAGGGCCGTAGTAAGGCCTGGGAAGGGGGCCCTTCACGGAACCTGCTAAGGCCCACAGTGGGGTCTATGAGGGCCAAATGAGGTTGTGGGGCTGGACTGGAGGGCTGGTGCTGGCCTGGGTGGAGTGGGTTGGGGCCCTGGCAAGTCCCTGCAGGGGACCCAGTAGGCAGTGGCAGGGGCCCAGTGAGGCCCCATTGCTATTCCATGCTTCGTGCCACTGCCTTGCCTTTTTGCATCCCAGGCTCCCCCTTGCCACCCCACATAGACCGCCCTGCCCTCCCTTCCCCTCTTCTCTCTTGCCACCTTTACCTGCTCCCCACATGGCCATCCTTGCTCTGCTCCCCACACTCTCTCCTGCCACCCCACAAAGCCATTCCTGACCTCCCCTCTCCTCTCTTGCCACCCCTGCCACTCTACAATCCTATGTAGCAGCATTTCCCAAAACAGTATGCCATGGCTCATGAATATTCATGAGTTCATTTGAATATTTATGAGTTTATAATAGCAGTGTGCTGCAACATAATTGAAGGCATCAAGGTGTGCCACAGCAGAGAAAAGGTTGGGAACCACTGCTTTATGGTATTGCAGGCACTTGTGGATCACCAGAGCTGTTGCACTGACATCAGTGCAGGGTAGTCAGGGAAGGTGCATGATGCACACATCTTTGGAACATTGGGCTACATAGAAAGCTTCCCAGACTTGAAGATTCCAAAGGGAAGATGTTGAAATAATCCTGAGAGACCCATAGTGTTCCCATGGCTCATGAACCCTTTTATGGGAAACCTGGACAGCACGAAGAAGAGCTTCAATAGCAGGCTAAGCAGGTGCCGAATAACCATAGTATGTTTGTTTTGACAGAATAAAAGCACACTGGTGTTGCCTTTATGGTATGTTAGACCTAAATGAGGAATATATTCCCATAGTCAAAGCAGTCTGTTATGTGCTCATAACATTTGTAAAGCTAAGAGTGAAAAGTTTTCCCAGAATTGAACATGGAGATTGATTGCTTGCCAGCTGATTTTGAACCGCCAGATACCAGGACTATTAGAGGGGCACAGCGAAGAGCTATTCAAATCAGAAAGGCACTGAAGCACCATTTTGACAATGAGCACCAGTAATGTGTCTTTCTATAATCACATGCCATGCTTTCTTAACTTTCCACCTTTCATTAAAATTTTGGTGATTCCTGATCGAGATTTGTAGTCTGCAAATGATTTGGTTGCCATTGTGTATTAGTTACAGCAACAAACAGCATATGTACAAGACAAATGAAGATTGATTATCTTTCCAGGAGTATATTTTTATTAAATATCAATTAACAACACACACAAAACTCTTTTTGGGAAAGGAGATAATAATGAAGGGCAGCATGGGCTTTTATAGTTGTGTGTAAGTCCAGCTATTATTTTGAAAGCTGTCTAACGGAGCAGAGTGAACGGAGCACCAAGATGAGCCAGGAGGTAGGAAGGAATGTGTGGGAAGAGTTCGAAGAGGGCATGGCGAGCAGTTTTGTATCAGCTGTGGAAAATTGGAGGGTTGGAGGGTGGGTGACCACAAATGATTTTTGTTTACAGTGTTATTAGGGAATTCAGCATCTCCGTCTGGTCCTCCATCACTTTTATCATCCATTCCTGGCCTATTAAATTCATGCCTGGCTCTCCTTTCTGTTCCACCTGTCTATTTAATAATTTTCATTTAAAGTCTCTCTCAACAACCTGCATTCTTGTTTTTTGGCCGCTGAGGATTTGAGCACCTCTTGTAACATCCTCCTTACTCTGCCTTGGTTGCTTCCTCATCTGGCAAAGGTGCTCTATAAGAAACAATAAACAGAAGCATGATTGTTAGTGCACTTACAGCATTGAGTCATTATAGTAAAATATACCTCTTTCTCATTGTCCTCTGCCAAGCACACAGATTGGCAAATGCCCCAAACGTGGTGAGTTTGGCCTGGTGGGGAGAGAGGGATGGGTATGCACAAGATGGGCAAAAGAGTCTTGATGGTTTTCTAAGAGGATCACTGCATGTCACTAAAGACAAAATTGTAAATTCTGCCACCATTTTCCACAGGCAGGGCTCATAGAAGCTGATATCTCACTCCTGAGTGTATGCAAGGGTGCATTTCCTGCATGCAAATGGCTTCAGACCAGGTCCATATGCTGCTCACTTGTGTGCCTGCACAAGTGATTGCAGTTTGGTGTAGAAAACTATCCTACATCAGAGGACGGAATAAAGCAGCTCTGCCAAGGAACTTTTAGCAGAGGATTGGTGAGTGCCTCCAGGAAAGTTTTCTAGAGATCTCTCTGTAGGATTCCCATGAAATCTCGGTGTGTGTTAGCACACTTTTCCATCGCATTGCTTAGCTGCATAGAGAAATGTGAAGCACACACAAACACAGCTAGTCTTGTACATTTCTATCCCTTTCCCTACTTGTGGAATATAACAAAACAAAGAAGAGCTCTATCTCATATAACTGAGCAGCATCAACTCAAAAATATCACTCACCAGAACTCCCCTCTCCTGCATCATGCACGTCAGAGACAGAATGATGGGACTGGCTCAAATCATCTGGAATTGAGATGAGGTCCTGGCTCCCCACAGTATCAGATAGCCCTGTCACCTGTCCCATCACGTCCTCCAGCTCAGTCTCCTCATTCATGACTTCTTCATCAGGATTGAGTCTCTGTGGGGCTCTTGGCAGTGGAGGTTGGATCACTTACCAAGGATGGCTTCCAGCTTCTTATAAAAGCATCCAGTCTTCAGCACAGCACTAGAGCAATCGTATGACTCCCTTGCCTTCTGGCATCTCGACTCCTTTATCTCTGCATTACACTGATGTATGTTCCACTTGTAGCTTTTCTCCAACATGCCTCAAGAAATCTGACCATAGGTATCGAAGTTCCTACAGCTGGAACAGAGCTGGGACTGCACAGCTTCCTCGTCCCGTATACTCAGCAGATGCAACAGTTCTGGTGTGCTCCAAGCAGGAAAGTGTTTGCTGCATGGAGCTGCCATGATCAGCTGGGAAGATGTGATGTGAACTCTCCATGCCAAGCAAACAGGAAGTGGAAATTTAAAAATTCCTGGGCCTTTAAAGGGGAGGGGTGAATGCTTGTGTAACTGGGTGTAGGACAGTAGTGTTTGAACTGTTGACCAGAGTGGACAAGATGGGCATTATGGGAAACCTTCTGGAGGTCATTTGCAGTGGCATAACCAAGCATACACATATACTACTGCAGCTGTGCCACTGTAAGTTCTCCCATGTAGCCACTCTATGCCAGTGGGAAAGAGCTCTCCTGCCAGCAAAATTAAACCACCACCAATACACAGCAGTAACTAAGTCGGTGGGAGAGCATCTCCAGCCAACAGGGCACTGTCCACACCAGCGCTTTTGTCGGTAAAACTTATGTCTGGCAAGAGTCTGTTTCTTCAGTGCTGACTTTTTTTTGGGTCACGTGGTTCTTGGAGCGATAAGAATTACTGATTTAGAAAGTTGGTAAAAGGCTATGGAACATTTTTTTTGAGTCAGGGATTCAAATCCAGTTCAGGGTCATAGCAATCAGTATTTGGTGCCCTCTGAAAAATACATTAATTGTTGCAGTCCAGTACCTAGTGAATTGATTGTCCCCCTGAGTCTGGACTGCAGAACCAGGCCCATAGACATAGGGATGTATGATTGGGCCCTGCAATGATATATATACAGGCAGGCAGACCACTGCACCTGTCTGGATTTCACCTGGGTGCAGAAGTTGGCCTGCACACCTCTCAGTGCTGGTCTTTTTAAAAAAATAAAAAGCTTAACAATATGCTACCCACTGAAAAACCAATATGTACACACTATGATGGAGTATAGGGAATATTCCTCGTGACTAGTGTTCTTAGTATCTAAAGTTTAAAATGATGCATATATGGTACGTCTCTTAGGGAATGGGCTTCAAAGGCATTCCCAATTTTCATGGATTCAATTCACTTCAATTCAACTCAACTTCAAGACAAGCTGCACTTTTGGAGTGCTAGATAATTTGTTTTGCTATATCTGGCCCCTAAATCAAAATGAAATAGGGTAAGGGACAGAAAGAAATTAAAAAACAGTCTAAGGAAATAAACTCTTGACTGAAGCTTTTTAATTGGGTTTCTCCCTTGGGATCATTTGGTAGTTGCAGATAGTGTGAAAGACTTGTGACACTTTCCCCTTTTCATTGTCAATTATTTAGTTTTCTTTCTCTCTGAAGGTGAATTAGGAGTTCCTTATCATTCCTGCCTTATCCCATTATTATTTATCTCTGTGAATATGAAGAAGTATTATAAATTGGCAGGGCTGGATCAATGCAGGGGCTTTAGGGGTTGGAGCCACAGGTCCCAACCTAAAGGGGAGCCCTGGGCTGCAGCGCCTAATGGCCTTGAATCCATTTGGCCCCTTCCATCCCGCTGAAGTCAGCTCCATGCCAGTGGGTGCTTGGGTGGGCCAGTTCCCTGGGGCCAGAGGCCGTGGCACTCCTGCCCTGCCCCTGGGCCAGCTGTTCTACCCCCAGAGGCAGGACGGGCTGGTGTATGTCTGCTATGCTTTGGGGGAGGGGCCAGCTGGCACATGCTGAGGCCTCCAGGTGGCCTTCCAGGGCCCAAAGCACTGTTAACCTATTGCACCCGGGCCCCCATGGCAGGTCCCAGAGGGGCAGGCGACAGCACTCTGGGCCCTGGAGGGCCGCACCAGAGGCCGCACCATGTGCTAGCTGGCCCTGCTCCTGGGGGCGGGGCAGACCAGCCAGCCCAGGAGTGGGGCAGGTGCACCACGAACCACAGCTTCTGGCTCCAGGATCCCCAATCCCCGAGTGCCAGCCTGCCCCCTGGCAGCTATGGTGGAGGGCCGGGGCCCCAAGCAGGGAGGAGGCCCTTAATCAGTCCCTGTAAACTGTAATGTAGGCAGGACTTAAAATGTCTGTTCTTAGTTGTATTTAACTTGGGCTATGAGAGGAGGGAAAGTAGGGAGAGCAAGAGGTGAGATCCCCCTCAAGCTACTCTAGGTCCCAGTTCCATAGGGGAAGGGGGACTGAGCTGGGAGCTAAAAGATCAGTCACTTACCTGTAGCAGAACTGTCAAGTGTACTGGATTTTACGGAACAGTCCATATTTCCACTGAATCCAGGTGTCTGGTTCATTGCATTACCGAATCAGACTCAAGTCTTATTTCCTCAGAAAGAATAAATTGCTAAATCTATATGTTCTTATGCCAGTGCTAATTACAACTCTAATCATTAGACCACACTCTCCACAAAATCCTGGGTGCCTGTTCTGCAATAGCTGTCTGCAAATAGTCTGTAACCCACTGACAATGAGTGGGTCAAGTCATCGTCTAGTGGCTGGTCCATATTAAGTAATAACCCTGCATATCATGCCTGTGAGGGTACAAGGTAGGCACTTCGGGCTAGATCGGCAAAGGGACTACCATGTTAAATAGCGGCAGGGTCTACATGGGCTAATAGTACACTGTAGAAATCACGCTTGAGTTGTGTGGAGACAAGCCTTTAGATTTACCATCACACACTACAGTACTCTAGCTTGCCATGCACTGACTGGCCATGTACACACTGCTACTGTCCATTAAAAGTTCTGTAATGTGCTTTGGCATACTGCTGCTTCAGTGAATGTAGTACGCTGTACAGTCACACTGTAGCTTGCCATGCACTAAGTTTCCCTAAAGACAAACCCTGCGTCTAAGTGCCCTTCGTGGGTGTAGCCCTCTAGAGTTCCATGTGATAGAATTTGTGCTTCTCCAATTTTGTTCCTTCAAAATTAATTTATTTAATTCAAACATTGAAAAAACAGCCTCTAGAACAGCTGGTACCATTTTTTAATAGATAAATTGACCTGTAATATCTGGTGTGAGGCATGGCAAAATATAGGTGTTCCACATTTGAATCATTTGCCATATATATTGACTGTGTGTATCACACATCAGTAGTTTGAAGGCTGAGAGATACGACGGCTGAGATGGATTTTCTTTCTTTTTGCATATTTTTAATTATTTTAATGTATCCATATGACAGTCACAGTGGGGGTAGCAGCCAGACCTGAAGAAATTACCTAGAAAGATGAAAGAACTATTCACTGTGTACCCATTCAAACACTGGCTTTTCCATTGTGACTGACAACAAGGGTGCTAATGATGGTGGTAATTTTTATAATGTAGACAACCTGTCCACTGGAAACTGGACTGGACCACTGAATTGATTTTTCATGAGTCACTAGCAAGGCATAGGCATCAGCTGGTAACAATTCCAGTTGAGCTTCCATTTGAATTAATAACCTATAGATGAAAGTTCTGTGTTCCATTGCCAATCTTTTAAGCCATCCATTCCCTCATGTATGCAAAATGTACATTTCTGTCAATATGTAATGGACAATATTTATTTAAAAACAAATAATACTATACTGGAAAAGTGGGCTTCATTAACAGGAGTAACAAATGCATTGTTTACTTGTATAGATACACTTTTTTTTATGAAAGCACTATACCGGAGCTTACTTAATCAATTAAATGCAGTTCTTTTTCTAAATCCACTCTGTTTCTTTCAATTATAAATTATATTCAATGCAGGAACTTTATTTCTCTGGTAACGTGAACCTAATTAACCTGAAGGCTGTAAATGAATGACATTTATAAGTATTCCAGCTGCATGCAGACTTCCCATCATGAGTAATTACACAGACAATTTCTGCAACACTAAACTTTAATCACAGAGTCCTTGATAACAATGATAACTTTCAAGCAAGTTAATTGAGATGCATATTTATATAGAGGAGCTATACACTATAGCTGGAAAACCAGGATGAGGAAATTCTGTGTTGCAGCACTGATTAAACAGTTCTGTGAGTAACAAAATCTGATAAATTTCTTAGAGGCAAATTCTATAGGAACACATTCTCACTTAGTATTAGAGTCCTTACAAAAATTTAAAGACAAGTCTGATGAGAGATCACAGCAATAGAGTTATGGTTCTCAGTGATTAGCAGGAATATTGCAGCTAGGAAATTTAATGTTGCTTTCAAATGTATCATATTTGAATATGACATTTGTTTACATTTTTTAATTCTTTTCTTGATAGCTTAAAAAAGTAGTTCATTATCTGCAGCAAGATAAATTCTGCCCTATGCTGCATGGGAGAAGAGAATTTAATGAGCCTTTTGCTCGTTGAGCAGCATCAGGCAGTGGTGGTTTAAGTCAATCTGCCTGTACCTTCAGAAAACCTTTAATTTCATGCCTTGGCTACAAGACCAAAGAATCAAATTCTGATCTGCTCATCACTTTTCCCAAACTATTATGTCATGCAGACTTGGAAAAGGGTTCAACCTAGGGAAATATAGTAGTACTTGGAAAAAAGATTTGTATATCTTTGGAAGATGTTAAGGAAATAATAGTTTGATTGTTTAACAGAAAACCTCTGAGGGGGAACCTGTAGCATACCATAGACCAAGCTGTGAAGAAGAGGGTGATATCCTGATTTGCCAGGAGGTGCAAATTATCATTACCCTGTACGTATCTGCATGCACAAACAATATGTATTCTACAGCATGCAGCATGGGAGCATGATGAATAAAGTTTTTCATGCAATCTCTGGTAGGGTGGTGGTCCCCTGTGGCCAGTAGGTTTGGCAGCATTGTGACTGAATTGACTCTACCAGCAGTTTAGAGCTTGAGAGAACAGTAAGAGGTACATCATTGCCCTGAACTCTGCCATATCAGGCTGTCTAGGTATTTATGATGTTTCATCATAATGGTGTTTGAGTGTCTAAAAGCAGCATGACCAGAACCCTGACTGGTAAGGTATGTGGTGCCTGTGACAGATATGACTGAGCAAACCTTATTGAATTTAGTTTAAGCATTTTAGGAATTCATTGTATTAAAAATGCAGATGTTGATATACTTCAGTGGGACTCATCTAACTTTTTAAGGAGTAAGTATGCAAATGCACCTGCTCCAGTTATGCAAGAACTCAACCTTTTGAAGCTTTGCCCTGAGGGGGAAACCCATTGCCTGGCTAATTGACTATTCACTGTTTTTTCAAAGACCTAAACTGGATAAAGGAGGAATTGATTCATGAGTGTACTTGTTCTGAGCTGAAATGATGAACTTGTGACCACAGGAAAAAACCCTTGGGGTAAGGGACTGGGGGGGTTAAGGGCCTAATCACCATCCAGAGCCCTTGTTGGAGTTCAGGGGTGACTGCTAGTAAACTTACTAGCATGCTTCTAGGTTCTTTGTTTTAATATATTTTCTCTGTAATGGTTTTTACCTTTAAGAATAAATGTGCTTGCTTAGAAAGAACTGAGTGATAACTTAGTTGTGGCAACTACATTGTTTACCATTGCAGAGGAGAAAAGCAAGGCCGGCCAGCTAAGGCCATCTTGACTTTGCTGGGCAATTCACAGTATAGGCAGAGAATAGTGCAGCCTGGAAATAACCCACTCAGGAAGAAGAGAGACACTGGTTTCTGCCAAAGGAAGATGACTGGTAAGGAACTGAGAGCCTGAGAACGGGCACCCTATATGGCTCACAGAGGGGACTATAGGTGCAGTTGCCTGAACTATCCCAGTGCCATTTGATGCAAACAATAGCCAGGGATACACCTTATTTTTTACAAAGAAATAGTAGTGTGTATCCTACCATGTAATGCAGCTGCCAGCCCTGTGCAATGTTGGCTCTTATAATTAGTGTGTCACTCCACCACCTAGCATGCCTCTTACCCATAAGAAAATGGTTCACCTTTAAGATTTGTAGAAGTACTTTGAGACCTGTGGATGAAAGGCTATATATATATATATATATAATATATGCAAAATGATTATCAAGTCAAATTGAATGTTTGTTGTAATACTTTCTATCAGTGAGGTCCAGATTTTAATATTTGAGGAGCCCAGTTCAGCAGCACTATTATTTTTTGCAAGAGGAGTGTGTTATTTCCACAAGAATCTAGTAGTCTCTGACATGCTATCTACTTTCCTATCAATAAATCATACAAATGTAGAGAGTCTAGAAATGACAGTAAATAAAATAACCCAAGTGTTTTGTGTTATAGCATTCGTTTCTTTGCTTGCCTTACATTTAAATGGATTGACAAATTCACTGAATTGCAGACATTCAAGACTGCAATCTTCAGTGATTTAACTTCCTGAGATAACACCATAAAGTATTCTGGCATCATAGTTATATTCTTTTTAGATAACATTCCCAGGTTGTGTACTGAACCTAGATAATTACCTTTGAATTGTTAAATCTCTTGTCAGCGGTCTTCAGAAAATGTTTCTATATAGGTCACATGTCATTTTAGCCCATTCTGAACTAATTAAACATTCTTTTCCTGTCATTAAAAAGCTAATTTGTAAAGCTTTTTGAGCTTTTAAAAAATTAATTTACTAACCCAAAAGTGCTAGCAGTAAATATTGGTCAATATTCAGACCTTATATCAACCTGCAGCACTAAGAGACTTATAAGAAGTAAAATAAATAAATCACAATGGGGCAAAAACAAAACATTTTAATTTTTTTCCCTAATTGTAATCCAGTTCCTAAACAATACTTGTTTTCAGCAATTTTAAAATATTCTTCAGAGCACTCACGTGAATTGTCCTCTGAATGCAGTAATGTCATTAACGCCCAAAGTTTAATTCAGTTGTGAAGGGTTTTAGGAAAGAATGCTATTGACTTTGATAGGAGTTGATTTGATAAGAATGATTGTGTGCTACAGTGAAGTGCAGGCATGTACCTTCATTCTTAATTTCCTGGAATTCTGACTTTAGCTGAATTCAACATTCTGGAAGGTCACAAAACATCACTAGCAGCCATAACTCAGTGTTAATGAAGTCATGGGCAAATTACTACCAAAACCCTGACCATTTGCAGTCAGTAAAGATGACCTGGCACATTTTTAAAGAGGTTCCGTGTTAAGCTCAGTATCTTGGTCAAATTCCCCTTCTCCAATAGATTCAGTTTCTAACCATGAGAGGGGCTGTGATTGCAGTTTGTTTAAAGAAAAGTGGAAGTACAAATCAAGAATGAGAACTTTTGTCAATTTTTTTTTTTCATTTTGACCTCTCTGCATCCAGTCTTTACACTGAAACAACTTCCCTTGCAGATATTTGTTTCCTTATGATATTGAGACTGGAGCCTGTCAGAGAAATTTATTTGTCCAGAAACCCCCTCTGGTCGAATTACCAAAATGGGCTTAACCTGGAAAAAGCCCAAATAAATTTTGCACGCCCAAAGGAGAATATTAAATCAAAGAGTTGGGTAACTTTAGCTGAGACTATAAAGACAAGGCGGGAGAAAGACAGGCAGAAAATATCAGGTGTAAAAAAAGCTTTTATTCAGCTGAAGGCTTACCAGAGGAGTAAGCCCCCAGTATAGAGCTCACATGGCTTTTATACTTTTTGAAACATTTAACAGCTTTCATGACCATATAAGGCTATTTTTAAAGTACAAGTTTGTCAGTGGTTGTCAGGCGACCCCTTGAGCTTCTGTGTTCTTGCCTGCTGGTATGTCTGGTGGCATCTTCAGGAGTGCTGGTCAACCCTGCCAACAAAATGGAACCTGCAAACAGAACATGCCAATGGCACAATTTCTTTCACAAGCCTCTCCCGTCCCTTCCCTACCTACAGCTCTACCCAAAAGCCCAAAAATTCATGAAGTGTGAGACACAAGAATAACAGTGTAGCATGAATAATAACATTAAATAAATTTAATTTGGTTGTTGATATAAACATTATTTTACAGCCTTAAATACCAAGTCCACTGAACCTACTCAGAATGACCCTGTAGAAATCAGTAGAATTCTGATTGGCACTGGAGTCCTCCCACATGGATGCAGAAGCAGGGATACAGTGGAACCCATGGTGTTCAGTCAATGCATGAGATTGATCATCATATTCCCTGTCATATGCTCTAAGTAATTAGCCACTCCCATGTTCCAGGAATACCAGACATGCTGGTACTTCTAGGAGTCATATGGGCTCACCTATGTCAGTGTCCCCTCACCTGCACAATGCATGTGAGGTCACACCACACAGGGGGCCCCATCTTTAAGAGTGTACTGCCCCTCCCTTACCAGCATAACCCTGTCCACATGCTGCTTGCAAGGTTATATTCAGTTTTGTCCCAGTTCTGCATGGGGATAAGCCTCTTAAAAAGATGTCCACAAAGTTGCAAGATCTCCTCATCAATTTCCTCATGGTGCTGGGCAAGATGGTTAAGATGGGGGAAGAAGCACAAGCGGAGAGGGCTTTGCAACTATAAGAACTATTCCCTGTTTCTTGCAAAATTCTTTGGATGGTATTCACTGACTCCTTAGACATCTGTGAAGAGCAGTGAACACTCTCATCGATTCTCTGCTTGATATACCCTTTTGAATCTTGGATTTTTAACCATTACCACTGTTCCTGTTTTCTCATTCATTATCCCAAATAATCATTTCTGGGCTGGGGTCTGTGGGTCTTCCCCCATGGTTGAAGTGGTAGTCCTTTAGTTTTGGGTGGGCCTGGGCTCATTGTTTCCTGACTAGCACAAAAGGTAACCAGAGAACATTAATTTGAAAGAATACAATATTATTATGCAGGTTTGAGGCATGACAGCAGAGTAATAGGAGATCAAAAATGGAAATATCCTATTAAAAATATAGTTTAAGGAGAAATTTAAATGAGTACGTTAAAACCATTGTTACAAAATAGTTAACGTTGGAAATGTGTCTGTGGCATCTACAGAGACCATGATTGTACATTGGGTTCACATTGGTACCCCCTGCGCCTATGGAGAGTTCCACTGAAGTCAGTAAAGCTCACATAGGCGCCAGGCCATAAGACCCAAAATTAAGAACTGGGGCCATAAAATTATTTATAATTTTTTTTAAACCCTCTTCTACCTGAAAAGAAAAAAGCTCAAAATTATTAAAGTCTCTAAATAAATAGATGCAGCCACTTCACTCATGGTATACATTCCTCCTCCAGTTACTTTTACCCTATTTAAGTTACACCTCCCCATGCAATCTAAATTCATGGGGTAAGTGAAGCAGCTGCGTCCTTCAATACTGCCAATCACAAGCATCCAAAATTCATGACCTGTCCCCTAAATATCATGAGATGGGCTTAAAACCAGTATTTCATAAATATTGGGGTGGGAGGGATTCTCTTACCTTCTGTCTCTTGATTCTTTAGGATCCACTTGGGTCATCTTTTCAACCTTTTCTTCACAACCATGAAGCTAGAACATGTTTTAAAAAATAAAGTTGAGCTTCTGGTGTACTCTCATTTCAAGAGGTGGCTGGGGTGTAGCCACCAAATACCAAGAGATTCACTATACAATCCTGAAGATAAGGTTTCCTGTCTTCAGTTCCTCTCCAAAACCACTGTGTGCCATCATTGTTGCCATTATAAAGATTGTGGGATTCTTGGTGACAAAGGATCAGATCCCTGTAGGTATCAAGGGCCTCACTTTGACTGACTTATATATGTGGATGTCTGAAAAATAACATGCAGAAGGGGAATGGCAGAGTAGATGTGATTTCGCACACTGAATCTGACTCCCTAGCCTAAAGGAACCTATTCTGAAGGTTTCAGCTGTGGAGGCAACTATTTGTATGTTAGTGCATGTATATTCCAAGTCTCCAGTCCCCTTGCCTCCACAGGTTACTCCTGCTCAGAACAGGAATAAGCACTCTATTTAAGGTAGAGCATGACTATTGATGTGGATCATGGCAAGTATTAATTTACCCCTGGTCTGGGGCCATTTATGCACTAGGCCAAAAGTTAGTTCATAGGCCCTGATGTGCCAAAGGAGTTCCATTGGGTACGGGTGAACGCCATACAAAATCATCTCTATAATAAGACCCCAGGAATGTCACCCTGTGTATCACTCTGAAGCCTAAAATGTCTGTAGCATCAGCATGAAGCAATGGAAACAACTACAAGCATGGCTGAGAGAACTCTGTATTCAGAATATCGCCAGGTCCAAGCATCACGGGGATTGTCTGCTACTATTCAATTTTTACATTCTCAGGCATTTTGCCTTTAAAAGATACACCTGTGCAGTGTACAGCTACACTAAGGTGTGTATTGCCAAGGATGTCAAAGATCCTAGACCAGGGGTTCTCCACCCTTGGCCCATGGGCCACTTTGAAGTGGCCCGTGCGCCCCAGTCCCAGTTTACAGCTGGAAGCCAGACTGCAGCCGCTTGCCTCCCTCTCCAGGTGCTGGGCTCTCTCTGAGCAGGCAGCAGCGGCGGGGCCCCTGGCGAGGACGGAGGGTGGTGCTGGCTGGCCGGGAGGAGCCGGAAGCGAAGCCTGATGGAGAGACGAGAGAGCCGGACCGGGGCCATGGCTGAGCAATCACTGCCCAGGTGAGGGCCTGGTGGGGTGCCCTGCCCTGGTCCCCGAGTGGGGCAGGACACCTTGTGTGGGGAGGGACCTGGACAGGAGCCAGCCTGTGGGAAGCACTACAGTGGGGTCAGTTCGGGCTCAGCGGGGCCTGGCACTGTTCCCCATATACTCAGAGTAGTGGAGTGGAGGTGGCTCACATCTGCCTGGGGCTGGACTTGTATCTAACCTGCAGCATTGCTGTTGGGGAAGAGACCCTGGTCTGGTTCCTTGGAGGACCGTCTGGGCCCGGCCCGGAGGTAGAGGAGGTTCTGGGTGTCCATGGGCATCCAACCCTTTAAAAACAAACAAACAAAAAAACAAACAAAAGCACCTTTTACATTAAAAAAAAATAAAAAATAAAAATCTTTTTGGCTCAAGGGCCAAAAATAAAATAAAAAACAAACCTGAGGAGCCACCAGTCTATTTAATTAAAAATTAATTTAAATGTAATTATCTATATTTTAAGTAATTAATTCAAATGGAAAAAAATAATGAATTTAATTTTAATCAAGTAGGCTGGTGGCCCTTCAGGGTTGTAAAAATTATTTTTGTGGCCAAAAAGGCTAGGGACCACTGTCCTAGACCATTGTGACAGGCTGGATTAAGGCAGGGGCATTAGGGGCTGCAGCCCCTAGCCATAGCTTAAAGAGGGGCCCCACAGCCCCCTAAAAATCCAGCCTGAGTGGCATGCTGCTACTCTGCCTGTCTGCCCAGCTTCTGTGCTAGCTGATCTACTCACCAACCAGCTCGGGGGCAAGTGCAGGAGTACTGCGATTTCTCGCCTGCCCACCCTAGCAGCCCCAGCCTGCCCTCCCTCCCCGCTCAGCCCTCCCTCCACAGCAGTGTGGCCCCTCCCCATATTACTGGGTCACGCCCCCCCCACAATCTCCTCTGCAGTGCTGGCTGGGGCCTTGGAGCCCCTGACTCACCCCTCAGCACAGGGGCAATGCACTAGGGTGGGCAGCCCCAGGTCCCCCCATGCCTTGATCTGGCCCTGCTCCTACATGCAGATTGAAGGACTGGTGCATTGTCAATAGAATGTGAAATTAACTCCAAAAAATCACTGACTCACTAAAAATCACTGACTCATTGAATCACTGGCACGCCCGATCCCATGTGGATTTGTGGGTGAACATACTGAACACAGAATTAGTGATCTCAGCAGTTGTTAAATATTTAGTTAACTCTCGAATTTGCCCCCAAAGCATTGCCTGGATAGTCATTTGGGACATAAGGTATCACAATGAAAAAACCTTATCTTGTAACATTTTGCAAGATGTTAGTCCTTGCACTAGGTGTCAGCAGAACCCAGCCAATTAAATCTCAAAGCTGATTATTTCAGATGCTAGAAATAGCTTCAAAACCGATTTCCTAATCTGTCACAACAAATGTATCTGATTAATGACAATTTTTTATAAGAGCAAGTCCAGCAGTGTGACTCCAGAAAGAGAAGGAATTCATATGCTTGTGACCATTGTCATTCATTGGGGAAAAATAAGGGAAACATCAACAGCTCTGCACTTGTTTTCACAAGACCTCACTGATGTGTTCTCTAAATGTTTGTATCAGTGTATTTTTAGTAGGGCAAGTCTTTGGACTCACAGGTGTCTGCTAAGGTTTTCAAACCCTCTACTAAAGTTTGGTTCAATGATACCATGTGAAAAATCCAAGTTCAGTTCCCCTGGGAATAATCTACCTATTATAGTTGGGGGGAGGGTGCGCTGTTTAGTGGTTGAAGAAGGTGCTTTCAAAAGCCTACACTACAAGCTCTTACTAATATTTCTGATTTAATTTCCTTTCATGTTCCTTCCTATCCTACCACTGATTTGATGCCAGCTTCAGTACCCCCCGCTTTTTTGACTATGTGAAGTGATGACTGACACTGAAATTGGTTAGATTTCTGTCTGTATGTAACATGATAACTTTTGACGGCCACATCTAATCAGTTTAAAAAATTCAGATAATATTAGTAATATACAGCTTGATAGCATTCATCAATAGGTATTTTGACAGTTTTCCACACCCCGTAGCACCTTATATTCTACCCTCCGCTTCCTGTTTCTGGTCTTGTACATGTCTAGTGCCATTGAGAGAGAGAGATAAGATGAACCCCTGGATAAGAAGATGGTTTGAAGTTTTATCTAAATAAATTGTACAAAATTGCTAATGTAAAATAGTGAACACTTTTTAGCCAGAGATAAGGAGAACAAGCTTGAACATTTTTTTTTAGTTTTGTACAGGGAGTTATAGATACATGTGTAAGTTATATCAAGCTCCTTTAGTCTGGATGACAGTCAGAAAACAGCTCATATGAACACTTTTCAAATTTAAAAGGAAAACCTTTTATTTTACAACAAGAAATTCCTTTTTAACTCTTTTATGATGTAAGATAAACACAACCCCCTGAAGAAACAAGCACTTTCCTCAATTATTTTGCTAACATGAAAGCAGCCCTTTGACAATAGGTGTTTTGTAGTGAAATAAAGATGCACCTCTTTTTCTTTTCTAATTTTTTTTTAAAGATTATTAGAATTTTAACAAGTGAACCAGTCTTTAAAGATTTGCCTAAAAAGACTCTTGCTTAGGTAAAGAGGGTTTTTAAAAAATTTAAATCAAGGAAAGTTTTTGATGTATTAAAGACACTTGTGAAAGTTATATTAAGCTTCTATTGAAGCTTTTCTGGAATTTGATTTTTAAGTTTTGTAATAGGATCTCCTGATTATTTACAATAAATTTTAACAGGCTAATTAATACAAATAAAACTATATTAGCCAGTTTTATACTGTTTGACACTAAAAAAGCAGCTTATACAAAATCTTTTTTTTTTTAATTTAAAAGGAAAATCTAGTGTTTTACCATCCAGAGGATCTCTTTCTAATGGTGTTGAAGATGTAAGGTAACTGCCCCCCTCCCCCCCAAACCATGGTTACCTTAAGAAATAGACCTCTCCTTCAGACCTTCATCCCTCCTCCCACCCCCGCCATTTAACACTTTTGCAATCATATCAAATAAAGTTTAATATTGGTTATTTTTGAATGAGATGTAACATAAAGCCTCTTATCTATGCAGTGAGCCTTATCTGAAGTGACAAGCTTTTAAAAAAGCTTTCAACTTTTGCAGCAAAAGCACAGGCTTAATATTAAATAATGTAAGTCTAAAGAGATGTTGACTTAATTTTCATAACTAAATAATAACACAAAGATTTTAGTCTAAATAACATACCTAGCAAGATCAAAACCTGTTTATATGAGTGTAAATTATAAAGAAAGTTTTAAAAGTCCAGGATAGAATTAAAACAACCACAGGTGATAGGTTTTACAGTAAAAGTTTAAAAAGGCAAAAGCCACGAACCTAGAGAACAGGACATTGGGGACGAGAGAGCTGTCGAGTTTCAGGGGAACATTGCTAACTGTCTGAAATCTTTTTTGGGGTAGGCGGCTGTTCTCTGTTAGTAGTTATGCTTCAGCATGAGCAAGCATTTGTCAATCATAAACACTTTTTCACTTAATGGGGTATTATCTCTCCCCATCCAATGGGCTGTCAGAAAAAAAAAAAAAGATTAACAAAACATTGCGGAATTACACACTTGGCAATGCTGTGTAGCAGGGACTGCAAAGCAACACTTACCGTTGTGTTTATTATCACCTTGTCTAGAGATACCCTAGAGCAGGGGTGTCACGCTCATTTGCTATGGCAGGCCAGATTTCACTTAAATGTACTTCAAGTGGATCATGCATACCATAAATCAAAGTACTATGCGAGACTGCACTACGTGATACCACACTCTCTCTGTTGGGGAGAGTGTGATCCTGCAGACCACAGTTACCAGCTGGATGGAAGAGGTTTACATGCCGCATCTGTCCTGCCGGCCGCATGTTTGACACCCTGCCCTAGAGAGGTTTTTTTTGTTTTTATATAACATTTTTATACAAACTGTAATCCTAGATGCTTTACAGTATTAAATACTCTGACCCGGTAGACAGAGACTTGAAACAGTGCTGGAAACAGAGATGTCGGAGTCACTAACGTCCTAGGCTATGTCTACACTTGCTAAAATTAGTTCGAATTAGTTAGCTCGAACTAATTAATTCGAACTAATTTTAGTTAGTTCGAATTAGCTTAATTCGAACTAGCATGGCCACACTGGAACATTAGTTCGAACTAAGCAAGCACTTGCTTAGTTCGAATTAGCGATCCCCATTCATTTCAATGGCCGGTTAATTTGAACTAAGAAATGAGTTCGAATTAACATGGCCACATTGGCTAATTTGAACTAGTTAGTTCGAATTAACCCCTTAGTTCAAATACCCTAGTCGAACTTATTAGTTTAAATTAAGGAAGAACTAACTAAAGCCTAGTGTAGCCATGGGTTTAATTAATTCGAATTAAGCCTCCTTAATTCGAACTAACTTGCCAGTGTAGACATAGCCCTAATGCATTGGGCCTGGGGAAATTTAAAAGACAAGCTGAAGCAGAAGGGTTCTGTGGCTACTTTGCAATGACCCAGATATCCCAAGAGCTTTTATACCTCATGTATAAGACCTGGAAAACCGATGTTAAAGGAACAAGCAATCCACACACCTCTTCTTCTTTTGTGTTCACAAACGGTAACATAACTACAAGTACACTACAGGGTGCACTCTACTTCCCTTTTGATCATAATGATCCTTTCTGACCTTAAAGTCTATGAATCTAAGAATCCCACTCCCCCCACTCTTTGGGTGTGTCTACACTAGTAAGTTAAGTCAACTTAAGCAGGCTTACGTTGACTTAATTTACTCTGCATCTACACTAGAGTTTCCTTAAATTGACTTAAGGAAAAAGTAAGTCGACTTATTAAGACCTGCTTTTTCTTCGACTTACTGCTTAAATTTACTTTATTAAGTCGACTTAAGCCAGTGTAGACGCAGAGTAGCCCTAAATCGACTTAAAGGTGACTTAAAGGGCCCCCAGGGTTCCCCCACTGACCTCCCTGCCAGGGTGGCTGGCACAGCCAGAGCCTGGCGTGCCCACCCACAGAGCAGGACACAGCCCTGCCCACCCTGCTTCTATACCCTGCCCCTGTCCCTGTCCTGCTCAGCCCCCATGTACCCTGGTACATTAGGGAAGATGTTGAGCTCCCTGGCACTTTTGGAGGGGTGCCTGGGGAAGGGGGGCACCCAATGGGTGCCCCCCTTTCCCACCATGCACCACTCCCACGTCCACCTAGCTCCTACAGGTCAACTTAGGCGTCCAGTGTGGATGCTCTAAGTTGATATGGCAAGGTCAACTTTAAGTCGACCTAAATTTACAATGTAGACATGCAAAGTCGGCTTAGCAAAGTCGACTTATTTGAACAAGTGTAGACATAGCCCTTGAGCTCCATAAAAACATGCTCCAGCCCATCGTCGTTAAACATCAAATTATTTAAAACAAGTACTTTTAAAATATTATTTTTACAACACATCCTGTTTTGTCCCCAAACCAAGCTCTAACTTTTAATATGTTTTTCTTTGTAGGATTTTGCAATTTGTTGAATCAAGAAGACATTCAATATTTCCCATTAAATATTTATCTGTTGGTTAGAGTATTTCATTTAATGCTCTGTTTGGGTTCTCTGCCTCTGTCACTTTGTCCATCAGTGCTGCTGCTAGAGCTAGATATTAAAAACATTCTCCATATACAAACTACCACTAACTTCTTTCATTTTACAGTTCACATCTTCATACAAGTTCAAATGGTCATGACTCCTCTGCATCCCAAGCAATCCTCAAACTGCTTCTTTCTCAGGCAGTACTTAATGATTCTATGCACAGCAACTCATACAATTGCTCTTATAATGGTTTTATGTTTGTAACCCTCCTGCCAGGCTGAGGCGGCAGCACCAAAGGGCTGAGTGGGTTCCGATCAATGATACATCAAACTGACAAGAACCTGCACCCAGTCTCCTGGGAAACCATGCACTAACACTTGGGTGTGCTAAAAGACAATACTTCCCCTCTCACAAGCGCAGAGTCTAAGTGTAGAATATAAACCTTTTAATAAAAAATAATTAAAAAAAAAAAGAAGAAATATCAAAATCAGCCCTGGTTTGGGAAAACCGTGCAATGCAGAATTCTTAATGAGCAGAACCAACTCCACCCCAATATATGTACGGTATGTCCTTCACTTCTCCCTGGCCACCACTGACCATCATAGTCCATCGTTGTTTCAGTGACCACCTGTGATGGTTCTACCAGAAAGCTGTTAATAGGAAAAGGCCTTGCCTGAGTAAACAGGTTGACATGGGGCAAGGTAACAAAGTGAAAAGGGACCTTGAACATCTCATTGGTCAACACTGTATTTGGTAACCAAATAACTCATAAACATCGGAGGGCTAATAATATGCTGTTTATTAAGTATAATTTAATCATGTAATCTGCGTATTAAGGATAGTGAAACCATGTAGGGATTTAGGCATAATGTAACTTGTTGTATTATGCATGCACCTGTTGCATTATGTACATTGTATCTGCATGTTAGAAAGGTATATATATCTTGGGAACCCTGTATTCTGGGCTTACTTATACTGGTCCAGGTGGGGTTTGGCTACTCCCTGCTAGGTTGAAAGAATATGGTAGAACAAG
Organism: Pelusios castaneus; assembly: GCA_007922175.1. Lineage (NCBI taxonomy): Eukaryota > Metazoa > Chordata > Testudines > Pelomedusidae > Pelusios > Pelusios castaneus. The sequence goes on from ML685897.1 coordinate 439,872, forward strand.
TATCCTGATTAAAGACACCATCTATCCATTCCACTCCTGAGAGGGCCTGATCCTTTCTTCCAACATCAAGGATATGTTTCACAAAGTGCTGAAGTCAACAGATAAATTACACAGTGAAACAACAGAGTCCTGTGGCACTTTTAAAGACTAACAGATTTATTTATCGCATGAGCTTTCGTGGGAGAAAATCCCACTTCATCATTTTCTCCCACGAAAGCTCATGCGATAAATAAATCTGTTAGTCTTTAAAAGTGCCACAGGACTCTGTTGTCTTTCTACAATAGACTAACACGGCTACCCCTTTGGAATTTGACAGTGAAACAAGAATGTGTGGGGAGACAATTAATGAAAGACTCAGGCTGGATAACCCAGAAAGGAGAGAGGGGCAGGAGCAGACGATAAAGCTCTTGGAGGGCCAGGCAGAGATCTAAAGTCCCTCATTACACTGCTGTCTGAGCATATTCATGCAAGACTCCCCCTGCAGCCAATACAGAACTCTGTTCCTCCCCAAATTCCTCCACCACATTCCTTGTGTGTTTCTAGTCCCTCACTGCACCCAGTGCACTCCACACCTAGGGACCGATTTCACATTGAAAGCTGGAGTTAAACACAGCTGTGAGAGACCTACCTGAGAGAGTGGTCCTCATTGCCATGTCCCGTTTAACCAAAAATGTGCATTTTGTCCTTGTTATTGAACATGAGTCTTTGAAATAAAATGAGTCTTTCTTTGTGTCACACACGTTGGTTAGTGCTAACGCTTCACAAATATTATGCAGAGTACTGCAGACTGCAATGACCATCAGGATATTTTCTTCATTGAGGTATAACTGGCCCAAAAGGTAGAGCCAGTGACTTTTTAATCAGCTGAAGGCACAGTCAATCGTCATTCGGCACCTGCTGAGCTTGCTGTTATAGCACTTCTCGCTGTTGTCTAGGTTCCTGGTGTGACATTGGGTGGAATATGAATGACCAGAAATGAGCAATAGAAAACAAGAGCACAGAATAGCAACATTGTTTGGAGTCAAATTTATCATTCCTTGCCCCCCTCCCTCCAAAAAACCTCCACAGAAAATGGCTATCAAAGAAGAAAAGGTAAAACAATGCCTGGAAAACAGAGAGGGAAATTCATGGGTCCCCACTGAGACCTACCAGGCCCAATTTTTTTCAAATTTAGGAGCCTCAAGGCACCTGAGTAGTAAGGGGCCTGTTCTGGGGGGTTTGGTTGTTTATTTCCAAAGATGTTGAATATTTACAGCTCCCACTGAAATCAATAGGAGCAAGTACCCAGCACCTGAGAAAAAGGACACTTAGGGCTAGAATCACACAGACACTTAAGCGCCATCACCCTTGACACTTTGAGGTGGTTAGAAGATCACTGGAGTTCGCAAAGTCTGAGATAGGCACTTCATACAATGAATGGGGCAAGATAGACACCTCAGAATGGGATTCTCCAAAGCCAGAATGCTAGGTGACTTCTTGCCTAAACTAGCCAATGGCAAGGCTGTGCTTAAATCCTGCCCATTTTAGGGATTTGGCTGTAGTGGGGTGCCTCCCTCTGCTTGGGATTCTCAGCTACAAGCCTTCTCTTGTGGTTAAGTACAGATGCTGCTTTTGCAAAGAGAAGGAGGCTTCCCTCATAAATTGTAGCCTGCTAGTTAGGGTGTTGATGGGGCTGTAGACCCCTGGTTCAAATCCCCACTCTGTCTGAGGATGAGAAGGGATTTGAACAAGGATCTGAAACCTCTCAGGTGAGTGCCCAAGCCATCTGGGTTTTGGAATAGTCGGATGTGAAGAACACGTCAGTCTCTCCTGTTGAAGCTGTTCCTTCCCTCTCCTCCCTTTGGGCTATTTTGTGTGAGCTTGCCTATTGAGGCTTGATCTGATAGGTTGGCTCTGATCACAAGCTTGCCAGATTGGGCCCACAGGTAAGTTAGGCAGAGGAACACCTATCTTCCTGAGGTTTGTGCATCACTCTGTGGCTTAGGTGCCCAAATGCCTGATGTGAGGCTGCAGTCTGTGGACACAGGTGAAACAATATATGAGCATCCTGCATGATTTGTATTGTGGTAGGGTTGAGCAGCCTCAATCTAGACTGCGGTTCCACTGTACTAAGTGCAGTACAAACATACAGAACAGTTGCTATCCTGAAGAATTTACAATCCAGCTTGAAGACAGGAACTAAACAAGTCGTCTTAATAAACAATAGAAGGGAGGAAGACAAGGGTGCTAGTGATATGCTCATGGGGTTGTATAGGCTGGCAAGTACACAACTGAAGAGTCAGATTCAGTTACATTTTACTCATGTTTAAATATATTGAAAAGAGAGAGCTGAACTCCTCCTAGACTATCAGGAGTTGAAGATTCTACTATATATTACTCAAAGGTAGTTTCCAAGAGATTTGCAGTTGGATCTCAGAATTTACCTAGGTCCTTGTTGGGTGATTACTCCATACAGGTCAACATATATTCCTATAGGTTTGTCAAAATGGTATTAGTTTACAAAGAATCTTTCTATAGAAATGTCTTAGTCACACTTCTCAGACTGGCTACTACATTAGTATTTATACACAAACTATCTAGACCAGTGGTCTTCAACCTGGGTGATACCGTTTTGTGATTTTTAGTGGGCCCTACAAAAATGAAGGAAGGAGATAATGGCCATGCTCATCCGGCTGTAATTTATAAAAAGTTTGTATGAATAATGAATACATTTTGTTTGAATTAAATTTGTTTGATATCCTATTGAAAATATCTGAGTTTAAAATGTAAATAAATTGAAAATTATAATTAACAATTAACAGTATGACAATGTAACAATTAATTTAATGACAGTGGCAATTTATAAAAAGTAACAATTTATGTAGATGGGCAGTAAACTTACTGCAAATGTGAAAATATTGAAAAACTGGGTGCTGATCCAAAAAAGGTTGAAGACCATTGATCTAGACCATTTATTTTGTAGACTTCAGATAGCGTGATTTTCCTTGCTATTAATTACAGTAGCTCTAAAACTCTGTAGGAAGACTGTGATTTTTCATGCCTGTTAAAGACAATAATTCTAAAACTTTGCAGGAAGACAGACACAAATGTAGTATACCATATTAAGTGGCTGCAGCTTTCAGAGGATAAAAATCGTAATGCTATTAAACAAGGCCGCTCCACAGGGCATAGAACATACACTAATTTTAATAAGCTTAAATATGGCAAAAATGGCTCCTATCATCTCTTATTAAATAAAAGCATGTTTCTGATATTCTGGTGGATTGTTTCCTCCCACAGTAATAGGCAAGCAACACAGGCAACTGCCTGGCATGCCTAACTTGGGGAGAACTGATGATATTTTTGTTGCAAACTTATCTCTCATATGAGATAAATCATGCATGCAAATTGTGCATCGGTCATGAAAAGGGCTATAAATGCAATAAATAAATAAATAAATAAATGGGTATTAAAAAAATTAACAAATGAAGGGAGGGCACTTAAAACGCTCCTTGCTTGATGTGCCATTTGGTTGAGGGCCAGCCCTGTTCCCAACACTCAAACTTGTACAAAGCTGCAAATGTCATGTTAATACACTTTGTATTTTAATGACTTAATTTTGTACAACCCTGATAGCTGGAGAGATTTATGTAGAGATGAGATGTCAATGTGATCCACAGTTCTGCTGGTTCATATTTGGTATATACACTTGGGAGACACCCCCCACTGTTTTAAGTCTTACTTTTCATTTCATTTGCTGTTTGTAGTATTCTTGGAGCAATGTTGGTCTGTGTGGCTGGAAAGTCTCTCACCAACAAGTTCTAAAGGCAACAGAGTCTTGTGGCACTTTTAAAGACTAACAGATTTATTAATCGCATGAGCTTTCGTGGGAGAAAATCCACAGCTCATGCGATTAATAAATCTGTTAGTCTTTAAAAGTGCCACAAGACTCTGTTGTCTTTCTACAATAGACTAACACGGCTACCCCTTTGAAAGTTCTAAAGGGGTTTTGTGTTAGCCTACTTCAGCAAAACAAACAAGGAATCCTGTGGCGCTTTCTGTAAGGTCTCCATCTCCAAAGCATCTAAAGAAGCAGGATTTTCTCCCAGGAAAGCTCATGCGATCAATAAATGTTAGTCTTTAAAAGTGCCACAGGACTCCTTTTGTTTTTCTCTCACCAGGAGAAGCTGGTCCCGTCCAGCCAGGAACATTCCCTCCACACCCACCTTATCTCTCCATTTCAAGACAGGCTCCCAGTCCAGCAGAGAGATCCCAAGTGAGTGAAATGGGACTGGCTGGCTTTACCAAGCAGGCCTAGCAGCTCTGCGGCAAGGAGGGTTAGGAATGTTCCGCCAGCTGCTCTCATTGGCTCTCCTGCGAGGAGGCTCAGCAGCCTGCAGTTGCCCCCGGACCCGCTAGAGGCCGCGGCGCCCCGCTTTCCTGCCCGCTGGTCACATGAAACTCCCAGTTCAGCGAGTCCTCAAGTGACCCTCTCCAGCGGGCAGCCGCCCTAGCCAAGTGGGTGATCCTCGCTGGGCAAAGCCGCTCAGGAGGAGCCGGGGTTAGCACGGGGCGGTGGCCTGCCGTGGCAGGGCTCAGTGGCGGCTGCGTGGAGAGGAGACCGGTCAGGATCTGGAGGGGCCGGCTACTCGTTGCAGCCGGAGGGAGCGTGGGCGGACTGGGAGCGCTCCTGGGGCATGTGAGCGCTCCTCCGCGGCACGCGCCCCGGGCGGGGCGGGGCGGGGCTGTCGGGGCAGCCCTGGCCGGCTGCGTGCGTGTCTGGCTGGCGGGGGCCCCGGGAGGAGCGCGCTGCTGACACGTCAGGGACGAGGCATTTAACCCCGGCGCCAGGCAACAGGCTCAGGAAAAAGGAAGAGAAAGTGGCGGAGGCTCGCTCAGTCTGCCGTGAGGCTCCGGGGTAGGTGCAGCGGGGGTGGGACTCGCGGCGGCCGGGGGGCTTGTGACCCAGCCGCCCGTGGCGATTGCAGGGCTGGACCCCTGGCGCTGGCTGCAGGACTGCCGCTGGGCACTAGCTAACCGGTCCCCCGGGAGGTGGCGGGGACACGGGCCTCGCCCACCCTGCCCGGGTGTCTTTGGCAGCGCGGCCCGCTCAGAGATAAGCAGGCTCGTGCAAAAATCCTGCCTCCCTCTTCCGCAGGAAGCCCGAGGGGCTCGGAATCGGATGCGCGAGAGCGCTGGCGTTGTGGGCCAGGAGCTCCTGGGGAGGGAGCGGGGGAGGCACAGTGGCCTCGCTTGTTTTATCTCTGCAAAGATCGCAGAAACGTCCCGTGCAGGAGCGCGGTGTGTATGGTCCGTCCCCAGCGTTGGAAAGCATGCGGTACCCTGCGCTCAGCTTCTCCGGTCTGCCTTCGAGTAGTGTAGTGACGGGTCAGATCAGCTTGTCTGCAGGTTCCTTGCCTGTCTGTGCTGGGGGGAGGCTTATAAGGAGGAGACAAATCTCTAGATAATTTCCCCCAGAGTATAAGCCTGAGGCTATCCTTTTCTTACTCTTTCATGGCATGGTTGTTGGCAAGCAATAGTTCATCTGTTTGTGTTTTTAAAGGGGTGCAGTGGAAAAGTAAGCTTTGTTTCGTCACTTGCACTTTTTAATTAAAATTCTCTTGCAGTGTTTGGCGTCTGAAGGCTGCAGCACTCTGCATTAGAGAAATCAATTGAAAGCTGATTGAAAGTGAAAGAGGAATGCAAAAAAGTAAAGGATACAGTAAAACAAAAAGTGTGCTTCTAAAATTCTTTCTATTTTAATGAGCCAACTAAAGCATTTTCTGTGTAATAACTTTTCAAAAACCAGACTGAGTCTTTTCAGGGTCTGGTCCTTTTCTTCGAGCCAGTGGGTGTTTTGTCACTGACTTAAATAGGAGATGATTGGGTCCCAGATGAAAGTCAGTGAGCTGTGATATGGTGGCTATTGGACCATCTTATAATAGATTTCATTCCAATTTTTCTGAAAGTTCTTTTTATTATCTGGCTCAGTTTTACCTAACCCACTGTGAATTGAACTGCAAACTAAAATAATTCATATAGTATGCTTAAGAGATGTGCGTTTTAAAAGGAGATGGTCAATTTTAACAACTTACTAAGAAAAAAAATCTATTTTCTTTTAAACGGTTTGTCCTAAATTGTTAGGATAAGAAACAGTGGGAGCAAGGGACATTATCAGCTTGGAGGAGGGGGAAGTCTACTTTCTTTGAACTGTACCTGCTGTTGTTACAAAAAATGAGCAGAAAATGTCCTCATTTTCGCTTTATTTACTCTGTGCATTTGACAGCACTTTGGCCCCAGTCTTGTAATCAGATCCATGTAGGCAGGGTTTTGCACTCACATGAATTCAATGGCAGGATCAAGGTTTGTTTAAGTTTCAATTCCTTCTACTCTGCAAAATCTGTTAGCAAGGGAAAAATTGAAAGTATCTTTATAAAAGGATCTGCTTACAAGATTGAGGCCAAAGTGCTGTCAAATGGACAGAGTAAACAAATGAAAAAAGGAGACATTTTTTGCTTATTAACTTCTTTCAGTTAGCGTCATTTTAGGTGGATTTTGTTGTAATAATAGAAGGTATGTTTCAGAGAGCATAAGCTTCCCCCAACTTCCCCTTCCTTGCAGACAGTGTTCTTTGCTCCCTTTACATTTCTTGACCTATTATTTATGTATCTGGCTGGATCTTTGTCCCACATGTCCATTGTTTAGCTTGGCTGTTTGCGAAGATTTTGGGGTGTGAATTGCAATTGCAGACAACCCCAATGTTATGATTCTACTACAGAAATATTGGCATCTAGTGACAGAAACAGATATTTCGGAGGTAAGTTCAGGGCCATTGAGAGGGAGTGACTAAAGATTTCCTTAAAGCCATAAGAGAATAGTGGGCTGCTACCTTGCTTTCATTACCTTCCATCTGAAAGATTCTAAGCAAGTTAATACAGTTGGGCTGTATTACCTTCCTTAGCTTACCACAGGGATAGAAGGAGAAGGATTGGATCCCTCTGGCTCTCTACAGCTCCTTGTTTTCCCCCATTAAGACCTTGGCTGCACCAGGCTGGGGAAGAGTGGGGACAAGGCAGAGTTGACTAAGCGTCCCTTTGTACAGAAGGGGAAATCCACATAGAGGGGGATTCCTTTCTGTGCAGATGTGATAGGGAACTATCTAAGCCTCTTTCATCTCAGAGGCTAGGGGTCTCTCTGTCTAGGGATCAGATTGGGGAAATAGGGGAAGTGGTGATCATCTTCCAAGCTCCACCCACAAAACAATCCTCCCTTGCATGAGATACTTCTCACTGCAGATAGTACAGCTATTCCAAATAGGAACATGCACATTCTGGGCTCCTACGGCTCGGCTCAGCTCCCCCCAGTGGGGTCTGAGTACACTCAGGGCCGTCCTTTGGGGGGGGGGGGTAAACGGGGCGAACGCTCCAGGCCCTGTGGCTATGTGGGCCCCGCACTGTCCTGCTCCCAGCTGGTGGCGGGGCCTCCGCTTGCTGGGGTCCTGGGGGCGGAGTGGCCAACCCGGTCCGCCCTTCCCTCCTCCAGTGTGGGGTGAGGCCCCCCCAGGCCAATTGGCCCTGGGCCCCGCTCCCCCCTAGGGATGGCCCTGAGTACACTGATAGGCCTTGCTGAGCTTCTCTCGCTTGATTTCCTCTCAGTGAGGTTCCCGTGCTCCACTATACTCTTTGAGCTTGCCACCCTTTTACTGGCCCTCCTTCACCTTGGGTTTAACTACTTGATTTGGGGAATATGGGGGTACTCTCCTATGCCCACTCAGTTGTGGTACCAAAATGACCGTGCACTGTGTAAAATCCTCACTTCATCCTTCATTGTAAAATCCTCACTTTCTTTTTTTATGTGCTTTGTGCAGTGGAATAGGTACTCCTTTAAATATCAACACTGTTATCGTTGGTGGTCTGAGTTAGCCCCCAAGGAGCTATTCATCCATTGCAAATGTTGTGAACAAAGGCAAACCTCACTGTCTTGGTTTCACTTAGCTCACACTTTTGGAGGCTGCCTCAGCATCTGTAGTCTCTAGAGATTTATTTGAAAAAAATGAAAGCTTAGATTCTGGAGAATAAGGGGGCTGCGTGAAAGAGGTGCCGGTAGGCAGGCAGTACCTGTGTATACTGACTCAATCTGAGCCCTGATTATTTTCAGAGTGTTTAATGCAGTCGGTAATCAAAAATAGTCTATTCCATACTTTAGGTTTTTCCTAAGGTACTGCTCATTATGGTATGCGAGTGCTATACATTAAAGGTAGACGCTAATGTTACCTTAATATTTTCACTTCTCAACTTGTTGTCTGAAGATAGGGTTACCAGATGTCCAGCAAAAGGAGGACATGTTCTCCTTTTTATCTTTACGTCCTCCTTCCGGCAGGCATTCTAAAAATACGTGATTTTTTGTCCGGCTTTTTACTTATGCTTAAAATTTCAGTTTTTTATATGAAACTACCATATATGTTCGTGTATAAGCTGAGAATTTTAAGGTCCAAAATACGCCTGAAAAGCTGGGTTTGGAGGGCAGGCAGAGGATTGTGGAAGGGGCTGGGGGGGGGGGGGGCGCGAAAACAGAGGAGTGTGAAAGGGGCCGCAAGGGGAAGGGCAGGCAGAGGATCATGGAAGGGGCCGCAGGGGCGGGCAGAGAAGCAGGGAAGGGGCCGTGGGGGCGGGCAGATATTAATACTACATTTTCTCCATGTCCTCCTTTTTGTACTTCCCTGTCCTCCTTTCCATGCTTTGGTATCTGGTAAACCTATCTGAAGATGAAGTTTTCAAAGGAGCCTAAAGAAGTTAAGGGCTCAAATACAATGAATTCCTTTTGGTCCTGTAACAATCACAGTGTGTGTATCTATATCAGTAAATCAATTCAACAGTCCACTGGTGAAATCTGTTATAAATTATTCACTAGTAATTCATATTTTATGGAGCTAGTTTATTTAAAGTTTGGATGTGACCACTTTAATTGATCGATCTATTCATTTTTGTTTAAAGTCAGAAAGGTGGGTGGATAATTTGAACATGATGGTGTGTGTTAAAATAGTGTTGGAAATTAAGATCTAGTGACTTCTGGCTTTTAATATGAAGATTTTCTGCGACATTGTGGGTAGCTAGTGTATCCATCAGGGCCAGCCTCCACAGGTGGTCCAACTTTGCAAAGAGGCTCTTGCTAGCACGGGTTTAACACAATGAAGTAAAGTATATTTAACTGAAAATGTAACGTACTGGTTTAAAAAAAATGCATGGTGACTCCTGTCTCCCTTACGATCTTGGACTTAAGACATGAATAACTCATCTCTGGTTTTATAATTCCAAAGCAAACTAATTGCAGGTTCATGTTCAGTATTACTTTATAAGGGAACACCTCAAACCTTGTTGTCTATTTATACTAGCTTCTCACATAGACTGCAATCCACATGGATTGCCCTTTTTAGCATGTCTTGTTGACACCTAGGAACTGCTCTGCTCATTTAAAGCTGGGGTGTAAATGCAGAGCACTCTAGTGTGCCATGTATGTACCGCTCATGCAACCCCACATGAAAGTTTGGTGATGCATATTGACATACTAAGTGCAGAACATCAAAACACACTAGACTAGAGAACGTTTAGTGCATGGTAGCAAGGGACAGTGTTACATGTTGGAGTGCTGTAGATTTACGCTGCAGTTGCTGTGTACTAATTGCTCATTTAGCCATACTGGTGTGTGGGTGCACGAGTCTACCTACATATATCAAATTGAAGGCCTGATACTGTAGTTTACCTTTTCCTAAGGTCTGCTGTGCCCTCGATTTTTCTCCATGAAGCTGAGACATCAACAGGATCTCTGCGTGTGACACACAGTTACAGCTCATAGATGGCAGAGCTCTAGTTAAGAATTATTGGCCAAGATTTTAAAAAGTGATTAGTGATTCTGGGATATTTCAGGATTTTTTTTTTTCCTTTTGGTTTGTCCAATTTGAGACACCATTACAGGAACCTGACTTTCAAAGGAGGAAGCTCAGCATTCTGAAAACCAAAAACTGGGGCAGCCAAAATAATGAATAACTCTGAAAATCTAGACCATTGTGAATTTTGTTATAGGCTAGTAGATCTGGTGCAGATGATCTAAACAAAAAGAACTTTCTCTGTACATATACATAAGGTTACCTATCCTTAAATATGAAAGTTATAGTGAATAATGCTTTTTTTCAATTAAAATGAAATACAGGATGCCTGCTTATCTTGGTATATGAAAGTGACCTTCTAAGCAAAATCTCTATATTCATCATAAAGAAGTACTGAAGGGTTAAAGAATATCTTGGGAGCTTATTTAAAAATAAATTACCCACTAGCAGGTCCTCACTTTGCTTATGACCTTTCATCACAAGAGACTGTAACCCAGGGGTGTCAAACTCATTTGCTATGGCAGGCCAGATTTAACTTAAATGTTCTTCAAGTGGGCTGTACATACCATAAATCGAAATACTAGGGTTCTCTCCTGGCATTGTGAAGCGCTGTGTATGTGAGACTGTGCTCCATAATAGCACTCTGTTTCTCTGTTAGGGAGAGAGTGTGGTCTCATGGAACACAGTCTCACATACCCAGTACTCCATGATGTCATGAGACCTGACGCCCTCACAGAATCACAGAGTTCTGGGTATTTGAGACCTCCCTCTCTCTCTCTCTCTCTTAGGGAGAGAGGGGTTCTGCAGAGTGCAGTCACGGGCCAGATGGAAGAGGTTCGCAGGCTGTACATTTGACCTCTCCCCATCTTTAGGCTGTCTAAACTGATCATTCATGTCCCACCACTCTGGGGGAACAAGAAAAGCTACCACCTAGGTTACAGCCTGAAAGTATTCATGTCCTCCAAATATGGTGAGAAGATCCTCTAATAAAAAGGAGCCTGGATAGTTTTTTTTAAATAGCAGAAAATTTTTTTCTTCTAAAGGCATCAGACAGGAAAGGTGAGGAGGAATTGCGTGTATTTGAATAAAGGGACATTAATAAAATTGTGCTTCCTCCTCCCCAGGGCCAGATTAAGACATGCTGAGCCCCTACTTAAACTATGTCTAAATTCAGGAGCCTCTGCATGGATGATGCAAGTAGTCAGAGGCGGCTTTTGGGGTAGGCGACGCAGGCGCATGCCTAGGGCCCCGAGCTGTAAGGGGCTCCATCGCCTACCCCAAAAGTCGCATCTGCCTTGGTCTGCAGCAGGAGGAGAAGCTGGCCCAAAGGGCCAGGGCCGTGTGGGAGGAGCTGGGGCTGGAGTGGTGGGGGAAGCAAGGCGGCCCTGCAAGCCTATAGTGGGCCCCACAAGGGGCCTTTGCCTAGGGCCCCCAATAGCCAAAGGCCGCCTCTGCAAGTAGTCCAGCAGTCCTGGATGGGATTAGGTGTGGATCAGGTTGGGGAGGTCAGGGTTCTGAATTTTGGCAGTGGATTTTATATGAGAGGTTATTTAAGCCAAAGCAATTTCAATTATGATAAATCTTCTTAATTATCTCTGACATAGTTAGAGGCCCCTCATAATGTGATGGCCTAAGCCAGTGGTTTTCAAATGTTTTTTTCTCGAGACCCAGTTGAAAAAAAGTCATTTATGCCCACAGCCCAACAATTTACATCTTTCAGCAATGCCTGGGTCCCGACCTGTTGTTTGAAAGCACTGCCGTAAGCCATGGCTTACTTGGTTTGTGCCTAAATCTGGCACTGCTCCTCCCCCATGTTGGAGTTCACTGTTCACCTTTGCCATTTCCGATAATCCAGGAGTACTGTATGCTTGGCCAGATGGTAGTGGAGAATTTGGCTGTTTCAAAAATTGCATAATTTCTGGGCATATTGCATTCCTCGTGAAAAGGATATCAGAATCTCGTTCTCTGGCTGTGAGGGGCCATCTAGCTGATGCAAGGCTCAGATAGCTCTCTGCACATGAGGCATATTGAATGCCACAGTGTTGCAGTCCACTCTTCCACAGAGTATAATCTAGGGGTATGCATACCCTAGGGGTATACAGAGGTCTTCAAGGGATACATCCGCTCATTTAGATATTTGCCTCACTTTACATTACGACAGGCTACATGAAAAGCACTAATACAGACTCAAATTTCAGTTTTGAAATTTGAAAGACAATGACTTTATAGAGCTATTTATACCATATCAACCTGGGGATTGTAATTTATTTTATAATTATACGGTAAAAATGAGAAAAAAAGCAATTTTTCAGTAATAGTGTGGTGTGACACTTTTTTGCATTTTTTACATCTGGTTTTGTAAGCAAGTAATTTTTAAGTGAGGTGAAACTTGGAGTACGCAAGGCAAATCAGCATCCTGAAAGGGATACAGCAGTCTGGAAAGGTTGCAAACCATTGGCATAATACATTTCCATTCTGTTGTGTTCTTCATTTCTTACCTATTGTTCTGAAACAGTTGACAGATCGTAATTATTTTTAACTTGTATTTGTAACTGAAGAATGTGGGGTATAACAGGTGAGACAGCTTCATACAGCTAGGCTTAATAATGAAAAGTGTAACATCCAGTTTTTGGATTTTGATTTTGGTCATCAGGTTTCACATATGTTATGTGAACATATATAAATGGCTTCCTACAGGTTAAATTCAGATTTTTCAGAAGTGTTCACTAATTTTATGTTCTCTTTGTGATACAAGTTCAGCACAAGTCAGGAAAGGCTAATGGTGTGCGGTTGGAAGAAGGGTGCAATAATTTTGTCCTGTGACATTTGAAGCAAGCCTCCCAATTTGAGGGATGAGCTAAAAAAAAGGAGAATTGGTTCAGTTATTGCCTGGCTAAGAGAGAGAAGACCTTGATTTCTCCTTGAGGGAGAAGGCCGGCTGGGCCAATGAACCAGGGAATTGAGGAAAGATCAGTACCTCTTGTGGCTTCCCTGAAGGGAGGGAAGTGTTTTTCTGTATGTTCATTTGGGCTTTGAGTACCCTGTAAGGAGTGGAACTTCTGTGTGATCTAGCCAGAGAGCTCAGTCATCTCAGCTCAAAGGGTGTTAGTCTGTATGAGTCAGTTGAAAGCCCAGAGGGAAAAAGAGGACGAGGCATTGCTTCACTGTCAAGCCACACCTTATTTTTGGGTGACCAACTGGTGTCCTCATGCCTCCCTTTCCCTGATCTACTATCAATAGCTGCTCTGGGTCCTCAGTATCTCTAAAAATTAGGCACTAGTGTCAGGGAGGCAAACAAAAATTGTGAATACTTCTGAAAATGTGTCTGTAAACAACAAAGGAGTCTTATAAGCGCTGTTTATACCCCAGATTTTGCAGTAATATTGCACTGAAATGTGCTAATGAATAACAGCTGGTGAGAATTAAGACCTCATCCTTTTGATCCCTCATGCCTGGTTTTCATTCTCTTCAAGCACAGGCACGTTGGGGCACAAGCATCTGTCCTAATGCACGCTTAGTCTGCAGTAGCACAGAGCAACAGTTGTATTCAGAGACTCTTGTTAGTGTTTCAGATATAGTCTGTTTACATGCAGGGTTCTGGGATCATAATCAAGCTCTTAATTATTTTATTCTCTTTAGTAAATTAGGGATTGAACTTCCAGAAAATGAACGCTGTTGCATAAAAGCCTCTGGAGCTTTCACTTTATGGCCTGTGTTTTGGTTTAGATTTTTTTCTCTCTCTCTCAACATTAGCTACTTAACAGCTATATAACTGCTCTACTGGTTTACAGATGGGATTTAAAACTTACATTACTTTCACAAGGTCAGATTAAAGCACAAAAGTTTATATCACTATCAAAGCTACTTTACAAGACAAAATGAGTGGTTCAGAAGAAAAAAAACTAAATAACAAAAAATGCCAGAGCAGCTGAATGCCTGAAGACCAGTAATTCAAACGTGTAAGGAGCTTGTTTTTCTGCCAACTTGATTGCAAATTAGTGATTGCATAAATGAATATAAATGAGGAAAAGGACTGAAGTTAAAGGAGGAGGTAGCATTTTATGGCAGGAGGGGTAAAGGAGTACTGCCAGAAGGGGTAACGGTGTTTAAGTGACTTGCCTGAGGCCACATAGTGAAGGATTGGCAGTCTACAGTCAAACTTGAATCTCCTGATTCCCTTCCTCAATGCTAATTACTAAAGAGTGCAGTCTCACTAAACCACCATTAATTTATTTTAAAATTGTTAATTTCATTTACTTTCACTGGCTGATTTGTTTTTTGCATTTTACTCCGCTGTAAATCATGAAATTAGAACAACAAAGTGAAACTGACGAGACTATTTCAATATTGCCACATGACTTGGGTTTTCAGGACACCAAGGAGATGTTTGAACATTTAATATTAAAAATTTAAATTTAAATGTACAAAAACAATGAAAATACTTCTTAAAATACTGGGTTTTACTTGGGCCTAGATTACTTCCTTCTGCAGTTCTTCTGTGTTCAGAGTTCCCATTGAAAACTGATGGGAGTCCTGTGCACAAGGGACTGCAAAATCAGAAGGTGTTAATATCCCTTTAAGGCATGTATTGCCGCAACAATACATGCAATAGCAATAAAGAAAATTATTAATTACATTAGCTAATTAATAAGTTTGCAAGTGCTTGGTTTTATGTGTAGAAAGCAAACTGTACTCTAGCTATAATGAAATTCTACATCTCACAAGTGTTTATACCAGATATGTAAAAGAAAAATGAAGGCAGATTAAATTTGGGGGTTGAGGGGTTGTTCTCATGTTAACTGGTATGCTGTCTGCTGGATGAATAGGATTCTTTATAGAATTATCTAAAGACAGGCATTGATTTATTTGAAAACAAAGAGTTCTTCAGAGCAAAGTTTAGGCTGGCATTGCCATGAATCCTAGAATTATTCTACATTTAAATGAGAGAACAGTGATGTATTTGTACTTACTTTCAGTGCTGCAGAGAGCTGCTCACCAGAGAGAAATTCAAACTCTGGTGGGCAAGTCCTTCTAAACTCACTTGCAAAAGTTTCCAGTTCTACCCTTCTCACAATAGGTAGGTAATGAAAAGCCAGCCTGCAAGATGCTATAAATTGTATTAATCTATGCTAGAAACTGCCAAACTGTTGGGGATTTGTATGTTCCCTGCGCTTTTGGGATTAAACACAGAAGCCAAGAGAACACTTTCTTAGCTAAAACCATAACTACAATATTCAGGGTATGTGCTTACATTCAGTGTTGCACTGACGTGTCTAAGGAGCTATATGGAGGGGGTGAGCCACCAATATCTCT
Source organism: Pelusios castaneus (assembly GCA_007922175.1). Classification (NCBI taxonomy): domain Eukaryota; kingdom Metazoa; phylum Chordata; order Testudines; family Pelomedusidae; genus Pelusios; species Pelusios castaneus. The sequence goes on from ML685897.1 coordinate 455,047, forward strand.
TATCTGTGACTATGTGAAATATAGATAATGTGTTTCTGAATATTATATTTGATATCTACAGTAATTTAAGAGCCCCTTTGTTTCTGACTAAAATCTGAAGCTAGACAAAAAAGGAGTGAACTTGAGATCTCTTAAGTCAACTAAAACATACTCTGTGCATGACTACTTTTTGAATGCTAGGTTACATGCAAAACTTTTGACACATAACTAATGTGCTAAATATGAATTAAAGGCTTGATATAAACTGTAAAAGTCAGATTGAATCATTATCCCTGAATTCACAGTTACTCTTTGTTCTTGGCTATAGGCATTTAGATGTTTCATCTCATATTATGTAAAATGCTCTGAGGCCCCCAGACAGAAGGCCTCAGGAGCTGCACTATGTAAGTGGAGCTGAAGGGAACTGCCTTATCTTGATTTTTGGTATGTCAGAGTACGTGTAGACTAGAGTTTGTGGGGTGAGGTGTCTTCATGTTTTTTTTCACTATAATACAGCTGTGTGTGCAATCCTTCTGACACTCTTTAAAGAGTTCCAGATTAAAACAAAATAAAATATATAACATTGTTTTAAAACAACTTTATTTAAAACATATTTAACTACTGTATGATGTGTGTCATGATGGTTTGTTATGGAAACATATATTAAGGACCTCTTTAAAAACCCATACATTATCTGATAGGCCTAAGTCATAGCTTATACAAAAGGCTGCCAACTGGAAATATTAATATGTAGACTAACATGATCAATGTCTAGTACATAAACAGGGGCGTCACACCCATTTTCTATGGCAGGCCGGATTTGACTTAAATGTACTTCACATGGGCTGTACATACCATAAATCAAAATACACAGCACTCCGTGATGCCATAGTATGTGAAACAGTGCTCCGTGATACCTCATTCTCTCTTTCTTGCTCTCTGTTAGGGAGATCCAGGGCTCCGTGATGTCGCGAGACCTGACACACTTGTGGCATTGCAGAGAGCTTGGTATAAGAGACCTCTCTCTCTCTCTCAGGGGGGTGCGTCTACACTTACAAATTAAGTCGACTTAAACTTGCTTAAATTGACTTAATTTAATCTGCGTCTACACTACAATTTTCTTAAGTTGACTTAAGCTGCTGCTTAAATCGACTTAAGGAAATTTAAAGTTGACTTTATAAAACCTAGTATAAAGTCGATTTTAGCCAGTGTGGACACAGATTAGCCCTAAGTCGACTTTAAGTTGACTTAAAGGGCTCCAGGGCTCCCCCACTGCCCTCCCTGCGAGGGTGGCTGGCACAGCCAGAGCCTGGCGTGCCCCCCCACAGGGCAGGACACAGCCCTGCCCACCCCACTCCTATGCCCTGCCAGTGTCCCTGTCCTGCTCAGCCCCCATTGTACCTAGGTACAATGGGTTAAATGCTGAGCCCCCTGGTGCTTGGCAAGCAGTGCCCCCCCCGCCACCATGGACCAGTCCCAGCTCCATCTAGCCCCTAGAAGTTGACTTAGGCATCCAGGGTGGACGCTCTAAGTCGATTTGGCAGGGTCCCCTTTAAGTTGACTTAATTTTATAGTGTGGACATGCTAAGTCGACTTATTTTGACAAGTGTACACATAGCCAGGGAGAGAGTGTGGTCCCACCAAGTGCAGTCACAGGCCAGATGGAAGAGGTTCGCGGGCTGCATGTTTGACACCCCTGACATAATACATTTCAGAGGTTGATTCTAGTTGCTGATCCACTAATGCATAGCAACATGTATTCTAACAAGCTAGCAGTATTGCTCCTCATAAATATTGTATCTGACCCAGCCTGCTCTGGGTCTTCCCTCCCTTCCTACATGGACCTCACTACTTGGCGCGGAGCTAAAGAGCTGTAGCAGACTTTGGCTCTCCAGAAGTTCAGCCAAGAGCTTTAGACACTCTACCCTCATCCCACTTCAGAGTCTATGGGATGTAATGTCATCAGAACTCCTTAATGAGAGCTTTGTAGGTTGGCTGACAGTACTTTCACCAGGTGTCACATATGCCCTTTATGAACACTTTTTATTTTTCATCTCCCTCTACCTTCCTGCCCAACAGCTTGGCCTCTTCCACTGCCTTCAGACTCACATACTTTCTTACCACACCACCACCTCTGGAAGGGTTTTTTCATTTGCCCAAGGCATAGTTAATCCACCTAGCAGGGGGGCTCTGATCTTAGTTGGGGCCTCTAGGAGCTATTATAATACTAATTATAAGCAATAAATTCTTCTTCTGTCTTGACACACTGTATTCCATTGCTCAAGCACAAGAAATGCCTATATAAGCTTTCAGTGTACTTTTTTTCTGCCATACCAATTACTCCTAATTCTCTTCAGCAGAGTAAAATTAGACCTTGTTTTATTCACCAGCCATAATTCCCTGAGCATATAAAAGATAATTATCTTTCTGAAATCTGACTGGTTCTACAGCTGTATTCTCATCCAGAGCTCTGATTTAAATGGGCAACTGGTGCCACTTATGAATCCAGAAAGATCAGTTTTCCTATTGAACATCCCAAATTTAGCAGGATATAGGATTGCTGTTTCTCCAATCCCTTTGGTAAATGAATGTTTGCCTTCATGAGTTCAAGTCTGGGCAGATTGATTCTACAGTTCTCTTTGAAATCTTTTTCCTGGAATCTGCAAAATTTCTTTATTTCTCTGTTACTCATTATTTTCATCCCTTTTTCATAGACTGAGACCTTCTGCTATAATAAGGATTCTTTAAAAAGGGGCTCTCCTTGGTCTGTACAGGACTCAGGTTTTCCTATGAACTGGAAGACTGTTTCTGATCGGCTCTTCCCCCTACAGAAATACACACCTACGTTAGAAACTTCATTCCTTACAAAAAAGTGTGGATTCGTAACCATTTTACAGCAGCTTGTATATTCATTTCCAAAATGAGCCATAAACTTCTCTGAATGGTCCTCATCTGTGTCTATTAAATATGACTTTATTTGATCTCAGCATATTGAACAGGAATCCTCATGAGCACAGTGCTTGTTTGGGTCATTATACCGCTTCGTCTCCTATCCTGCCTTTTTAATAGGCCTCTCTGTAGGATAAGAGTCATTCTAGTTCCACAGTCAAGGTGGCAGCTGAGTTAGTTACATGCCTGAGGATTTTTTTTTAAGCTATCTGCCTCCAAAAGCCACATGTTTATTTTTAAATTTGACACAGCTGTACCAATGAACGCTAACAATTATACCACAAACTTCACACCAAAAAGCTTATCCTCAGGCGGTCTGTGGTTTTTTGTAGCAAAGGTGCAGAGTGGGAAGAGAATCAATGAGAAAAACAGATGAGAAAATTCTTACAGAAATGTTTGGGGAACATTGAGTCATGTGTGGTGGTGGTGTTTTAAGGTATCTGTTCCTTTCCTTCTGTCTGTTTCTCCTGTTTCATAAAGTATAAGGACTATCTGGCATAGTTCCTAGCACATGCCCCTTCCTGGCCACCACTTTGACTGCTGTGAGGGGAATCCAAGCCGCTGTGCTCCGAATCCCATGGGGTGTGTTAAGCTATGGAGCCTGGATGGAGTCCAGCCATCAATCTCAGGGTCCCTAGACGTATTTCTAGGACACAGACCACTTGTCTGGCACCTTTCTCTAAAATGTTCATTCAGATTCCCTAATGCGAAACACACCACTTCCTCAAAACTCCACCCAAAATGGGTGAAGCTTCTGGCTTACACTTTAACTCTCCCATGGACATATAGTGATTGTGAAGCAATCAGTATTCATATGCTTTGTACAGTTTCACATCTTTATGCTCTTTTATCCTTAATCATGTACAGCAGACTACAGATCATACAAAATTATAAAACTTTCTAAACAACATGTCTTTCACTAGCTCACCCCTCTTGGGAGATGTTGGGGGATAGGGTTGCCAGTTTTGGTTGGATGTATTTCTGAAGGTTTCGTCACATGGTGTTCTTTAAAGATTAATCTTTAATTCCTGGAGAGTCCATAATAATTCTGGAGGATTGGCAACCCTACTGGAGGATCATCTGTCTTCGATCAGATAGGCAGGCAAGGTCCTCTGCCTCCTTGCCCAGCCTGGCCCTGCAGCAGCCTCCCTCATCTTAATCAGAAACAAAATGGCTCTCCTCCCAGTCTTCTCCCTTCAGGGGTCCTTTTACAGATTCCTGCTGGGTCATCTGCTTCTTTTGTTCTCCTTCTGGTAACTTTCCATTACTCTCAAATTCTCCTCCCTTCAGACAAAGGGATGACATGTCTTCTCCCAACTACAGCAGACCCATTGTCCCAAGATGTTTATTTTGAATAAGAGAAAGACCAGGTAGATGAGGTAATAACTTTTTATTGAAAGAATCTTATTGTTCCGTGCTGATCACTCTGCATTGTCTTTGACCTGGCAAAGATGTACCATTACCCTGCCAATTCTTGGTGGATCCATATCGGCTTTCTCTGGCAGTAATGTCATGAATCAATATAATAAAATCATCCACAATTCAAAAGTAGTGGAGACAAGACTGACCCCCAAATTGTCATACAGTCTTGCTGTATGTGAGCACTATGTTTCATTCCAAGTTCCTCTTTATTTTTCAATACTTGGCAGCTGTTGTCCCAAAGTTAGAGACCATTCTTGCAAGAGCAAAAAGGAAGTATTTGTACTTTCTGACTATAAACTTTTTATAGTTTTAAAGATTCCTGTACACCAGCCTAGTTTAGAAGAGGTGCTATGCATAAAAGTCTATCTAACTTGGAGGAAACTGGGTGCTTCTCAGGTGGAGGTTTAATACATGAATTGGTCCTTTGGAAAAGAATGGAGCGGGACAGGTGTGAAGGGGGAGAGAAAAAGGTATTGTGGGAGGGGGAAGGAAGAGGGTATGTTTACACTGTATGATACAGCCATTCTGCTATAGTGTAGCATCATAGACTATTACTTCAGTGAGGAAAAGGGGGTTTGAGTCCCCTGCTCTTGTAGAGCTGGTGGCTACATTGACAGATGCTGCTAGGTCAATGAAAGAATTCTTCTTTTTGGGTGGTTAGGTTGGTATAATGGCTCACTTACATCTCGGAATGATTTCCCATCACCCACCAACCCTGAGTGATGTAGCTAGGTTGACCTAAATTTTAGGCATTGACTAAGCCTGAATGGCAAACGGGACATTTTGGAGAAAGAGCGGAAATTCATAATGGTTGTAAGGTTAATTTGGTCATGCTCACTCATCCTAATTTCAAAATTTTTCTGTTGAATTATGAACCCTTTGGCTGTGTCCAGCCTGCATGGGCGGACTGGCTATCGGGAAGATCCCAGAGGGGCTGGTGCATTCAAGGGCTAGTGGGCTGCTCTTCCTGAAAAAAATAACTATGGCCCACAGGAGCCTATCATCAGGCCCTCCAGCTGGGCCTGGCCAAGAATGGCAGCCGCCCCACCGCCTTCCATCACCTGGAAGCAGTGGCGCCCTGGCTGGAGCTTGATGGCCACTCCCACCTTCCGGCCCCATCCCCTCTCAAATCCTGCTGCATGGGCCCAGCAGCAGCACCCTGTTTGGAACATGGCACCCACTTTCCCTCCACCTCCAGTACCCAGTAGGTGATGGCCAAGCCAAAGCACAGTAGCTGCTCCTCTTTCCCAGCTCCACCCATTCCCCTGGCTCTCTCCCACCACATAGGCCCTTAGGCACGCTGACGGGTGTGCTTATGCCAGGGCCGTTTTTGTTTTTTTGTTTTTTAAGTCCCAGTCCATCACTGCCAACCTGACACCCACTCAAGCTTTCCTATGGGAGAGAGCAAATGTGGGAATGCTAGCATAAACACCCCCCTGCACTTTAATCACTATGTTTTGTAGACGTGCAGTAATGGGGAAATTTTAGGAAAAAGTAGTCTAATGTAGGGCTAGGAGAACATTGCCTGTGTCTTATTTAATTTTATCATTAAAATGACTAACCTTGTTCTAATATTTCCTATTTCCCAGTGGGGTTTTTTTTTTATATGCATGAACTGTCTTCAATTGGTGGTTGGTTGCTTTAGCAATCCAGTGGTAATTAATCCCATTACTGGGAAAAGATAGATAATTTAATAGTCCTACATTAATAGGATTTGAACCCTCAGCAATTTAAAGGGATAGCATATATCCTTTCCATTAGATTACACAACCTTTGGTCATTAATCTGTGTTTCCTTGGACATTCCAAAAGACACTGGAGAGCTCCTATATTGTCTATTTAATGCAATAAGGCTATATTAACAAAATACAAACTATGGCAAGTTCAGTTTCTCAGCACTAGCAAAATTCATGAAAATCAGACATACCATGTTTTGCCTTTCAAAGATAAATGTTTACATTTTCATAAAATGCTGAGGATGTTTGGATTGTGAATTTTGAAAAGTGATCAGTTTGACGCAGACTAAAAGATTGCCTGGATGTTATGAAACATTGAAATTTTATGTTTGTGTAAAAACACAAGCACAATTACTTTCACACACACAAATTGCTTTGATCTGTACCTGTTGTTTGAAAAACATTCTACCTAGCATATAGGAAAATTCTTTTTCTCACTACCTATTGAAGGAAAACCAAATAGCTTGTCTGATTTGCATAAAGCAGGACCTTGAGGTGAACCAGGGATTTGACAAATTGACTTGAATACTGACTGTAAGAGGATATAATAATGTGAAATGATTTTGCTAAAAAAAAAAGAAAAAAAAATCCATTCATGTTAAATCTCTCTTTCAAATTATTTGTATGCATTTATACCAAAACTAAAAGTAGATGAGAGAGAAGTTCTGTCATACAATATTTGGAAGCAGGACAAGTGGTGTTGACTAGAAAAACCTGCAATATATTCCTATCCCCTTTTAAAAAAAAAAAAAGTACGCTAGCACTATTTTCTTCCTGAAACTGTGTCAATTCTGAAACACAAATATGTCTCTCAAAACATGAATCATTAACATGTATCCACATGTATGGTACATTTCTTTCTGTCCCACTTGCTGAAAATTTCATAATAAAATATTTGACAACACAATCATAGTTATGGTGCTCACAGTATGTTTAACTATTCAGTTACCACTTTATAGAATATGGAATATTGTATGTAAGTAATAATTGTTAATAGAAACAGTCCAACTTTTTATATTAGGAAATAAAAACATGACTGTGTAACAAAAGGAAAATAGTGATATGTTGAAACCAAGTTCAGTTTTCTTGTTTTTCTATGATCACTTTTGATAAGGGCCAGTGCTTTTTTTGTTCTGGTACAGAGGGGAACGGAGTACCGGCACCTTTTTGCATGGCCTCGTTACCCAACTGGGAGGATGGGGTCAGCAGAGGAAAGTAGCTCGCCTCTGGAAGCAGAGGGGTGGGAGGGACATTTTTCAAATTTACTACCAATATATGAGTACTGGCACCACCCCACCACCCCTTTTTTTTTTTTTAAACCAAAAAAAAAGCACTGAATAAGGTTGTATTTTTAATTTTCGTACATGCTCTTAATTCAAGGGGAATGCTTGTCCTCCCCATCAGATGATCTCATTTCTTTCCTTTATCCATTTTTATTCTCAAAGGTCCTGCATCATATCTGTCTCCTTTTTGGTTATGAGGACTGTATGTAGGTTGTAAGTGTGCTATTTTTGCTTAGCTCCAAACATATTAATCTGGTAATGTGGCTGATCCTTTCTGGGGTAAGGAGAACCCTTTTGGTAAAGAGCATGGAGTTTGGCCCCGACCTGGATGGATCTTGGTCCTTGGTTTTACAGCTTCGGTTGTAGATGAATAGATCCAGAGGTATCTGTTAGCTGAAAGCTGCATAGACTAAAGACAAAATGGAGGTGCTGCTGCTGCCTTTTTATGTTGGCCTTTCCCATACTGCTTGCAGAATTTTACAGAAACAAAATGGTGTCCAGGGTCACATGGGCAAGTCGTGGTGACTCATCAGGTCTCTCCCTGGGCCCATTGTACCTGAGAGTTTCCTTAATGGGCCCTTAAAAAGACAGTTGCTGCACCCAGACAGTCTGGAATATCTCCGAGAAACGCATCACAAGTTGAAATAGAGATGTATCAAACATATTCCTAACTTTTGATACAAATATGACACATACACATAAACAATATATTAATTCTTACCAAGTCAGAAGCTTTCTGTTGCTACTTAACATGGAATTTATCATATGGATTATTGCAATATGGAAATAATTATATTAAATATTATCATAAATGGTCCCCATAATCCAGACACTGTCACAATGGTCACCATGTTGGCCAAGACCAGTAATTGAACCAGGACCTTCCAGAGTCAAATGCAAGCAAGCATCTCTGTAATTTGAGTTTTAGAGTCAGGCTCTGAAGCTGAGAGGTAGTACAATTACATTCTCCATGAATTGGTCACAGACGATCACCAACCATACTTATATAATATAATGGTCAGTGTAGATTAAGTGTCTACAGTATAAAATATAAAAAAAGACTTTTAAAATCTAACATTATTTATTGTCTGAGCTTTTGTGGGAGAAAATCCCACTTTGTCAGACACTTGAAGATGGTGAACTTACAGAATGGGAGGAAAGTAAATGCAGAGAAGTGTAAGTCATAGGATCAGGTCAGACTGTTACAGCAAATCAATATGCTGTTCTCCACTGTTTTGAATCTAAATAATTGCAATGATTTGCTGTAACAGTTTGACCTGATTCTATGACTTACACTTCCCTGCATTTATTTTCCTCCCATTCATCTGTACTACTCCATCTTCAAATGTCTGACAAAGTGGGATCTTCTCCCACGAAAGCTCATGTGATAAATAAAATAAATTGCCACAGGACTCCTTGTTTGTTTTGCTAGACTAACGGCTACCAGGGCCAGATTATCGCAGGGGCTAACAGGGTTTAAGCCCTGTTCCCTGGCCGAAAGGAGGGCCCTGGCTCCAGCCCCTAAAACCCCTTTGATAATCCAGTGCCTTTGCCCCGCTTCTGCCCTTCCAGCACTGTGGGGAGGGATGGGCAGGGCCCTGGAGCTAGATGCCAGGCTCTGTGCTCCCGCCCCGCCCCGCCCCTGGGCTGGCTGGTTCACCCCTGGGGGCAGTGCTGGTTGGCACGGTCTCCACTCCGGCCTGGCGCAGCTTTCCAGGACCTGTGTCATGGGGGGCTGCCACACTTGGCACCAGCTGGCTCATCCCCAGCGATGGTGGAAGGAAGGGCCATACGGTGGGGGGCTGCCCAGGGCCCTCGGGTCAGTTAATTTAGCCCTGACAGCTACCCCTTTGAAACAATAAAATCTGTTGGTTTACTTCAAAATTATATTCCAAAGGGGTAGCCGTGTTAGTCTATTGTAGAAAGACAACAGAGTCCTATGGCACTTTTAAAGACTTCAAAATTATACACAGAGCGTTGGGGGGGTTTTTTCTAAGGGAGTGGAGAACCACACCTTTCCTCTTCACTGTGGTCTGGTAGGCATGTTGGATGGGATCCCCATGCATAACATAAAATAGCTACATGAAAGGGTCTGGGTTTATCCAGTTCTGTTACGTGCAGTTCTGTTAAAACAACAGTACAGCTGAGATCTTGGGAGCAGAGTTCATAACATCCAAAACAGAAGCTTGAAGTGTTTATCTTAAGAGAGGAGTATAATTGAACAAGCTCTGTCATACATATGTTTAATCTGAATGGACAAAGCTGTGTTCTTTCTTGCATAGATCTTTTTCAAACTGAGGTAATGTGTTTATAAATTGAATACCGAGGAGAGAGAATCTTTCAGCTAAGAGAATGAATTGCAAATTGTATTCCAAAATAAAGGTACTATATTCGAGTATCAGCACGTCTCTGTTTTTATTGGTTTTCAGTTTCAAATTTTATGGTGTTAAGAAAGTAGTAATTACTACAGTACATGTGTGTTCACTGACCTAATATAAATGAGGGCCCACAGCTCTTCTGAGATCTCCACTCATTTGCATCAGTAGTAGCATTTTATGCCCACTGTGTCCACATGTAAATTAGCACTGTCTAGTACCTGTATAGTGAAGCAAGTTCAATTATATATATAATCATTCAATTATATTTATAGCTAAAATCTGCTTTTTGTTTTGTGATGTGTGTACACTCCACTTGTCCATCTATGTAGAGCCTATAAAAGGTGTTTTAGCACCTTATAAAATGCATTGAGCCTGATTTATATTCTGCCTGGAACCCTGTGTAGTGCTTTATACCTGAGCAAAGAAGGTACAAGATGCTGCCAACAATGCACATGAGTGGGGACTTTGACATTCAGATTACATGTATGTAAGTGAATATGTAAGGTGCAAGGCAGGGAAGAACTGGGTTCATTGTTTCTAATGCCCATATAGAACCAAATGCCCCCATACCATTGCAGTGATGATGAAAATGGGAGAATGCACTGAAAAATCTGGTTACTGACCTGCAATGAGCTTTGTGAAACACTGCTTCTATATTTTGTCTCAGCATCCACTGTAAACACCGTGTTTTAACAAGTCATATTGGAACCTAATCTTAACACTTTTTTTATTCATGGAAACTAGACTGCTGCTGATCTCTCTCTCTCTCACACACACACACACACACACACACACACACACACACACACACACACA
>ML685897.1:471592-557898 GCA_007922175.1 Pelusios castaneus
GTCTCCTTGTCCCCCCCACCCCTCTCCAGGCCTCCCTCCAGCCCCCTTACCTGGCCGGAGGCTGGGAACCACAGGGACGGCCGGCAGAGCTGCTTGCCGGCCAGTCCGCTCCCGCCCTGAGCACGCTGTAACTGCACATGCTCAGGGCGGGAGATTTAAATCTCCCCAGCCCGGCCCAGCCTGCACAGCTGGGAGGGAGCACCGGCGGGGACCGAACGCGGCCCCGGCAGGGCAGACAGACCCCGGCAACGGAGCCTGATCCTGGCCCCGTGCCGGGAGGCCGACGCTGTCGGGAGAGCGGGGCGGGGTCGGCTCTGGGTCAGGAAGTCGAGGCGGCCGGTGGGTGGGAGAAGGAAAAAAAGGTGCCGGAACGCCGTTCCGGTGCGTTCCGGCAGGAAAAAAAGCACTGCTGAAAGGTGCCTTTGAAGCAAGGGAGCATCACCATGCATAAACTGTTAAAAGTGTGGGCAATCAGGCAAGTGCCAGCAGAAAAGAAAATATCTGTGTAAAAGGGCAAAGGATCTCAAATTGTGTGGCATCTACAGGCTGATTTCGTTGTCCGTGGAAAGGTCATCGTTCATGATCTGCTTGGTAGATGCAACTGCTCCCTAACAGACATTATGCACAGCAATCATGTTTCACTGTTTAAGAGTCAACAACTGCCCACTTCACGTGCCAGGTGCTGTATGGACAACAAAGTGATGTAATTTATTCAACAAGTCAGCACTTTAGCCCACACTGAAAGGAGCTGGCATTCCAGATGTTCTGGTAAATTTGATGTATAATCTTCATAGTGATACCAGTGTGAGAATGTGTGCTGGCTTATGACTTTTGTTACATTTCTACATAACCTCAGGTGTGCCAAGGATGCGGCACTACTCTGTCAAGCTATAGACTGGATATTTGAACTTTCCACTTCACATGTGGAATCAAGGATGGTCAAGAAGTGTTCACACACCAGTGATGCTCCTCTGTTTGTAGAGAAATTGGAGAACTTCAGCTCCACCCTCCATGGTCTCCAGGATGCTGCTCACAATGGTGAACTGAGCTTCAAGTATGGAGTTGAACAGCTTATTGAAGAAGACCAAGGTTCAGAATGTTGGAGCTGGGTTACCAGAACCACTGATGCAGGCAGGTTTGAGTCGTGAAGAGTGTTGACAAGCTCATTAAACTCCGCTTGCAGCCTAAGTCAAACGGTTGGGCAATGGGGCTGAAGTTGTCTGCAAGGACCTGGGAGTTCTTAACTGCCAGGCTGTGAGAGTCTCAGAGCTGTCAGTGGTGGGAAGGGAGGAGGGTGGGGAAGCTTCAGCCAATGTGGGGGACTTGCAGCTCTGAGCCGCTGTCAGCAGGGGCCCTGCTAACTCCAGCCACCGCCAGCAGGACCCTGTAGCACAGACCCACAATGGATGACAGGGAACTCCATAGCCTTCAGCCACAGTGGATGGCCCTGCAGCTCCTAGCCTCACCTAGTGACCCCTACAACCTCTGGCCATGGGCAGGGATGGACCCTGGAACCTAAGACACTAAGGTGGAGCTCAGAGACCTGAGACTGGGGGGGTTTGGGCTGGCAATAATTTCTGGACCTTCCTGTTCCTGCAGTGGAGCCAGGGCTTTCATGCCCCACCCCACCCCCCTATTTTTAGTAAAAGGCACAGACAAGTCATGGGCTTCAATGAATTTTTGTGTATTGCCTGTGGCTTGTCCATGCTTTTTGCTAAAAAATAATTGTGACAATCTTATCCTTCATCCTACATCACAGGGTGCTGGTGCCCTTTTTATATGTAGCACCTCTGTGGGGCCACCCCCAGGATTCATAGCTTTTCAGGTTAGAGCTAGATGTGGGAACTTCACTACACAGTATTTAATGTGATGCCATAAACCATGGTGGCTCTGGTTGGTACAGTGGTCCTCTGTAGACTATGTATTTTTGATACGCCTTGGAAGAGATGTTAGCTGTTTTCATTACTGCGGTTGAGGGAGCAAGTAGCTTCCAGTTCCTTGCAATCAGGGTCTTCTCTTCTGCCCCTCCTCATCCCAATTGTATAGTACCAGCCTTCCTCAGCTGAGGCCCCTGTACTGGAGGTCAGTCCCATGACTCTGTTTTTGCTAGCCAGTAAATAATTAACTCCAAAAACTACTGGCCAGCTAGAAGAGCAGTACTACTAAACTATCTTATGTCACATAACTGTCTAAGCCAACAGAATTACTTGGCAATACAAAGAGGTGTAACATGTTTGTTTTAACTACCTTAAATGCAGAACTCCTTTTTGGCAAAGGGACTTCAGAATTAGAATGATGATGATAGCCCAGTCTGTGTAGGTATTTTTTATGAACATGTGACACGGAAAAAATCCTTGCCAGTTTAGAATAAACAAAAAGCCCAAACTGTTTTCAAGGAGTAGTCAATATACCTAGTAGTGTCCACTTTAACACTGAGAAGAGGAAGGAAAAAAGTTGTTCCATAACTATTTACTATGCTATATATAACAAGCGTAGAGAAACTGTGATTCTAGTGAGTTGACTTGTAGCTTCTGTGTGCATGCATATACTTCAGTGTTTTGATTACATGTTGTATTTAAACAATGCCAAACTGTTTCTCTGTGTTTTGGGTGCTTTTTGGATAATTGTCAATGAATGATAGCTTAGTGAAATTCTGACAGCAGACAGATTAAAAAACAGGATCTCACAAATTGACATATTTGCTATGTACTCAATGATAAGACTATGTTGACTCTAGTTAAAGGAACGCCATGTCTAGTCAGACCCAAAATCTAAGTTTGGTTAAAAACAAAGAGCTAGGGTTAAGAGAAACATTTCTGACACTTTCTAAGTTTTGCTGAAAGCAGTTTTGTCTGGTATTTAAATGTTTCCCTAAAGTGGTTCTGGAACCCAAATATTGCATCATTCTGTTTAGTGTGTGAGATACTGAAAGCAAAACAGACTAGATTATTTTCACATCCAAGCCAAGCATAATGGAAAGAGTATACCTTATAACAGTGCTTTTTTTTTAGTGTATTTTTTTTAAAAAATTACCAGTACTTGACCAGGGACCTGGGGCCGCATCGCTGTGAAAAAAAGGTGCTGCTACTCAGTACCATCACAAAAAAGCACTGCCTTATAAAACAAAAAGTAATGGTAGATATATTAATTGAGCAATCTGAGGTATTTACACTGGTGAGGAAACTAAACATACCAATTTAACTACATTGGTTTAGAAACGACACAGAGTGTAGTAGACTCTTGCTTCAGTTTCTCTTATCAGTTCAGCTTGTCAATAATCATTGTGGTTAAATTTGGTAACCTTTTTTGGACAACTTTCTCTTGTAGACAAGCCCTCGTAATTTATGTTGGCTACATGACTGGCTCAGTGCCTTAATTCTTATTCCCTTTATATAAATTGTAAAATTTCTGGTTTTAGTCCGCACTATCCTGCATTTCTAAATCTAGCAAACAGAATAAATCAGCAAAACAAACAAGGAATCCTGTGGCACTTCTAAAGACTAATTAATTTATTTATTGCATGAGCTTTTGTAACCTTCGGGTGGGCTAAATTCATTTAGTTGCCCTTCTCCAGTGCCCCACAGAAATCAATCCCAACACCTATGGGGAAAGCAGCTGGAGACCCAGGATCCAGTCTGTACAGGACTCACGGCGAAGCTTGCTCAGAGCTACACTCACACATTAAAATACTACTACAATAAACATAACAATGAACTTTATTAACTACTAACTAAATGAACCTTATCCTAAGAAAACAAACTACAATTAACCAAGAACAATCCCTTGCATGAAAGATACCCAAGAGTCCCAAAGTCTGTGTGGAGTTCACCCAACTCTCAGCTACAGTCTCTGTTCCAGTGTGGAAGCTTGAGTGGCAAGAAATAGCTGTCCTCTTCTTTCTTTGCTGGGATCCTCTGTAGCATTACATGCAGGCTTTCTCTTCTCCTCTGCAACCAGCCCTCAGTCCCATATGCATGTCTGCAAGGTCTGTTGCAAATAACTCCTTTACATGGAGAAAACATCTTGTTCACTCCTGGCTCAGCTCCTCTCCAGAACACTGAGCACATGGTCTCCCCTCAAGGCAGCTCCTGCCTGCTGTCTGCTCAGGCTGCTGCTCTCCAGTCATCTGACTGATCACACCAGCAGGGTACACTGTGGAGCATGCTCAAATTGCTACCACTCCCTGCTACTGGAAGTTTCCAGTTGTTTCCAGTTGTGGGTCACTAATCTGCCCAACAACAGTAACCCACCCTCAGCAGGTCTCTCAGAGATAGCCTTTTTAGGCATATGGGTTACACTTTCATGGGAGAAAATTCCACTACCCCATGAAAGCACATGCAATAAATAAATGTTAGTCTTTAAAAGTGCCACAGGACTCCTTCTTTGTTTTCTGACCTAGACTAACATGACTACCCCTTTGGAACAGAATAAATTACGCTAATCATCTTGCTAAAGCAAAAGTTGACATTGAATTTGCTTTCAAAGCAGATGTATTCAGTGGCTCATATTTTGATATCCTTATTCATGAGCGGTATCTTGATTTTAGTGGGACCACTTATGAAGTAACCAACTAATTTTGAGTAAAATATTAGAATACATTCCTTAATTTGGGGAGGTATAAAAATTGTAGCTGAGTACATTGTCTATCTCCAGCGATGCTGCTTAGTTTGGTTGTCTAGCATGGAAGATGTAAAGAACTAGCTAGGACAAGAAACATTTTGCCCTAAAGTGGGGCTAGATTTACCCAAAACTGATTTTTTCCCCCCCTATATTTAAGGTAGTAAGTTGGGTGATTATCCTAGATAGTAAGTGGCACAATTTATGTTCCTAAATATGTGTATGCAGCAGGTTAAGCTGAAAAATAAGTGTTTCCATCAATATTTTTCACTTAATTATCTTGCCACTCTTTTTGGGGGAAGAAGGGTGCTAATACCTGGATTTTGAGGATCACATACCTAAACGGGAGTTTCAGGTTTGGCTACATAGGCTCTTTCCTAGCTGTTTCCCTGAAGCTGGGGGGGAGGGAGGGAAGAGAGCTGTTTCCTGCTTTTGTACTTGAGTGCAACCACGGCTCTCCTGTCACGGCGCCTACAGCCTCCTAGCACAGCTTTCTCCCTTGGCTCCACAAAGTTGGGGGAGCCCCGCTCGTGCTGCTCCTATGCCACCTGCTCTCGAGCGAGGACAACCTGCTGCTGGCGGTGTTGCTCCTGCTGGGGGAGGGAGATCCTTTTGTACAGCGGCACCGGGAGCGGGGGCAGCGCCCGAGGGGGAAGGAGGTAGGGGCGGGGAGGTGGAAATGTGCGACTCCACCGCGCTCTCCGGGAATGGCGCGGCGCCCCGCCTAGCGGAGCCTGCCGGGTTAGCAGGCGGGCTGGGGAGGGTGCAGCCGGCCCAGCAGCGGCACGCCGGCTGGCAGGCGGTCGAGCAAGGCGCGTCGCGATCCTGCAGGGGCCGTACAGCGGCCGCCTCCTCCCCGGACCCGCCTTCCACCTGGCGCCGCGGCATGTGGGCCGGGAAAGCGGTGGAGCGCGGGGTGCCCGGAGCCCGCCCCAGGCGCACGGGGGAGCCAGGTGGGCGGAGAAGCGCTGCCCGGCCGGCTGGTACCACACCCGGCTCCCCGAGGCGGCGAAGGAGGGAGGGAGGCTAACTCCGGTGCGCGGGGCGGGGCGGGAGCAGCGCCCAGTTAGTGCGAAGTCTCATTAATGCCCCAGCCTGCCCGCGAGGCGCCGCCTTAGTTCTCCGCCCCCGCCCGCGGGCACGTTGCGGCGCCGTGTGTCCCCAGCACAGCAGGTGCGCCGAGTTCAGAGCCGAAGCCGGGGCGGCTGCTCGCCTTGCTTCCCTGTGCTCGGGACGGGAGCTGCTGGTCCTACTGGCGGTGGCCTGTCTCCTTAGGGTTGGCCGAGGTCTGACTCTGGTCTTTGCCCCTGGAGGCCTGGGACTGGAGTCGGGACGGACGCTAGGTAGGAGCGGATGGTCTTTTCATTGGGCTTCTGGTTCTCTAGTGATGCAGGAGGTGGGAGCTGCTGAGCCGCCTTCTCTCAGTTTTGTGCGATGACCAGAATGGGGACAGTTCCTCTTCTTTCTCTGCAGTCCTGCTGGAGGAGTTCCAGTGCGTGCACACCCCTTGCTTACAGAGCTCTCCAGATGGGCACGCGTAGGGAGAGGAAGCTGCTGAGCACTTTTTCTTGCCAGCTGTCAGGTATCTGTGTCTTTAATACAACTTGGGGTGGGGAGCGGGTTTTGGAGCCATGGACTCTGCTTAGGTGCTGCTGTGGGGGCTGCCAGGGTTGAGGGGTGCGGGTGGAAAAGGAGCTTCCTTCCTAAAATGAAAGAGACAAACTCAAGTATTTTCTGAAGAGTAGATTGTTCCCATTAAGGATCAGTGTCATTTCTTCATCTTCTGCCAAGGTGCAGTGAATTTCCCTGCTCCTACTGCAAGGTTTTAAGGGTGGGAATGAGGCCTGCTTTTCTCTACTCTGCAGATAATTACTTGGGGATGGGGAAAAGGTGCAGCTATCTGCTGCTGTGTAATGATATAAAATTCTATCTTCAGGAGATTTCTTTACATCTTGTACAGAATTGTTTGCCTCTGTGAACTATAAATTTTGTAGAGAAGTTACAAATTTAGATGAAAACCAACAGTGGTACTGGAGTTGATGTGATTTGAACTCCATTAAGGCTCCTTCTAAAAAAGGAATATTTTGCACACATCCCCATCTCTTTACTGAATGGTATGAATCTGGATTTCCTGGAGGAATGTAGCTTATGTACAATAATACAACATTGTAAGGTGTTAATATTTGAAGATTTGCTGCTGTGAACGTGAGGTTTTTTAAAATTTATTTTCATACAAATGTCAGGGAGAGTTGGTAAAGTCTCCCTCCCAGTCTGCAATCCAAAAGATAGGAAGAGACATTTTAAAAAATTTCTTCAATTACCAAGTGTTTTGAAAGCTGCAGTGGTGTAGCCCTCTGGTGGGGTTGGAAGAGGGTGCCTGCTGCAGGGTCACCTGACAGGGGGATGTGCCCAGAGCCTGGTGCGGGCTGCCCACAGGGTCCCAGGGTAGCTGGGGTGGCCCAGAGCCACAAAGGGGCAGCCAAAGAGCCAAATGCAGGACCCCACCCCCCCACGTGACCTAGAAAAGATACTTTTCTGTTCTCTGGTTCTAAACATGTGGTAACTCCTCAACATGGAATGTGGTTGTTGCTCACTTCTCTATCTTTTTGTGGTTTGTGTTAACACTTGCTCATTTTATTACAACACGCTATTTACCTCTGTGTAGTTTCAAGATCTTTGTGCTTCTCCTAACCACCACCACGCTCCCAGGAATTTCCCAGATAAATCACTAGCTACATTTTTCATGCATTCAGGTGCTTTATAGCTTTCAGTCGATGTACTCTTGACGTGATTCTGCACTGAGACACCTAAGTTTGGGTTTAGATTTGGGTTTATGCAGACCTGATACGTTTCAGTTGTTTAAACCGAAAATGTCATTTACCTGATTAGTCAAGAGCAATGGTTTTCGAGCAATGGGTCAGGACCCAGTACTGGGTTGCAGACCTTCAGGTACTGACTCACAACAACCCCTGCTGCGGTTGCTGAAAGACTGGAATACATTGCTCAAAGATGTAATTATTGCATCACAGGCGTAAATGTTTTTTGTTTTGTTTTTTCAACTGGGTCCCAAGAAAAAAGTTTGAAAACCACTGGTCTAGAAGAACTCAAAAAGACTGTTCTGGTTTTATGAGTAATTAAATACATGGGTTGTTTGTTCTCTCAAACACTAATCTGTTCATTCAGATGACAGCAAGTTTCTACTCTTAAATGAGAGAATTTAATAAAATACTTCTTATAAGCTTATAACAGGAGTTAATAAAACATTAAGAAAATTGAAATATATGAGAGATCATAATTCCCTGTAACTTTTCTCAAAGAGTCTTTTGGGACTAAAGAAGGAATGCCATTAACTCTTTAACTGGAACTTTTCTTGTAGTCTTACTACAACCTCAATGTTTTCAGTATAGACTTCTTGTATTTATGGTGATTTTCAGATTTGGTCTTTGCTTTTTTTTTTTTTTTTTTTAAATACAATAGAGAAGGCTTGTTAGGTCAATATTTTAAGTTTAATTCGTAAACAGCCGTAAAGGATTGCTATTTTTACTACGATATTCTTTAAAGCTGAATATATTGCCTTCGGATATATTTTTTTGACGGCAACTTTAATGCATGGTGTTTAATTTTTGCCAGCTTTCTTAAGCACCTTTGACTATAAATCACAACCTTGCCACGTTTGAAATTGCAACACCAACTTGTGGTATAGACATAAAATAGATGCTTTCTATAGCCTTATATTTTTTTAACTATCTATTGTGACCTTATTCTCTGTGAGGCAAGATTATTGAGTCACCATTGCCCTATAGTCATTTGGGTGTAAAACGTTATCATTCTGAGTTCAGTAATACTTTGCACTGGTATAAGTAACTTACACAGGGTGGAATATGGGTGAATTGGGTCCACACTAGCTGTCTTTTAGTTCAAGTTTCTTAATTCTCTTCCTGGTTTGCTTGGAATCTGTTGTATTTAACCATGTTATGTTCTTGGAATTTTGTTACAGCCATGTTGGTCCCAGGATATGAGAGAGCCAAGATGAGTGAGGTAATATCTTTTATTGGATCAACTTATGGTGGAGAAAGATACAAGCTATGGTCCAATAAAGATCCTGTCTCACCCGCTATGTTGTTGGAATTTGGCAGCATTAACTGTTCCATTGAATTCTTCTGCAGAACTAGGGATACCTAAATTCGAAAAGTGTGCTTAGATTTGGTGCTGCATATCCCATCAACATTTTGTTCTGGAGACATTCCATTTCCTAGACCTTTTACCTTGCTGGTTATTACATTTTGGTGTATGTTTTTATAGAGTTCTCTATACATATTGACTAATCACAACACTCCCAAAATAGATCAGTGTTTTCAGTGCCCTAAGTGTACCTGGTCTTGCCTCTGTGCAGGGGATGAGCTAGATGGCCTCTTGAGATCCCTCCAAACCTTCCATTTAAATGATTTTACAAATGGAGGCTAAGTGACTTTTCCAAAGCTTCAAAAAAGTAAGTAGCACAGCCAGAATTGGAGTTGGGATTATCCGACTCCTAATTCCATACTAATCTTTCCTCTCCAAATGATGTGACTGGATGTGTGTTAAGGGAGTCAAAATGGGATCACAGCCCTCTGGTCTAAGCCTGACTGCTTGCTGAAGCATAATTGGACCTGCTTGAAGTGGCTGGAGAAAAGGAAGTAGAATAGACACTATCTATTGTGCGACCTATCAGAAGCAGCACAAGGCACAGTGACCCAAAATTTCAATCCGTATTTGTGAGCTTGGCTTTAGGCACCCAAATTTTGAAAACTATTGCCTAAATTAATTGAAGCCGCTGCACAGGAAAGTAGAGGTAGTAATCCAGAAAACAAACAAGTGTTGGCCTCTGGCCAGTGCCAGCTGACGTGACTGCTCATTGTTCATTACCGTCAACGGATTATCATTTAATGCACTGGCAGCTGTTGTATCCCTTCTTCTAGATTCTCTGGATACGGCTAGAGATTAATCATTAAGGACTGGCTGTGGAGAAATAAATTTTCACTAGCAATTCTAGAAGGCTGCTCTTAAAGCAGATATAGGAGCTTGCTGAGTGCATGCTCATCTTTAATAATCCACACAACAGCTGTTCTTTTCAGTGGTGGAGCCTTCAGTTCTTGGCCTTCTGTCTTGCAATAAATGAGAATCCTGGCAGATCCAGCAACCTAAGCTTCAAATGATGACATTTCACATATAACAGTTTCGTCATCTGTCCTGCGACAAGCACTAAGTGTTGCTGTCCTAGGGGAGGCCTCTTCTCCAGTGCCAGTGGGATAAGAAGTAATACATTGCTCCGTTCCTCTTTCTCCCAAGGAGACTGAGCTAGTGGATGCATAGTAGGCAGTTATCCCTTTTTCCTGTTCCTCTTCATTCTCCTTTAACTTTTCTCACTCAGCTCTAACCGCTTCCTTTGCCAGTAGGGAGAACGATGAAAGAGTTAAATTGCACCTTGGCCAGATTATTGCAGAGTGATGTTTCCCCTCTGGTGGTGAATGGTTTTTGTTTTGTTCTTGTTTTCATGGTAGCACTCTTGCTAGTTAAGGTAGGAGTGTGTGTTGTTGGGGGTGGGGGGGAGGGTGTGTGAAACAATCCACACTTTTTTTTCCCCCCCACTTAGTCTTCATTCAGTTTTATTGGTTTGCAGAAGGCTAATGTTGCACTTCCTGTTCTTTGAGCTAGAGTTGCTTCCATCATCTCTTACCTGAAGGCACTCCCAAGTGCAAACTGTTCCTTGTGGTATTTACCACTAATGGCAGCAGACTTGAAATGGTAATCAGCAGGAATGTGAGAGAGCTGAGGAGGGGTGGCCCTGGGAATAGTGTTCTCAGGCTCCTTTGCTGAACAAACATTTGTAAACCTCAGCAGAGAAATTGAAAACTCCTTTAAAACTTACTAAAAGGTGCATATACCAATATGTACATGCTCCCAGAGGGTGGTCTGTTTGAAACTGGAATTATTTTGAAGTTAGACATACAACAAATCCAAGCTGACTTTAGTCCCTTCTGAAATTGAGGTAGATTTTTTAGGGTCTAGCTAAGTGATGGACAAACTAGCACACTTCTTAAGCCTCATGATCTTCTGATAGTCCCTGGCTCTCCTTCCTGTAAATATCCTATCTTCATGTACTGAAACCAATGTTATAAACAAATTTAAAGTGAGAACGTGAAACTTATTTTTAGTTCTTAACTCCAACAAGTAATTGAAAAATCTCAATTAACCAACATTATGTCTTGCAGGTCCCTCCTGCAGCCAGAATCAAGTAATTGAAATATCTCAATTAACCAACATTATGTCTTGCAGGTCCCTCCTGCAGCCAGAATCAATCTTGTGGTTCGTGGCTTGGCTTGTGATCCAGCCCTGGATTTGGACTTACCTCTCTAAAGGTAAAAGGTTATGTATCCATCAAGTGTCTTTCTCTTTGTGGGCGTTGGTTTCTTAGGTCACCCAACTCTCTTCCAAATGTATATTTGGAAAACGCATCTTATTTCATCTGCCTACCCTCTCTTCTTGAGCAAGCCACCTACCTGTCTGCTTCCCCTTATTTCTCAAATTGCTGAAAGAAAGATGGTTTTATAATAGGTCACTTAAGGAGATTGTCAGATGTTATATTAATATAGGGATAGTTTGCTGTGTGTCTGCGTTTTGTGATGTCCACATTCTATTCTCCTAACAGTCACAGTTCCTGAGAGAGGCAGGGATCTGGATAAAATTAAAACGGCTGTTGTTCAACACAGAGAAGTCATGCTTTTTGGCAAAAGACAACAGTAGGGGACAGTGGTGTTTCACTATCTTAAGAATGTGCATTTTGGGCATTTACTTTCAACATGATTCATGGTCTCTCTGGATCCATTGCTGCTCTTGTGATAGATAAGAACATTTTGCTTTTGATGATTTTTCATCTGAAACTGCCAGGGAGACTGGGTAAATATTTTTTTTATTTTATTTTAGGAACTGTCAGTGATTCTGCACCCCCTCTGAACTCTTTGTTTTTCACTTAAACCAAAAAAAAGTGCTGAAATCAGCACGGGTTTACAATACATTTGATCAACTCAAATATGTATTTTTAGTGGGAAAAAAACTTTGTTTTTGGTCTGGAAAAGCGTTGTCCAACTTGTGCAGTAATCATTTGCACCTTTCCCTCTTCCACAGTCAAATGCTCTAATAATTTCAGAAGCTCTAGTTGATGCTGAATGTCTCCTGACTACTCTGAGCTGCTGGATATAAGACATATCTTGAAGTCTCCGCATTTGATTCCTGTAGACCAGGGCTGTCAAACTCATTTACTATCGTGAGTCAGGTTTGACTTAAATATACTTCCAGTGGGCTGTTCATACGATACATTGAAATACCAGGGCCTACACTCTCATGGCATCATGGAGCCCTGTGTATGTGAGACTGCGCTCCGCGATACTGCAAGACCTCACTCTCTTTCTCTGTTAGGGAGAGAGTGTGGTCACACAGTGAAGTGTGACATACCCAGTGATGCTGCAAGACCTGTACACTCTCACGGCATCGTGGAGTGTTGGGTATGCAAGATTGTGCTCCATGATACTGTGAGACCCCACTCTTCTGTGCTCTGTTAAGGAGAGAGCATAGTCCCGTGGAGGCAGTTGTGGGCCAGACCGAAGAAGTTCACAGCCCATGGGCCGAATGTTTGATACCCCTGCTATAGACGCATGGGTGCAATTCAAGGTGTATAGCCTGGTTGTCTGAGGCCTAGTCTACGCTGGAGGGCTAAGTCAATGGAAGATGTGTATTCTGCGTGCCGCAGAATGCGCATCTCCCTTCAAGTTAGTTAATCTGCTTACCTCACTGTCTTCACTCAGCGCAGTTGACTTGAAGCGCCGTTCAGTTGATGCAGCCTTACTCCACTCGGAGGGATGGAGTTAGAGTCAACCAGAGAGCGTTTCCAGGATCTGTTAAGCGGGTCTACACTGGCCGCTCAATCAATCACGGATCAATGCAGTTTTTTCATTGTAGATAAGGCCTGAGAGTTTCTCTCTACCTGTCATGGGAGTTGAGGCCAGCAGGAAGGTGTTTGTTTCTAATAGGGGAGCTCTCTATAAGTAGTGGTAGAGCTTTCTCAGTTAATGGCTCCTGTTTAAAATTCACTCTTTCTGATGGTCTGCCAAAGCCTGGCAACCTTGTACAGAAAATGCAGTGCTTGCTTTTGTCTGGCATGACTGCCTCTCTTTTTCCTCAAATTTTTTTCCCCTTTTTTGTTTTTTGTTTTTTTCCTTATTGCATCACCTAGTTGCCATGGTGCTAGGCACTGCTGACACTAATAAATCAACCTGCTAATCTGCACTGTTGTAGTGATGGAGAAATCAAGAAAAATTGCAAAAAACGCTTTTTTAAATGAAGTTCTTCTGCATGTTACTGTTGAGGAGTTACCATGATAGTTGAGTGCCGCCAATGAATAGAAACTGCATGAAGGCTTTCACCTTCTGGAATTTCATAGGGAAGCTGCAATTGCTCTTTTCAACTTCACCACCTAATTTTAGCATTGTGGTGCAAGATCACTATTGTAAATGTAGTCTCCTTAAGGAAACATGCAAACAGCAGCATGCAAAACTCCAGTGTAAATATTATATTGTATAGTATATAATATAATATAAACTACAGTATAAATATTTTTGTTTCCTGTTTTTCAAGTCTTCACCAGCTGCTCATTCTTTTTCAACACCATAAGATGAGTAAATTCTTCCTGTCTCAAACCTGGTAATTCTACTTTTTAGCTTTCTGGGACTTTCTATCCTTGAGATTGAGCTGTATGTCAGATCTGATCAGTACTGCTCTCTCAACTCCAACTTGTTTTAATCAGTGTCTTCCTTAGTAAAACTAAAACTCTTAATGTCCTGGCATTCTGCTTTGGCTCTGAAATGTAAAGAAAGTGAGAGAGATACAAGTGGCTTGTATCTTTACCCTGCACACACTAAATGAAATTGACCTAAGGGTGAATGCAAAAGTTCCAGGAACTTTGTAAGATTAGACACACTGTCAATCTGTGAGAGGTGGCTTGGATGGTGCTCAGAGGATGGTGTTAGTGAGGGAAGGAAAGACCAAAAAATCTTGCCATTCTAATGTGTGTCATGATGCCCATGAAAATAAGTAAACGATGAGAAAAATGCAGCATTTGTGTAACTTCTAGCTTGTAAATGGGCACAAATGTTTTATAAATAGTATGCCTATAAAGTACATGACTGAAAATATACTACCTTTGACTTTAGAGGGTCTCCTGTACCAAATAACACATTTGGGGCAATGGGGAAGGACTGGTGTATGATACTTAACTGCAACATTTTTATTTTTTATTTTTTTAAACTAGACGTGGGGCAAAAGGGAGCAGTTTTCTTATAGGTTATGTGCCCAAATATAATTCTATAAAATAGTATTGATAGTTAACTGTATAACACGGCTTTTTAACAGTGGCTCATCAAAAGCACGAGTTCCAGGCTGATTTGGTGTGTATAAGATAAAAGTTCTAATGTGTAATTTATTAACATATCTGAATTAAACTTGGAAACTATTACTCTGTGATTAACCAGTAAGAGTGAGACTGTCAAACATTAAGGCAAATGGGAGTCAAATTTTTAAAACAGAACTTGACTGAATATATCGCTGTTGCGTGAATGACCTTCATTTCATTGTGATTATAGCTGTTGTTTCAGCAACTTTTAATAATTTCACCACATCAATATTTACTTTTAATTACATTATTTACAATTAAATGAATGACCAGGATCTTCAAATCTGAGGAGAAACTAGAGATTTGGAAGCGATCAAGGTAACTTGGATTTTGAGCACAGTAGTAAACCAGAGCCATCTAAGATGTATTAGTTGGATAGTAAAAACAAATCTCTTCAATTGGGTTCCAAGGACTCTGTCATTTCTGCCAACACAAACAAGAGCGTCTCTGTAACAGCAGAATCGCATCAAGTTAGTTGGTTCTTTTTTAAAAAAAAATTCTTGTACTGAAATATGCAGTCCATAGTCAACTTCCCTATTTTGAAAAAATGGATGTTAGCTTTTTGGATTGCACAACTCAAAATTGTTATTTGTAGAGCTAGATATGAAACGGGCTAGATATCTAATATTTTAGTGTTAGCTACTTTTCTATTTGCCTACGGTTGAACTGTGTTTGGTTTAAAAAACTGAGCAAAAAAATAAAAATGGAAATAGCCATATATTCCTGATCTGGAGTCGTGTTAAATTTGAACATCTGTTTATGGTCCTGTTGTGTGCTACTTAAAAGGTCCTATTTGTATTGTGGCACGGGTTTAGGCTTCTTTGTGCTAGATACACACAAAACAAAAAGATTGTCCCTGCCCCAGAGAAGATGAGTGAAAGGAAACGCTGTCAACTTGAAATATGCACTTGCACCCTACCTATTTTGGTGGGCTTATATTTTCATTTTCTTGTGTTTTAAAATGTGCCCCCTCTGTGTGAAAGGCCTACAGGAAGATAAGTTGACTAACAGTTTCTACCGGGAAAATGATGAAACTCTCTAGACAATATGCTGTCAGAAGCACAAAGTAAACAAAACTGAGGGAAAACGTCCTAATTGGTCAGTTACAAGTGAATCATAGAATGACAGTTATAATGGCAGGTATATGTTCAGACAGAAGTAACCATTTAAAATTAGCTGTGCCCCTTTAAATTTCACTTGAAAGCTTTTTCTCGCTTCATTTTCCCTTTTGACCTGTGAGGTGATGTAGTTAAATATATTCTGTGTATTCTCACAAGTATGTAGTGCCCTCTGGTGCAGACTTGTACACCTGAAGATGTTTAGAAACAATCTAGAATAAACTATTTCTACCTAAATAAAACCTCTTATGGCTGAGTGACTGGACTTGACTCTGGTGAATATCTGCCTCTTGTAGATGCACAATTAGGAACGTGTGGACTTGATCCTGCAATCTAGTTTGTTTACTGAGGCCTTGAACCCACTCAGAGCTCCCTTTGAAATCAGTGGAGCTCTGTGAGTAGGCAAAACCCACCAGGCATGGAACAGTTTTTAGGCTCAGGATCTGAGTATAACTTGCAGAGATGAGAATTGTCTGTTTGCCCCACTATCCAAAGGCCCCGGTCAGGATCAGGCGCTTTTGCACTGTAGATATGGATAGGAAGCTCTGATCTCTGCCCAGAGAAGGAGCTCACAATTTAATTCTAACCGTGCAAGGCAGCAATCTTTCTATATTAATCTTATCTTTTAATTACATTTTAAGGTTGCATGATGGAATTTAAATTTTCCCAAGAGAAACTGCACATTTTGGAGTATCGCTGAAGTTGTCTCCTGTTTGCTATACACTGAGTAGACTTTCGTGACACAGGCTTGCCCAAAGAGCACGTAACAATGGATCTCAAAGAAAGCTGCCCAAGTGTTAGCATTCCCAGCTCTGATGAACATAGAGAGAAGAAAAAGAGGTTTACTGTAAGTATGTTAAAGTTTCAGTAGACAGACTGTTTAGGTTACTAATGTGCTTTTGCATACATTCGCGCACATCTTAAATATTTACGTAGTATTGTGCTCTCCCCAAGACTAATTACAGAAATTAGTGTTTACTCAAATGCAAATTATAAGTACTGGATGTAATGAACATAGAGCTTTACGCAATGAATTTTCATGCAGAATAGCCTCTAACTGTGTACTTCAAAGGATTTTTATTCTAGAATTTGTCACTTTTTAGAGAGAGGGTTCTAGTTTATAAATTCTTGATACCCCTTTAAACTAAATTGCAGAATTTTTTTATGCTTGTGTGTAAGTGTCAGGGTTTTCCCCCCCCCACCCCCAGCACAGGGGTTCTCAACCTTTTCAGGGTTTGATGACACGGCTGGGAGGGTTCCCAGCCACGTGCGACACACCAAGGCTCCCCTGCGGCACCTCTTTTAGTGTCGGATTCAAGTGGCCCCTTCTGCTGAAAGAAAACTGCCTGCAAAGGTAGTTTGGGTGGCAGGGGCTACTTCCCACCGCCACGAAGCCCCACTCCCACTGTTTCACCCAATTCCTGCTGCTTTCCCGAACACATCCCCTGGTCCCCGGCTCCCCCAACCCCGGCTGCAGCTCGCTGCTGCTTCCTCTGACTCTCACTTACCCCAACCCCTGAAGCTGAGGCTGCCGTGCTCCGGACACCCTTCGCAGCCGTGCAGACTCTGGAGCTCTCCCAGCCCTACAGCTGCCACCACCAGCTCTCCTCACCCTGGTCATTTGGAAGCTGGTGGCAGCAACACCAAGGCTCTTAGCGCTCCTGAGGCTGGAGACCCTCGCAGCCCCGGGAGCGCTTCCAGCCTGAGCACCACTGCCGCAGCCCCTGGCTCGCCTCACTCTGCTCCCATGCTGAGAAGCATCAGGCAAGCCTGCAGCAGCAGTCTCAGGTTGGCAGCATTCCCACCAATTTTTGGTGACACACATCCCTGTTCTTTGCGAGACAGTTCTGTGTCGTGACGCAGCGGTCGAGAACCACTGCCCTAGCATATCGGATTCAAATGCTGAGAGCCTCTTTTACGTAAAAGTCATAAAATGCACCAAAAGTGAGGTGTCTTGAAAAAGTGAACTTCTTAGTATAGACATTCCACATTTATTGTACATCTTTATAGTTGTTTCCTTAATGTTATATATAAAAACCTCATGACTTACTGTTCCCTTTCTCTCATTTTTCTCTGACTCACGCTCTTGGAGGATTTTATTTCCCCTCCTTTTTGTTCCCTTTTGGCCTCCTGATTGACGTATTTTGTACATCATGCAGGCTTCTTTTTTTTTTTTTAAATCTGGTAGCAGGCAGTACTTGTTTGTTTTGGTTAATGGTGCAAAGAATCTTACTTAAAACAGGAAATAAAGTGGTTTTGTCTTTGCTTCTATGCCAGGGTGTAAAGAATGAATCCCAATGCTTCCTTTCAAAAATGTGATCTGATTCATTGCTCTCTTGTGCAATTTCCTCCTGAAGCTGAAAGATGCTGACTAGCTTGTTCTATTTTTTTAGAGAATTAGTAAGTCCAAGAATGTTTACATTCCACTGATGAAAACTAGTGCAAGGTTTGTCTGTTTTCAGGCTACAGGAGCATTGCTCTCTTTATCTTCTGAAGGAAAACAATACTACAGTATATACTGAAATATATCATGAAGCAATAATTTTTCGGGGGAGCAAAGAAATGGGGAGAAGAAAAAGGGTGTCTCTAACTTGCAGATTTAAGAACTAAAGTTTGAGAATGTCTGGGGCTGGATATGTGTTGGAAGATACGATTTTCAGAGTTCGCAAGAAATAGTTCTCTAGAAAATCTCTGATCTTCCTACAACAAAATTAGAACATTGTACTGCCTAAATGTTAATTCTTTATAGCCTTGTCAGTGGCTGAACATTCCTGCTGTGGTGAGGTCGCCAGGGAGAGCAGCAGTTGTGGGAACACTAGAGCAGACAAGGCAATGACAGCCCCCAGAGTCTTAAGCATGTAGATCTGTTAAATTGGAAAGCCAGCTGTTCCCTAGAGTCTTGTCTCCCCAGGCACTTTTACTTGTGGAGCTGCAACAGCATTAGCAAGAGTGTGGAAATCTTATAGGGAAGAGGTGACAGTAGACACAGTCTAACCAAGTGAATATTCCCTATGGAAGTACGTTGCTCAGTTTTGGCCTCTTCCACTTTATATCAAGGAATAATTAGGAACCTGACAAATTGTATTTTTTCACAGAAAAGCTTGTGGGTTTGTCATGTATATTTTAGGATTTAATAACATTATAGCCAAGAAGTGATGGGGCTCACTAACTTCTGTAGTAGACCTGCATCCTCCAGTGCATTGCTCTGGGTATTGTGCTACGTTTATTTGCACTTCTTGCAAATCTATATTGCAATGACTCTCTGGAGCCCAAGGGCACTGTTACTTGAGCCTGCAGGAGGGAATTATTAAAAGGAGAGAGAAATCCACATGAGGCAAGCATTATTGAAAAACTGATAGGAAGATGTAGAGGATTCTTGTATTTAGATGTCACTGTCCATCCAGCAGGTGAAGACAGTGTCCTAGACCTCTATACTTGAGTGATGCTATCTCCATTCTATTCTCATCCATCCCACAAGAGGTGAATAGAGTAATTGCCAATACTGTGGACAAAAATGGATGTCTACAGGATATGGTGGGGATGTCCTCTCAAGTAAAAAGACTGTAACAGTTGGTAATGCTTAACACGACACTAACCTACCACATATTTGTATTTTGACTGTTTTGGCTTTTGTAGTAAGATACAGGAGTTGTCTCCTTAGTAGGGAAGGCAGGAGATGGCTCTTTAGAAGAAAAAGAGACAGCCTACACTTAGCAGTCACAATCAGCCAATCTGAGGCCTCCGTTGCAGGACTGATGTCTGGGAGTTGCCTAGTATAGTAATCTAAAACAGGGTCCTTTGTAGGTCAGGGTCTTAGTGTATATCTTCTGTCATGATTAATAATTCTTGCAAAGAGGTTTGACTTTTGATTTTAAAAGTAATGTTCAAATCAGCTTCTGACTTCATTCCAATTGGAACAGAGAGCTGCATATTCTCCTCTTTAATAATAAAAAAAAAAAAAAAAATCATGGGAAGAGGTCTGGAAAAAGAGTAGTTCTAGCTGATGTGATTAAATTCATCTGTTTCCCAAGCTCATGCCACCATGCTTGGCTGAATGCAGGAGTCACTGGCTCTGCTCTCCCTATCCTTAATCTGGGGAGGGAGGAAGGGAATAGTTCTTCATGCAGGTTTCCTTGGATCTCCAGTTACACCTTGATCTGAGTCTTTCCTGACTTGATTACCTTCCTGTGGGTTGGCAGGAGAAAAGAGCAGTGCTGGGTTTCGGTAGGGCAGCCACTTTCTAGAATCTTCAGGCCACAGCAGCACCACGTCTGGGAGGAGAGAGATCGTACACTTCCTCCTTCTCCCTCAGAACTGTCTCGCTATTTTCCTTCCTCTTTTTCTGGGCCTTGGTGAGCCTAGATGGGGATCCTCCCTCTTCCAGCTGGCAAGTTAGCCAGCTTCTCTGGGCTGGAGTAGGTGCTTTGCCTGGCTCCTTTAGAAAGTAATTACCTCTTCCTGCCTGACTTACAGGGGAGTATTTATACTCCATTACACCGGCTCATGTGCTTTCATTAGTCATGGCACTGTAAGTGCGAATCCATAGGTAATACTTTCGACGAATCATCACTTAACTATAAATAGTAACTGGGTGCCTCATCTCTCCTCCTTTTGGGAATTGTCTAATTCTCGGTTGGCTTTTTGTTTCTGCACGATCAAAGCAGAATGGATGGTTATGTAAACACATTTAGCATGTATCCCTTTCTGGAAGCATGTGTGGCAAACAAAATCTTAGCTAGATTTGTTTTGTCAATTTTGTCCAGTAATGATGCACCCTAAAAATACTTCTAGGCAGACTTAACTCCACAGATACTATGTGCAGAGGACTTGCTCTTACAGATAAGTGATTGCTTAGAATGGGTGCTGAAGGTACAGCTTTCTCCCACTTCCCTATTTTCTTCAAGACATGGTCAGGAGGGTCTTCAAGGATAAATATGTCCTTTTTTGGGTTTAATAGTACTGTGAAGGCTTGTTTCCTTTGTTTGCTTTTACTACAAATGTATAGATTCAGTTTGTTTATATTCTTAACTTACAAAGACATGATGAAATTTCTTTTAGAATGAGGCCACTGCCATTCTTGTACCATTGCACTGGACTTGATCCTCCTTCCCTTCCCCTGCAGTGGTCCTGTAGCAGTGTTTCAATATCTGGTAGCAAGATCCTTCTACTGAATGTGACTTAATCTTATGTTGTTTATATAGTAGTTTTACTGATGTTTAAGGTGTCACTTTAGAACAAATTGAGCATTTTGCAGCTTACAGAAAGTAGGATTTTTGTTTAATCTTGTGTTGACCCTTCTTTGAAGTTGTAATAAGAAATGAGCAGTGAGAAGTAATATATCTGTGTATATGTACATATATACCAACACATAAGCCTCCCCTTCCTCCCCACCCCCAAGTGACTTTTCTGACACTGATTTTTGGCATTTACTCTGCTTTGTGTCTCCACAGGTTTACAAAGTATTGGTCTCCGTTGGGAGAAATGAATGGTTTGTCTTCAGGCGATATGCTGAGTTTGATAAACTGTACAACACAGTGAGTAAGATGCATTCTCAAGAGTCACACTGAAAGCGTACTCTGCAATGCTTATTTGCTATATTGAGGTTTGAATTCATTCCTTCATAGTGTGTGCAGCCTTGTTCAGCACCAAACTATTAGAGACAGTTTTTCAATACGTGGGATTTTAATAGGTTTTAGGGATGTGGGGTGTTTTGTTCTTTGTTTTGGAGGGGTGGATGCTGTAGAACGGGGATGGGAAGGTGAGTGTGAGTGAATGTGTGGTGTGAGTATTTGATATCAGTCTTGGTTTAAAAAAAGAAGTAATCACTTTAGAATTTATTTTGCAAGAAAGTAAAGGAAATTAGCATATAGGTGGTAATACTTCCTAGAAAAACTTTTCTTAAAATACTTGGAAGTCAGTTAAGAGGTGTCATGATTTTGTGGAAGGGAAGACTTGAACCAGGTAAAATAAGCCTTTGTAGCTGCAGACTTGTGGAAGTTCAATGGATTTCCTAAGTTCATTGCTGCCAGAGGCTGCTACTGTACCTGCTTAGGGAAGAATGAGCAAGGCTCCTCCTAGGCATGTGCCAATTTTGTTGTCATCCAGAGCTCTGCACTTCTGGAGACCCAACTGTCCTTCATGGACCCTTGGAGACAACTGCTCTGAGCCAACATCTTGATCAGCTGCTGAAACCGTCCTCCCTAGCACCCACAATGACACACTTCTCTTCGCTTCGCTTCTCTGTCCACACAGTTTGTTTTGCCTAGATGACTGAAGTCTTCCTGGAATCCAGCATGTCATATTTTGCATGCATCTTTGACTAGCCATGGTGTCAAGGGAGAAAGAAGACTAATTAGGCATCATGTAGTCCTCCCCCTTAGATGGTCAGATGCCACTCTTGTCCTGAAGCATACTCAGCCCTAGTCTTTCTAAAGCAAGTGTTGGTTCAGAGAAAAGTTAACCAAGGGGAAACAGGACATCTGCTCCAATTTCTCTTCCCTGTTTCTAAAAAGGAGGGGGTGAGCCAGATGCTCAAAAGGACTCTGCAAAATGTATAACCTGTCATGGAAGGACTCGCAGTGCCAAATGGAGTTGATATTAAAACTCACCTATGGGATAACTGGAGAAAGGAAGCACCAGCTCTTAAATCATAGGAGGAGGAGTAGTCTCCAAAACAGATAGAGATGTATTTTTTGCTTCTCCTGCCATCTAAAAATTGTGACGCTTAAACAGACAGGTTTTGTGGAGATCAGAGAATGACCTGGAAGACAGTGTCTTTTTCTCTACTAAGATTTCTAGCATATTACTATACACATCTCTCAGAAAAATAAGACATTTTCTGTTTAATCCACTGTACTATCCTATTCCCTCTATTGTTTGGCCTACTACGTAGTATGAATAAATTCTATATCTATAATCCATTCTGGATGCACTTTTAAATTAAGTTCACTTGGTGCCTTCCAGTAGGTTAGTTTGCTCTTGCAGCCATCGTGTCTTGGGGCTACATTTTCAAAGAGCAGCTAGGGAAATTGCTTTGCTTTCGTGTAAACCTGGATTTGCTGACTTTCAGGCCATACGTATACAAGAAGGAGTGACTGAGAAACATTGAATTTTCTTCTATTGGGGTTTTCTGCAAAACTTGACTGGGGGGGGGGGGGGGGGGGGGGGGGGGGGCACGGGGGGGGGGGTTTTTTTTTTTTTTTTTTTTCCCTCGTCTTTGTAGTTGTAATTGAAGGGCAAGGATTCACTCTCACTAGCCAGTCTCTTCTTTGAATAGTGTGTCTGCCTGCTGCAGGGACGGTATCCAAGCCCTAGAAGGCTGTAGGTGTTTGGAAATGCATTCAACTCCGAAGGGTTCTATCATCATGAACTTATGCACTGAGTTTGTCAACACCTGTTTTCCTAGCCAGAAAACAATTGTGAGGGGAGGGGGGCCGAGAGGAAACTGGGTGAGAGGAGGTGGTGTAATAAATAACATTTCTAATAACAGTAGCCAAAAGCCCTGCTTACAGCAGGGTTGAACTTGTCTCCTAGCTAGGTTACAAACTGTAACTTACAGGTAAATGAGGCCTAGACATATAGTTATATGCAGATCAGCCTTCTGCCTCCACGTTCCCCTTTGTACTAATCCCAGCAAAGATAAAAATGGAAGGCAGAAAAAGTGATACTAGTAGGCTGGAGTCCAAACTCTCCATGAATTGAGAATTAAATATGCCTACATCAAGCAATTATTTATGGGTTTTGCCTTGGTGGTCCAAATATCTAAGTATGCATATGGTATTGATTTTTTTTTTTTTAGCTGAAGAAACAATTTCCTACTATGAACCTGAAGATTCCAGCTAAAAGAATATTTGGGGACAATTTTGATCCAGGTAAACTATGACTTGGTTATTCTTCATTTTGGATTTGATCTCTTTTGCTTGCACAGAATACAAAACTGCCTTTTATAAGAAGATTATTACATATCAGATGTTGCATACTCCAAAGCATAGCCAAACTGTGCTCAAAAAGGGACCACGTGGGCAACTAGTCTGTGGCCATGTGTGCTGCATTTAATTGCATGAAAGGTAATGGCTTATAGCTCACCTGATCTTGAAGATGGAGAAATGGTCACCGAGGAGAGAATGCAGTATACTTTTCTTAATTAATTAATGTCTATTAAAGTAATGTAAAAAAATGCAAAATTAAAAACTTGTTTTGCCATGAATTCATTGACTGATTCTTTCTAACTACTCTTTTTCTGCCCCCCAGATTTTATTAAACAGAGAAGAGCAGGACTGAATGAATTCATTCAGAATTTAGTTAGGCAGCCAGAGCTATGCAACCAGTAAGTAGTTTCTCTTCTGTTTTTTTGTTTTTTTAAGGCTATTTAAATGACATGGGATACATTCCAAAAATATATGATTGATTGTTTAATACTCTTTAGTTGGGTAAAAAATGTGTTATCCATAGTAAATGTATAATTTTATAATAGAGACAAGGTGGGTGAGGTAATAGCTTTTAATGGACCACCTTCTGGTGGGGGAAGAGACAAGCTTTTGAGCTGCACAGAAGTCAACTAAAGAACAGATCTGTGTAGCTTGAAAGCTGGTCTCTTCCCCCCAACAGAAGGTGCTCCATAAAAGTTATTACTTTACCCACCTTGTCTCTCTTATTTCTGGGAATAAATGACTACAACTACATGGTAAACAAATACTATAGTACTAAATTATCTCTAAGATGACAGTATTTTTCTTCTTAAAATCCAATTGTAATGAAAACTCTTGGCTTGCTTTCTTAAGCCTTTTTTATCTACCAACTTGCCCTCCCTTAATTAAAAATGGGGTTTATTTATACAAATGCATACCACATGGAACACTTGCTTTGGTTTAAGAATGGCATTTCAGTTTATGAAACCCACTCTTAATTTAAGCAAAACCAAAATAAACGTGTGCACCCTGCCTTCTGTGTTGCTTTAATTAAGTCTATAAAATCATACCACTAGGCAAAACGATGCAAAACTGAATGTAAACAAACCCTAGTATCAAGTACTTTCAGATTTGCCAATCACAATACGAGTGGAATTGTTTGTTTCCTAGCCAAAAGCAGAACATTCTTACAGGGAACATTTTCACAATTTGCAGCATGCATCAGAAGCTCTTTCTGGTTAGCGAACTGCTTTATGAGGCCTCATAACCCTCAAACACATACTTCCTTTTATCAAAAGCATTCTGTATATGCTTCCGAGTGACAAATGGAAAATGCTTTCAAATGTAACGGAAAATCTTTGATGGTACAATTTTCCAGAAAAGGAAAAAGTGTTGGAATGGTGATTATACCACTGTGTACATCAGTTGTGAAACAGTGAAGAGCAGTTTTTGAATAATGAATTGTTGGAATGTCATCTGTCTTTCTTTCCAACATTTTTAATGGGAAAACTTCTTTAAATTATGTTTAGCAATTCAGACTTTTCCTACTCTTCATTCTGTAAACATTGAAGCATTTCAGTTCATAGCTATTTATATGTATCTTTTTCCAAAGCTGAACATTTGAACATGAGATCATATAGTTTTCTTTGAGTACGGGACCAGACATTTTTCCTTGAATCTGATCTGAAAAGCTCAAGAAGATTTAGCAGTACATAAATTAGATTTTAATCTATTTTAAATACTTCAATCTAGCATTTAACCATTTTAGTCCCATGAAGATCAGGGCAAACCAGTATCAGAAACTGAGAATTTTAAGGTTTGCTATTCCTTCCCTCTCCTAATAGCTAGAGTTTTGTCTAAATAGAAGCTTCTTATTTAACAAACAAAGAATAAAGGCAGAGTCCTGCTCTCATTAAAATAAACAATGACTTCTGTGAGGAAATGGATCAAGTCTTTCACTTTGTAGTTCATTACAAAATGGGATTGAAATGCATTTGTTCCATGGCTTTTTTCCTTGCAGTGCTTTGATTTAATATATTTTGCTAGATCACTATTTGTTGTGATTTTAAAATACATTTTAAGAAGCTAGCATCCTCTTTCTTTGTGAATGACTGTGACAAATCATATTGATTTGTAGAAAAATCCACAGCCTTTAGTTTTGTCTACCACTCATTGTTAATGAGAGAAAAATCAAACCTTTAATGAAGTTCTTGTAAAATCCATTGCTGTTAGAACTACCGGTAACTATTAAAAGGAAAAAAGGCCACTGTCTCCTTGCAAATGGATTACTAAACACACCCTTATATTCTAGATAATTTTACCTTAACCTGCTAAGTGTGCACTGAACTAATAAGTAGATTAGTAATGAATTAGTATGGGGGAGAGAGTCTAGAAAAACGTTGAGTACTGCATGTCCACGCCAATAAATTTCCTGTCGCTCTTACCTGCTACATCATGTTATGCCTTAAGACAAGTACCAGGCTGTTCTTTCAGTCCTGCTTTGGCAAACATCTATACGATAAGCATAGATGTGTTCGCATGTGGATTACGGGGAAACAAGACAACCCAAATGCTGGCCTTAGCTCCTTTGCTGTTGGGCAGTCTTGATATGCTCAAGGGATGAACATACAAGTTAGGAAACAATATTACTGATGTTGCTAGGAAATATAGAGTATTGTATCTCTTTCAGTGGCTTCTTATCTCGGATCTGTAGTTTTGTCCTTTGACTCTTGCACAAAAAGCAAACCCTCATGCTTCTGCGTACAAGCCAACCAGTCACTATAAAGTGGATTAAAAGGATACTTGCAGGAAATTCCAGACTGGTTGGTTGTGGATCTTCCTCTGAAGGCTACTGAGCTAGATGGGCCATTGATTTGAGCCAGTATGGTAGTCCCTATGTGGATTAGCTTCAGGCTTCCAATTTTCACTGTTTGCTTTATTTTAGAGAGAGATTTTTTGCATCTATAGACTATAGCTACCTTGCAAAAAAGCTTCAGAAAAGATGGAGGATGTGAAGTAACATTTCTACCTTGCTGATTCCTGATCTAGAATAGTAGGCTAGAAATTCTTCTCCTATTAATACAGTTGAGTCCTAATCCGCTGAGCAGCTCTTTAAGTCAAGCTGTCCTCCCCCTCAACTTTAGGCCTTTACTGAAAAGATATGTTCAGTTAGCTATCAGAACGTTCTTTAAAGAAGCAGTTTTAAAACTGAATGCATAAAATAAAATGCATTTAAAGATTTCGCATAATTTAAAAATAATTCTAGTAGCTCCTCAAGAAAAACTTGAACACAGCATAACTCCAATAGATGATTTTATGATGGCAGTGTCCTCTGTGTGAAATATGATACCAGTTTCTGCAGTGAGAGGCATAAACAATGGGCATTCTAGAAAAGAAATGAATCAGTGGGTCCTCATGCTTCCACAATCAACTGAGAAACACAAATATAGCACCACTAGATCACAGGGTGCCACTCTGAGTTTTTCATCATCTTCTATTCTTCTAAGTCTTGCTGCTTCAAGGCTGTGCATTCTAGAACACCGCAAATTGGCATACCACGTTTTCACTGTGTGTCATTCAACTGGGGTTTATTTGAAGCTGTGGGAGCTCATCATTGGCAGTAAAGTGATTTCCCCCCCAGGTTGCTTTTTCATAGGTATTGCACTTGATATGTAGGTAGCAGGAGGCTAGAGACATAATGAATTTAGGCAGAAGACTAATGCAAAACAACCAGAAGAAGGAGATAATGTATAGGACCTCTCCATCCTAAGATGGCTCTCTTATGCTAGGTTCTGAAGTTATTTTTATCTTAACTTCTTTTAAAATCCAGAGAGAAGTTCTACTAGTGTATTATTTGATAATTATATTTAGTAACCCCCTTTTAAAATAGTGTTTCTTTTTCTAATCAATCTAGGTGTCTGAGCATATTACAGGAGCAACTTTTGTATTGATTTTGTAACTGTCTGTGAATTCATGTACTGTAGAAGCCTTACTGTATGTTTGTATACTACCTAGCACAGTGGGCCCCAGCCTTGCTTGGGGACTGTAGGTGCTACTGAAATACAACTCATAAATAACATTCAGTAACAGTTCTGGAGTTGTTATAATGTCTCATGACTGCATAACATGGGTCTATGACATCTCTGGTCACAACACAAACTGTTACTGTGGAGTAATTTTGAAATACTATGGAACTGCAGAAGTGCATAATATAGATTCATTGTGACACGAGAATGCACTATTTGTTATGCATTCATACATAGATAACGTTAATATAAATTGCTCAAGATGCATTGTAGCATGCTTTCAGTTGTCTAAAACGGTAAAGGTCATTGGAGTATTGTTAAAAGAAGCTCACATCATGTGCAGTAACTTACTTGTAGCTTTTTAAAATGAAAATGATGCCCCACATACATATGCATTAATTTTTCCTGAACTGATCATAATACATAAAATGCATCCTAACATAGGTGAGGTAGAATTTATAATCTCTTTAAAATTGGGGTGAGGGAACTAAATGGAAATGCTGATGGGATCTTGGGGCAGATGTAATGCATTCAGTGCTACGTTCATGTGACTGTGATTCAGTTCAGAATGTTTAGAGGAGTGTTGGATCAGCCTTGACAGTCTATGAAGATAATGTTCCTATTCTATAACTTAGCACAGCTGAGCCTTTACATTGAGGCTTGCCAGCACCGAAGAACAAATGCAGTTAAAATACACGAATCTACCAATATGCATAGAGCAATGGAAAAGAGGGTGGAAACTGTATATTATTGTTTATCACTCAAGCTGTGCTTTAGAATACAAATGATGTTTATTCTATATAAGGTAACAAGTTCTCGTTAATTTTAGGAAATTGAAAATGTCACACTCTGATACTGAAGGTGTTAGAAAGGAAATCAGTTGTTGTCGTGTGAAATATTACTGGAAAATCAATTACAGATGCTGGTGGAGGAAGTGGAAAGCTTAGTTCCAATTAGTATCGTCGAAATAAACTCACTGAACACCTCCTGCAATCTCTTCATGTTCATCTATATTTTAATATGACAAATCATTGCAAGTGGAAAATTTGTATACGCTGGCTATATTGTGTATTTGCTCAGTTAAGCAGCAGCAGTTAGGTCTCCACTGTGAACTAAAGGGTGTTTCCCCGTTTGCATAGACATACCTCTGCTACCTCTCATCTGTTTGTGCTCTAAAAATATCATAGCAATGGTAGCATGCGGCTAGCTGTGGTGAGTACAAAGCTGCCTGAATCCTGTGGGTATTTATTTGGCAGCTAGCCTGTGCTGCCACTGCCTATGTTACCCCAGCTGTGCTATTCGTAGTTCGCTGGCGCAGATGGGAGCTAGTAGAATTGCTCTTGTAACATGTAGTATAAATGTAGAGCAGGGGCTGGCAACCTTGGCCGCCCCGTGTGCCGGCCCCTGCTTCTCGACCCTCAGCTGGTGGCGACGACCCACTCGTGGAAAGAAGCCACCTGGATTGGCTCCTCTCGGCAGCGTGGCTGGGGACCCGTATCCCCAGACACACCATGGAAAGAAGTTGTCTGGAGTCACTCCTTTAGGCGGTGGCACACCACAGGGAGGAGCCGCTCTGGGCGGCTTCTTTACATGGTATGCCTGGGCATGGACATGGCAGGACCTCTGCGCTGCAGCCGCCTCTGAAAGAAGCCACTTGGAGTGTCTTTTGGTGGCAGGAGTGGCAATTTCTGTGGTACCACAGAGGATGCTGAGTGCCGCTCCAAGTGGGCTTGTGTGCCACTGTTGGCTCGCGTGCCAGGGGTTGCCTACCCCGATGTAGAGCGTGAACTGCTTGCATTATAAGTCCCCATAAAACCAATTTGTTGGAAGGGTTCTTTTTATCAGATGCATAATACAAACTTGGAATGAGTATGAATAAAATTCTACCTCTGTGGTAATGGCTTTCAAATTCATCGAGGTTACTAGTGCCCTGATAGGTTTAATTATATTTTTAGCCCAGATGTCAGAGCATTTCTTCAGATGGACAGCCCAAAACATCAGTCAGATCCATCCGAAGATGAGGATGAAAGGAGCAATCAGAAGGTAATTAAGCTGGCTAGACTGGAAGAGAACAATAATTCTGCACTTTTGGACAGACTGTAATTACTTTAGGATAACTCAATATGTATTGTAACTTTGAACAAAATTAGTCCTCCCTGAGTCCAGAGTCGTCCTTGTTTGTTTCCAATATGATTACTCAGTTCATAGCTAAAATATGACCTGCGAAGACAAGTACCACTAAGAGGAGCTAAAGTGAGTGTTAGATAAGACAAATGTTAACAATCTCATTTTTCCCGATTTGTTAGGGGCTGGGAGAGTTGTAGCTAAGGTTACAGTTCATGTAACATCACTCTTGAGGTCCTCCAAATACATCCAGGAAAGAGAAGGATAGGCGGATCAGATATTTAAACATTTAATCACTAAAGGAGAATCAAACTTGAAAAATGTTTGAAGCCATTTTGATATAGTATGATAGAGCAAAGAAAATTAACTTGGTTCACAGTGCACCTTTAGCACTGGGAAGTTTCAAACTTCAGTCTTTTACTAAATCTACCAGATTGGGCTTTTTTTATGTCTTTTAGGCCATTTAGGAGCCTCTGTCTTAAGAGCGTCTAGTTACAACGTTCTGCTTTAAGAATTGATAGGAAAAAGTTGTCGTGCTGGAAATAATAGAATAATTTATTTTCATCTGTTCTGTGTATCTTCTGTACTAATAGCAAAGGATACTTGGCATGGAAAAGTCATTTGATGCTCCTGCAGCCTGATCAAACACCAGCAAAAGTCAGTGTTTCCACGCACTTCACTGAGCACGAATGCTATTGTTGTGCAATAACTACACTATTGTGAATAAATAAATAGTTTTCTGGGCCCTAACTGATAAGATTAATTTCCTTATTCAGTTTTGAGTTCTGCACATTTAAAGTTACTGAGTTTTTTTTCTAAACCTACAAATAAACCCAGTATAATATTTTGTTCATACACTATTCCTTGCATTTTAGACCCTTTTATCTTTCACTTTTTTAGTGCTAGAAGAATTAAACTTACAATGGTACCTCATTATGTTTCACAATAGAAGTGAAGGCTTCCATTTAAAAATATTTTTTAGACTTCAGTAGAAATCTTAAGATCAGTCAGTCGTGGTGACAAATGTAGATTAAATTCTCGGTAATGGATGTGTGTTTCAACTTAATTTTTTCCATCCACCATAAAATTCAGTAATTGAATATAGAATATCTAATTTTTTTTCTCCTTAAATGTTCATCATATTCCTAGTTAATGTTCTTTTACTCTCTGTCACGGTGCAGATGTCCTATGCATTTAAATAAATAAAATTGAGACAACCTGATCAGGGCAGGTTCCTTCAACACTCATTTAATCCTTTTCAGAAAGTACCCTGCATCACTGTCTCAGTGTATATATATTTAATCATATACCATAATTCAGTGTCCCATTTTCCCTTTGCTTCCTTGAAGCAAATGTCAGGCATCGTAATTTAGTGTAAAGCAATATGTTGTTGAAATAGCTGTATGCCTCTACTTGACTGGCCATGCTCACAACAAAAAACAAATTTTAAAGGTATTTAGTTCAGAGCAATTTGGGCCAGTCCTGTAATAGAAATAAAAGCTCTCCAGCATCTAGTGTGTCTACTAGATGAACCTGGCCAACAAATAAGAAAGAAAAAAACCCTCAAAAACAAACAAAAAAAAATATACCCAGCAGCTTTTTGAAAAATGCTGATTTGTACAAATGGCATCAGTTGGCATAAAAAACTTGTTCAGTACTATGCATTATTAATTTTTATTTGTCTAATTCAGTGCTAGAGGGCAGTTATTTTCCAAGTCCTCTTCAGGATTTCTCCATTCCTATAGTACCTTCTGATTTTTGTGACTCTCCTTTCATTTTCCCCCCTCCTGAAAACTTATCTCAAACTAAGTAGGATTTTCCTCTGGTCAGCACCCAGAACTCTGTGCAAAGCACAGACTTTGCCCTCACCTTCATGTAAAACCAAGGAAACAAATTGGGAGGGAGGGAGGGAGGGATCTGAAATAGGGACAGCTCCTTCCTCTCCCGTATATTTATATGCTGGGTGTGTACCCAGCATTGGCTACATCCCTGCAGTTACTGGAATTGGAATAATTAACTTTTTGTGTCAGATTAATAAAGATTGGCAACAGATTTTTACCACAATGTCTTTAACTGGGCCCTGCATAAACAATGTTTATTTTGATTAATATATTGGCAAGAATGTAATGGGTTTAAAAAAAATATATAAAGAGAATACTCTTGCAGTAAAACAATTTCAAAATGGGTTGATTTTGGACACTTATTACTTGTTTAAAAGGACAGACACTTAAAATTCTGTTCATAATCTTTGTATTTCTTTTATTCTTTGACACTGTCTGTATAACCCTTCCTGTTAAAGGGAAAATAGTACTCTGATATTTTCACTTAGTTCCTAGATTGGGTGCTTTATATTTAAAAATAACACAGATTTAAATGGAGAGAGAATTTGAACTAACAATGTTTTGCAACAAGTATTAGCTGAAGCATAAGAGATGTGATTTCCTTTTAATGGGTAAACAAATCTAAACTGATCTAAGGCTTTTTTTCCCCCCCTCCTTTCTACAGCTAAATTCTACCTCACAGAATATCAACCTGGGACCATCTGGAAATCCTCAGTAGGTTTTTTTTAGTTAAATATAAACCACAAGTTAGACTTTAATTGCTAACTATATGAAATGTCCTCCAGATACGTGCCTTTATTGCTACTTTGTGCAGCTTGAGAGGAAGCAAAGGTTCTAACTTGGTATTAAGTAAACACTAGCATGCACAGGTATGCTGTGTGGTTTTAGTCTAGTTAGCAGATTCTTTAACAGTAATGTACACCAAACAAATCTGAGAAATGTGTAGTAATGTCTATATAAATAGTTTGCATTTAAACAGTAGAAAGAATATATAAATGTTCTTGCGGTGGGAGAGAGTATCTTTTAAGTATGCAAATGAAATGCCTCCCCTCTTCCACTGCAGAGAACTACTAGTAGTGCTGTGGAGAGCCTGAAGAGGCAGATTCCTTTACAGATTTTTCTTCTCCTCCTCCTCCCCACCCCCTTTCTCTTATCTAGCAGTTTTATAACCTACTAATAAGTTTCAAATACTGTGGGACAGATGAGCTTATACAGGCAAGATGACTGTGCTTCCTTGGAATTCCATGACAGCAGCTTTTAAACATATTCAAACAAACAAGATTCTGGAGTCAAATTCCAAAGGGGTAGCCGTGTTAGTCTATTGTAGAAAGACAACAGAGTCCTGTGGCACTTTTAAAGACTAACAGATTTATTTATCGCATGAGCTTTCGTGGGAGAAAATCCCACTTCGTCAGACGCTTTGAAGATTCTGGAGCTCACTGAACCCTGAGCTTGTCCAGAATCAGTTTGTTCCATCCCCCGTTACATAGCTGAGGAAAGAGGTGTAGGGACAGAATTTGTCCTTGGGAGTCTTCATGCAGCCATGAAAAGCCCTATTGTCTCCCTTTCCTCTCTTTGAGACCCTGATTTGCAATTGTTACTTCTTCCCATTTTTCCTTCACTGGAAAAACTTGTTTTGGGCCTCTCCATGATTTGTCTTAATTGCCCAAAAGAATTGGAGTGTTGCCCCGTGAAAGAGGAAAAAAATACCCACTCAGCAGAGCCTGGAAAGCAATACAGCTGTTTCATTACTTCAAGAACAACACATTTTGGTCCGAAGCTGCATGTAGAATCACTATCAAAACAAGACAAGGCTCTGTGAGCCTATCTTCTGTTAGTACAAACTTGTTAATGTCAAACTTCTACAGAATATTTTTTAAATAAAGGTTTGCACCAATATAGTATAAGCTATACAAGTTAATACGATAAATGTGCTCAGCAGTCAGTATGCCTTTCCTCTCCTTCTGATGTACTCTCTGTGGCTCCTGTTCTCACCCTTGTATCTCCAACTTCCTTATCCTTTTCATCTTTCTGCATAGGGCACTTACTCCCCATGTTTGCTGCTCTCCTCATTGCTTGTTCCACATCACTGGGAGAGAGTGGAGGGGATTTATATATTGTGCCCAGATCCCCTCTAGTAGTGGAGTCAGTTAAAGGGCAGCTAATAGTGTGGATGATGGTCCTTGTAAAGTAATTGTGGAGTTGGAGACCAAGAGTCAAATGAAGAAGGAAGTTTGGATGACCAAGAGAGAGTGGCATCTGAATGCCAAATACTACTGAATATATGTGCCTCTGGGAGAGATAATGAGAGAAAGAGGTACAGAGGTCAGAGAATAAGAGGATAAATCTGAGGGGATAGAAAATTCAGTGAGGAAAGACTGATGCCCTGTGGTGAGGCAGATAAAGATAAGACAAAGACAGAGATGCAAAGAACAGATTGAAGGGGAAGGATGGGAGAAAGGACAAGGAACAAACTATTTTAGGAGTCAAATGGCCTTTTTGAGGCAGGGATTGCCCGCAGTGGAAACGGGGAAAATCTAGATTTTCCTTCCAAAAAAAAAAGACTAGAATGAATATGACAGATGTGGGGAGGAGGAAAAGAAAGTAAAGAGCAGAGGAGTGTGTAAAATCTTCAGGTTGAGTCTGTTTTGTCAATTTTAGTTTATTTACATCCTAACATATTGTTTGGGGGTTTTTTAACCTGGTAGAAAATAGGAAGTGAAAAGGAGGGGTTTGATTGTAGGCCATAAAAGAAGAGCTGGGGTGGAAAGCCTGCAAGCTACTAGTAGGCGCTAAGTGGGACCTGTGTTCAGGGGAATAGTGGCTCACATCAGCGTTCTTTCTTAGCAGTTCGTGCTTTTTTTTTTAAATGTGATGCTTAGCATCATAATTGTAAAGTTGATTTCTACTCAGGTAACTTTCTTCCTTTCTGAATCACTTTCAGTGCTAAACCAACAGATTTTGACTTCTTGAAAGTTATTGGGAAAGGCAGCTTTGGCAAGGTGAGCTTTCTCGTCATTTCGTACCATGACTGAACTGTACAGGAGCACTAGATTTGGTGAATCCTGGGAACTGGCATTCAAA
This sequence comes from Pelusios castaneus, assembly GCA_007922175.1. Classification (NCBI taxonomy): domain Eukaryota; kingdom Metazoa; phylum Chordata; order Testudines; family Pelomedusidae; genus Pelusios; species Pelusios castaneus. The sequence continues at coordinate 505,793 of ML685897.1, forward strand.
TTCAGGGCTGGATTAAGGCAACCTGTGACCCACAGCACACAAGGCCCTCTGTTGCTCCACCACTACAGCCCCACTTTCATGCCATGGCCCTGTCCTTTCACCTGGTATATCAGTGGCATGGGACCCCTAACTTCCTGACCAAGAGCAGCAGCAAGTTTTCCCTATTGTTGGGGTAGTGTGGACCCACCCTCCCCATAGAGAGGCAGGGATGGCAGCAGAGAGGCATCTCACTACTTGCACTCCTGCTGCTACATTATATGCTGGGCAGATGAGCTGGGCTTACTCAACTCCTTTTGCTATGCATCCCGTTGTTGGTGGAGGTAGTGGTGGCTGGGCTCAAGAGTCCAGGGGTCTTTGTAGTAACATCCTCTTAAGGTAGATAGAGCAGTTCACCTATCTTGGTGTTATTGTTTGAGGCTTTTTAGCCATATTTCCAAACATGATTTGGCCCTGCATGACTTCTCCATAGTGACATTGCAGTTCAACAGAACTGCAAGAGTTTAGAGTCCGTATTTTGGCAACATGCTCCTTTCCCTGATGACACTGGTAATGGTGGTGAACTGTTTGAAGGGCCAAGAAATTGTTCGGTGAAGTAATGGTATTAATAATTTTAATCATGTTTCCCCAGATACTCTAGTCACTGTGAACTATCAGAATGAAAACTACGCTAATCATGTTTCTTCTCTCATCTTAAATTTCACAGGTTCTTCTTGCAAAACGAAAACTGGATGGGAAATTTTATGCTGTCAAAGTACTGCAGAAGAAAATTGTTCTCAACAGGAAAGAGGTGAGGGGAAATGCATCTTTCTCTTCCCTTTCAATTACAAAATTGTTCCTATTTACTTATTGACCTTTCACTTCCTTGCAGCAAAAACATATTATGGCTGAACGTAATGTATTGTTGAAAAATGTGAAACATCCATTTTTGGTTGGATTACATTACTCCTTCCAAACAACAGAAAAGCTTTACTTTGTTCTGGATTTTGTTAATGGAGGGGAGGTAAGTAGTTTTTGTATCTTATTAGCTTTGTCTCATTTGCTGCTAATTTACAGAAAACCATCCACTGTAAAATGTGCTCATTTTAACATTTCTGTAGCTAAATTAAAATCCTATTGACTTTACTTATTCATTACAGTTTTCAAGGTGTTGCTTTAGACTTGTATTCAGAAACTTCTTTGCAGCTATTGAAGAGTTTCTTCTTTTCCTATAAAAATAATTTTATTAAACTCTGAATATAAACCTTAATACACAGTTGTAATGCAGAAATTCTCACCATCCTTATGTACCTTATTTTCCTGGACACAGCTCTAAATAAAACATCTCTAATATGAATTCAGTTTATACTGATGTTCCCTCTAGCTAGCATGTAAGGCCTTTCCTCCCTTTTCTGTGATGTAAACAAAAACTTAGATGCCATGCTCTAGAAGCAGGAGGAAGAGGGTGATTTTTTGGCAAACTTAGACAATTGACTTCTTTAGAGTTACTGTGCTTCTGGTTCTACACCATAGCTTCAGATGCCATATTACTTCTTGCTAAAAGAGCCTTGTTATGTGCAGCAGTCTTCACTCTGAGCAGCAACACTGATTAGCTCAGGAAGCCTTAAGTAATTTGGGGAAGAACTTGTGAAAGAGATGGATGAAGTCTTTACATTTTAATAAGACTTAGTGCAGTGGGCTGATTATTTAGTGAGCAGTAAGTCAGCAGGCTCAGGGCTGGATTAGCACAAGGGCTTTAGGGGCTGCAGCTCTGGGCTAAAGGGGGGCCCTGCTGCCCCACAAAAATCTGGTCTTGGCAGGCTTAAGTGGCATGCTGCCACCACCCACCTCACCCCTGGGATGGCTGGTCTGCTCCAGCCTGTGGCCTGTAGTCCTGCCCTCTGGTGGCTGGCTGAGCTGTGGGCCCCTCCTCCCTCCTCCCAGTGGCTAGCTGAGTCGGGCTGCCCCACCCTTAGTTTGGGTGCTACCATGGGGGTAGGTTGGGTGCTACCATGGGGGGGGGGCCCACAAGAGTGGGTAGCCTCAGGGCTTTAATTCAGCCCTGACCAGGCCCAGATAATATATACACACAAGAGTTCTGGAGGAGCTCAAGTATGATGAGGCTGAGCTGCAAATAAAAGTACACACTATTTCATTAGTCTCACATTATGCTTTATATCTTTCCCTGGAAATTTGGTTGAAATTAGGATTTAAAAACGGAATTCCAAAACACTGGGAAACTCATAGCATAGTGTGTAACCAGTGCATTTCCTGCAAAGGAAAATCATGTCTCAGTAACCTCTTAGAATGCGTTGGACATATCAGTAAAGGACTAGATAGAAGAGAGTCAGCTGATGTCATTTAGATTTCCAAAAGTCTTTTGACAAGGTTCCACACAGGAGACTACTAAAGAAGCTAAGTAGTCATGGGTTGAGGCAGAGTATTGTTATGGATCAAAAAACTGGCTTGGGATTTGGGGTGGGGGTGGGGGGATTAGGAGAGGAGTCGCATTTAAATGGTTGATTTAATGGCAGTTGGGATCCTCAAGGTTCACATTGAAATCGTTGCTTCAATGACATTGGGGTACCTCAAGATTCTGTTCTAGATCCTGTGAAGGTTGCTGCAGGCCCAGTGCAACATAGGCCAATATATTAATAACTTGGAAGGTGGTGGGAAGTGAGGTTGCAAAACTTGCAGGCAAGATAGTTAGTTTAGTTTAGTTATTTCTAGAGAAGCCCAGTGAACGGGCAGCATGATGGAAAATTGAATTTCATGTTGACAAATGCAAACTAAAGCACTGGGGGGGGGGGCGGGTTAAGCTAGTCATATGCCTTACATAGTTCTAAATTGACCATCAACCCAAGAAAGGGACCTGGGTGTTGCTGAAAATGGCTCGATGAAAACCTCTGTTCAATGTGCAATTGCAGGTAGAAAATTGAACAACAATATATTTTATGTAGATTAGTGGTGTGGCCTTATCTAAAATATTGTGTGCAATACTGGTTACCTCGTCTCTAAAAGGTTACTGCAGAAATTAAGAGAGTCCCAGGGAGGGTGAGGAGGGTGAACAAAGGAGATGAATAAAAGGGACATGATACAAGCATTATATAAAATAATGGTAGAGTATAGGTAGATAAGGAACTCTTTGTTCCACCTGTCTCATAACATACAAACAAGGGCCATCCAATTAAATGAAGAGGTGGGAAATAAATAAAAGGAAATACTCCTTTGCATAACATGTACACTCTGGAACTCCATGCTATAGGGAATCATGAGGCCAAAAACTACCATCAAAAAGGATTGGTCACTTACATGTATAGCAGGATCCAGAGTTGTAGTAATTTAATGAGAGCAAAAAAACCTTAGTAGGTTGTACGTTAAACGTAATGTTTTGGGGCTAAGCCCATCTCTAACTGCGAAGAGATCAGACTGAAACCTAGGTTCAGGGAAGATCATCCTACATCAGCCTATTCCTGGGTTCTCACACCTTTCTCTGAAGCCTCTGGTGCTGGCCATTGTTTGAGATGGGATATTAGACTAGATTGGATCTTGGTCTAATCCAGGATGGTAGTTCCTGTGTCCTGTCTGTCTGTTTTTGTTTCATGTTTATCCCCTACTCATTCAATGTGCCCAGCACAGCTTTTGTGTGTGTATGGTGGGGAAAGGAGAGGAGTCTTTGTCTCCCTAGCTGGAAGAAAAGGGGTGCTGCCACTTTAAGGGCTCCCTTATAACTGTTGGGAAGAAGGGGAAGAGCTGACTGGGATGGACAGGAAAGGCAGGAAACGGTTGGGGCCAGGTCAGGAGGAAGTCACTGCCCTGCCCTTCCTGCTTGACTTGAACAGTGGGGATGGATTTATGCCCCCATGCATCTCTGGAGAGGCCTTATTTTTACCAGGATTGGGCTGGCAGCACCCATCTGCCCATGAACTTAGCGAAAGAACTGATTCCCCCTTGATGTGCTGTGGCCATTACATCAGTTGCCCTCTTCCTTGGAGGACTGGGGAGGAATTTTTCCCTTACCACCAGTTTGGCCAAAGCAGAGTGAATTTTTTGCACATTCCCTACAGCGGTCCTGGGACAAGGTGGGCTGGAGGTTGTGGATCGGAGTGCGGAGGGGTTGGGTTATGATGTCACAACTTAATATTTAAAACTTGGGAAGATGTCTAGTGTGGAAGGGTATGGTTATCAGATAAAATAGACTGGAAGAGGATTTAAAGAAAAGCATTCCTTAAAGGAGCTGAATAGAGGGGGTTGAGACTTCTGTGTCTTGTACAGTGGGTAACTGTCTTCTCCTCCCCTCCCCCCATTTATAGCTCCCTTTCCCTGCATGTGAGGGGTGGGTTGCAGAGTCCCAGCAGTGAAACAGGTGGGACATGATTGGGGATTATTTGGCAATTATTAAGGAAGGGATGGCAACTTGCATTATACACTTTGTTGCTGGATACTCTCAAGTATTTTAAATGAATAAAGTTGGGGCCTAATTAAGCTACATCCATTGCCTTCTGGTTTGTCTCTCCCATTCTCTCCCCTGGCATGACAAGACAATGCTGTATTCTGAACTCAGTACAACAACTTAGGCTCATTAGGTGGTATGCAAATCTAACACCAAAACTAATAGAAATCAATACAATACAAAATGTTTCCTTCTTGCAGTCAAGTTGGAATGCTTGGAATCTTGTTGTTATTTATTTCAAATAGAGTACTTTAGGAAAGGCATATAAGTGAAAAGAAAATATTTCTATAGCCAACCTTTTTAGTTCTGTGCATGGCAATTTCATCTCCAGCCGTACAAGTAACTCCATGTGTGAGTAGACTCCTGCACCATTCAGACAACAGTAGAAGCCTGTGGGCATGGGGCTCTACCTGCACTAAGTAAATTTATAGGATTGAAGAATGTATCCTCCTACAACACTCCTCCTAGTGGTCTCAGCATAGAGTGTAATATTAGACTGTTATGCAAGTTCTTGTATTGAATTTCTTTGCACATAAACAATTGTCAAATGAGTATCATGCTATTTGTTATCTTCCAAAATAGAAGAGCTAGAGAGCTGACTACAGGGTACTGCCCAGCCTGTGTTTGTCATGAGTGTGATAGTTTGTATTGGCTGGACTTGACTCCCTGGGAAACATCCAGTACTCCTATCTATTAACTCATCACACTCTTGAGTATTAGTGGGGCTACACAAAAGTGAGGTGGTAAAGAAGTGACTAAAGGAAGGATATAAATAGCTATGTAAAAGAGAAAATTTTAATTGGTTTCAAAATTTTGATAGCTTGTCATAGAAAAGCCAACAAAGTTACTTTCGTATTACTGAAAATGATTTCACCTGGTAACTTTGATATATTTTTTGCCAGTTCATCTTATCATTTGCATCTTCACATATTTACAGCTGTTCTTTCATTTACAAAGAGAACGCTCCTTTCCTGAACATAGAGCCAGATTTTATGCTGCTGAAATAGCCAGTGCATTGGGCTACTTGCACTCCATAAATATTGTATACAGGTAACCATTTCCTAAAACTTTTTTTTGTTGTTCTGCATAAATATAAAAGTAGCAAATCAAGAAAAACTGTATTAGCTGGTTTTTATTCCACCTGTTTACAAACGTAGACTTATAATTGCTCTAATCTTAGTTTTTTTGTTTTAAAAATAGAGGCCTGGCCCAACTTTTTCAAAAATTGTGTTTAAAAAAAATAAAAAATAAAAAAAAAATAGATGACTGTCATCATTTTATTACACTCCTAGGAGGATTAATATAAGACTTTGTTTGTTTTTAATAGGGATTTGAAACCAGAAAACATTCTCTTAGACTCGCTGGTAAGTATATCCTGTCTGATGTCCAGAACTGTTGATTTACATGAACATTTACCTTTGTGTAAATGCAAAATATTACAAAACAGTCTAAAATTGATTTTATTTTAGAACAGGATCTGTTTTGTTTTGTTTTTTCTCTCTCTACAGGGACATGTTGTCTTAACGGATTTTGGACTCTGTAAAGAAGGAATTGCTATTTCTGATACCACTGCAACCTTTTGTGGGACACCAGAAGTATGCTAACTTTGAGTTTTAACCAGAGCCATTAAATTGCTACAACAAACTGGAAGAGGGGGCTCATTTTCGAGGAGTTTTGATAGTTTTAAAAGTTGATGGAGAATCTTGCATGAGTTAGGATCATTTTGCAGTTGACAAGGATTGTACAAATGGTGAAGTGTCAGGCAAAACTCTTGTGGTGGTGGTTTCATACTATCTGTCAACAAGTCCATAAAATAAAGTATGTAATAATCAAGCCTGAAGAGAAACAATGTGTTTCTTGAACTTTGTAGGAAAATTTGAATGCCAAAATATAAAGCATTTCTATGATTAAATATTTATGACTACTTGAAATGGATTAACAAGAAAAAAGTCTAGTCCTAAGCACAAGTTTAATACGTTTCTTGCAATTCATATTAGATTTACACAAGAGGATTACAACGCTATGGCCTGGGGCCCCATCCAGCTAATAATAACCTTTTAAAATATTGCATTTGAGTCTTGAGTTGTGTACTAATCTGTCTGCTCTGGGGCTTGGATTCACATCATTAAAGAGCAGCTCAAAATTTAATGATGTAGCTTAATATTTTAAACTACACTTCTATAATGGTATCTGAGTTCCTAGTGTGATCTCTCTATAGTCGTTATATTTGTCCATGTCACAAAGACCTAACTGACTATAAAGCACAGTTGGCAGTCTCTGGTCAAGAGGGAAGAGAAGCAAGGATTGAGGGAGCAAAAGCATTGAGGTCAGGGCTGTGGGAACAGTAATGACCCAGCTATAGCGTTACAATTCTAAATGACTGTGTATAAATGACAGAATAGCCTGGTGGGCCTAGAGGACTCTGTACCAAAGGTATCTACTGAAATATGGTGCTGGGTACCATCTAAGTGCCTTAATCCTGAATAAATCTTTGTGAGATGTGTAGAAACCAATTAGTGTAGTGTCTGCATCCAGTAATTGATGTGAAAGGATGGCATAATTCATTATATGGAATGTGTCCTTTAAATCTGTATCCCCTGACTGAGTTGTGGCAGAGAATCTCTGGATAATTTCACAATTAATGATTTATTATTTGTCTGAAGCCTCATTCAAACTTACTACATAGTCACAAGAGTTGTATATTTTAATAGGAGGAAGGAGTAAGAAACATTTTCTTGGTTTGAAGCAGAATGAGATCTTGCACTTGTTTCCTCCTCCTCAAATCCCTCATCCAGCTTTCAAGACCAAAAGGGCAGTAGGGTTGGCTAATAGACAACTTGACCTTGAGAGAAGGAGATGTCACTGGCAGAGGGAAGCTGCTGCTTTGCAGATTCCCACACTGTAGTTTCATGTTTAAGTCAAAGCTGCCGCTTAGTTGTCTGTGAAACTAACAGTGCAGTGACCTTTCCCTGAAACTTTGAAGAATTGTCAGATTAGAGATGGCACAATAATTTGGCAAATGTCAGCAGGCATAGAGAATAACTCGAGGTGGGAAACAGCTGTCCATTTACAGTCAGCCAGATGTCACAGAGATTTACTAAGTGTGTCAAAGGACAAGAAAAATCTTCAGTAGTCTATACAATAACTTTCCTAAAGCTGTATTGTAAAATACTTCCTTGAATAAAGGTTGGATTTTAATATAACCAGTCTATCTTTATTTTCCTTAGTACCTTGCACCTGAAGTGATCCGAAAACAGCCCTATGACAACACAGTAGATTGGTGGTGCCTTGGTGCAGTTCTGTATGAAATGCTTTATGGGTTGGTGAGTATTCTGTTTTTTTTCCTTTCAAATTCTACTTGAATACTGTAGCTAGTAATACATAGCTTTTCAAAACTGGTAAAGCACACATTAACTGGTGAATAACTTGTGTAATTTTCTAACCATTTGTGTTTTTGTTTTGCTTTGCTTTTTGATGTCTAAAATTCTGCTCTTCAGGCTGATAAGACGTGAATAACACTTACCTAGTGAAGATAAATTCCAAAGGGGTAGCCGTGTTAGTCTATTGTAGAAAGACAACAGAGTCTTGTGGCACTTTTAAAGACTAACAGATTTATTAATCGCATGAGCTTTCGTGGGAGAAAATCCCACTTCGTCAGACGCTTTGAAGATGGGAAAGTTACAGAGTGGGAGGAATCAGGGTGCTGCCCAATTTAAAAAAAAAAAAAAAAAAAGTGCTGCCAACCAAAAGTGATACCAAAGGTGTTAGCAAACTATTTTTAACCCTAAAATTTCCAATTTCCCCCCACATCACTCCTTCATATAGCAATAAAAACACCAAATCATACCATGTGTCAGCTGGGTTTATTTTTTGTAATCTTCCTAAAAAGAGCGTGTTTTGTATTTCACACTCTACATTCCCTTCTGATATGCAAATGAGTTTTCTCACTTCACTTGGTAGGACCTGCAGTTGACCCACTTGTGCTCTTTTGCTTGCATTCAATGGGATTTTGAAACGTGGATAGCTTCTAACACTGTCAGTGAGTTAGAGAGCACCGAGGCAGAGAACAGGAGATGCAGGAAAGAGCTGACAGAGGAATGCAGCACTGGTGTCAATGCATATCTCATCTGATGTTCAACGAATTGGCCCATTCATAAAAAAATATTTCAGGGGTGAGAGGAATTCAGGTTAAAAAATGAAATTTCTATCTACTCTGTCCAGAGATCAGACAGCCACTGTGCAAAGCCATTTTTCACTTCTGGTCATTCATTTCTGATGGAATGGTTTTATTCTCGCATCTGAAAAAAAGTTTTAATTGAACAGTACAGTTCCACCACCACATTTTAATTCTTCATTTTTGTTCAGCCTCCATTTTACTGCCGTGATGTTGCTGAGATGTATGAAAACATTCTTCACAAACCTCTGTATGTGCGCCCAGGAGTCAGTCTTACAGCCTGGTCTATTTTGGAAGAACTCTTGGAGAAAGACAGACAAAACAGACTTGGAGCAAGAGAAGACTTTGTATGTAATTTCCTGGCTATGAATTAATCTGGCACTAATTTATTAAAGGGACCTTGTCAAGTTTGACTACAATTCAATGTTGTTTGTAAGAAACAGGTAGAAAATGTCCTCTGAATTCAAAGTATCAGCTTTAAAACAAAATATCCTAGTTGTCACCAAAAACCTGGGAGACAGAGAAAGACACATTTATGATGCAGCACTTAAAATGTGTTGAGTTTGACTGCCAGCAAAGGAAACACATTTCCTAACATCATATTCCCTGAGCTGTGCTGATATAATTGATGATGCTAGTACTCAAACAAGGAAGTTTGGTAACTTCAGCTTCGATAGTGAGAAATATACTATTTGTCAAATAGGAGAAAGGCAAGGGAACAATTTTTTTCAGGCTTTCAAAATGACTTTACAAATAACAGCAAGTGTTTGGCAAACTTTTTATCAAACAATATTTTGACAGTGTTCCTTAAGTTTCTATGAAGATGCATAGAGAAGTCACAGAATTGTGCATGTGGGATATCAAATGATCTTGCAGTTTTACCCTTCTGTATGTCTTTGGCTGTGTCTTATTAATGTTCTTTCATGTGTTGATCCTAATCATAGGCAAACTAAAAGTTCTGTTAGATTGCTACAATATAGTTGTTTTTGCAGCACATAGTAAATGAAAGGCAGATGGATTTGAGAGGACATAACTGTTCACTGTAGAAATAAACATAAAACATACAGCAGAGTTCCTGGAGCTGTTCAACATGGGACAGCACTCACATTAGCAAGTTTTGTTAGCGTGGAGCAGGAACATAAATACAACTGGAAAATCCTCTTGTTACATGGTGTTTTACTTAAGATGTTGATTTAAGCAGAAAATAAAATGCAACCACCAGCCTTTTCAGAAATGCTTCCCTATCAAATGTTAGTCCTGCCTTCCATCAATTATACATGTTAATATATATTGAAAAACAAACTAATCAAATAATGGGCTTGAAATTTTTTACTGCTGCCTTGTTACTGTACCAAATTGGAGAAACATTTTTTACTTTAGCATCTGGAATCTGTGCTGTAGAGTATGTCATGGAAATAACAAAGTTTATCTTTGCTCCCACTTGCAGCTTGAAATTCAAAGGCATCCTTTCTTTGAATGTCTTAGCTGGGCTGACCTTCTCCAAAAGAAGATTCCACCACCATTTAATCCTAATGTGGTAGGTTCAATGTGTCCATTTAAAGTACATCTCCCAGATCTCTTCACATGGTGGGGGTTGCATCTGTGTGTTGAGAACATCTATATCTACATTTAGCAGATAATGGCAGCCTCAGCACTTTCAAACAGTGTTGGTGACTATTTCTGAGCTGTTTAGAGCAGTGGTACTTTAAATTAGAAGAGCTAGAGAACGATTTTGTTATGGAGTGAAATCAGCAGAAGGATAGGATTAAAAAAAAATAAATCTGTAACAAGGGTCTTTGACTTTAAAAGGGTTAAGTTTAGAAAATTAAGGGAATTAGTTAGGGAAGTGAAGTGGACTGAAGAACTCATGAATGTGAAGGTGGAAGAGGCTTGGAATCGTTTCAAGTCAAAGTTGCAGGAACTATCTGAAGCCTGCGTTCCGAGGAAGGGGAAAAAATTCACAGGCGAAGGTCAGACTAGATGATCATACTGGTCCTTTCTGACCTTAAAGTCTATGAGCACTGTGCCATCCTGAAGTTGCATTTTGATTTTGTCATAATGTTGCATTAAAATATGGTATAAAGTTGTGCTTTCACCATTTGCATGTCATGGCACAATGTCCTCATACTGCACTGTGGTTGATGTGTTTTACAAAATCTTTGAGACCTTCCTCTTCCTGTTCTTTGACTCTTCACTCCTGGCTACTGGGAACGAGAGATCTTTCTTTTCCTCTACACTTCCAGCTCTCTGGGTGATGGGCAGTTTCTACACAGTAGGTCTGATGCATTGTTTGTGCTTAGGCAGTGAGAATAGCATTCCTCTGAATTTCATTCTTTAAATTTGAAGCCCCATTAAGTGGTGCAAGGGATACCATTTCTCTAGTTATTTTAATACTGCAGTTGCAGGTTTGCCGTATTAAGGTATCGCTGTCAGAACTCTCATTAGTGAAAGTAGTGCTTATTGTCAGACATTAAGCTGATTCCAGGAGAGCTGCCATTCAACATACAGATAATTGAGTTCAAATGCTGCTAGACAAATCCTAATACAGTAGAAACCTCTGATAAAAGGGTGGAGGAGGGCTAGAAAGTGGAATGGGGAGAAAAACAAACAGGAAAATAAAGTGACTCTTGTTACACCCCGTAACAAGCTGCTTCAATAGCTGTTTTCAGGAACACAGTGATGGGATTTTCTTAACTGCTGCCCTTGTGAAAGGGAAAATGTCATAACATAGATAATTTTTTAATTTGAATTAAATGAAGAATATTTAACAGACAAAAGCATTTAAAAATACAAATGCTTTATTATGACTGATGGTTTGTGTTTCTCATTCTTAGGTAGGCCCAGATGATATAAGTAATTTCGATGCAGCTTTTACAGAAGAAATGGTTCCTTATTCTGTTTGCATTTCCTCTGATTATAACATTGTAAATGCCAGCGTACTGGAGGCAGATGATGCATTTGTCGGATTTTCGTATGCACCCCCTTCTGAAGACTTGTTTCCCTAGGACATTAGGAGTCGTCAAATGCTGCACAACTACAGGTCTGAAGATGGACTGAAACCTGAGTGTGAATAGTCCAGAATATATGTAACTAGTGCCTCATTTTATATGTAGGGTTGAAACCGATGAACAAACTTTTTCTGCTGTATATGAGGAAATTGGGCATTTCAGATGACTTTCTTGGGAATTGAAACAGTTATTCCTATTGCATAAAAATATTTTTAAAATGAAGATCTTTAAAATCTATTTCTTTACATTAATCTGTTTTAAGCAAACACACTGACTGTTTTTCCTCCAAGTTTACATTAACACCTATCCAGGATTTAGCTGTCTTTCAACAGCAGCAAACTTAGCACATTTATAAATGCTTTTGTAACTATTTACAGTGACTTTGTGCTTGAATTGTAACTATGCAATTGTCTTTTGTATATCATTGTTTAAAGAAAGATAAAGATTTCCTTGTTATATCACCTTTTTGAAATACAAGATCATTACTTGACAGTCCTTACTCTAAAATTTAACTCCTCATTTAAGTATATACTTTCAGGAACTGCAAGCTGGCAAGTTGCTCATTTAGGACCAGATTGCTATCCTTCCTCCTCTTTATAAGTACCTTACTCCTGAAGTATTCCTTTGTTTCCACTGGACTATTTGAGAAATAAAGTACTACTCAACGTGAGTAAGGATAGCACAAACTAGCCCTAAAGATTTGGCAGCCTTACTAATCACATTGTCTATAATTTTCTGATGGAGAAATATTTGTTGACAAGTTTATTGCAATGTCAACTGCACTAAAAATGTTTGCATTAAAACAGTGTATTTTTCCAAAGATTTGGAGGGCAATAATCATTGCTACTTTTAAAGGCAATCTTGCTGTGACCCTATAAAGGAGAGATGGTGCCAAAAGTTAGGGTTATTTCGTCTGATTTCTTGTGTATATCTGAAATACTAATAATATAGCTTAAATGAATGATATCAAAATTCATAGTTTCATGTGTTTTTGTATTCTGATGTATCAGCTCTTAAATCTTCTTCACTTGATAGTTAGGAAAAATAATCAAAAGGTAGTTAGTTATTTTTAAGAATGTCAAGAGGGTGTACGCAGTGTGTGTGTGCCTCTTAAAACATACATATATTACCAAAATGCCATCTTGAAAGTTGGCTCCAGTTTAATGTGACTTTATAGCTGTAATAATACTTCTGACCCACTTTGGCTGTACCTAACAGGAATGTCTGCCACCTCTTAAGTGTGGGTGAGCAGGTGTGTGCACTCTTTTCACAGTGCATTTCAGTGCCTTTATCTGGATCACCGTGAGAACTTAACTCCTTGAGAGAAATGCAAAAATAAATAAAATTAAAAAAAAAATATGAAGGCAACAGGCAATATCAACAATTTAAAGCATTTAACAAAACAAACAGTCTTGTGGCACTTTTAAAGACTAACAAATGTATTTATGCAATAAATACATTTGTTAGTCTTTAAATGTGCTACAGGACTCCTTGTTTGTTTTACTGAACTAGACTAAGGCCTTGTACACACTACAAAGTTATTGCGCGATAAAGCCCTGTATCGCGCAATAACAAACAGAGCGTACACACACAACTTACAGTTATTCCGCGTTAAGTCCCTTCTTTTTGCGCAAAATGTAAACCACCTAAACGAGCGTGGTTGCTGCTAACGCGGAATAGTTGTTGCGCGATGGCCCGTGTGTGTACGCTTCTCGCGCAATGTGAAAATTCCGGAAATGGCCCACAATTCAAATTCCCTCCCTTCTGCACTTCCGCCTGTACTCTATCGCCGTGACGTCATTTTTCCCGACCTCCTCTTCTGTCCCGCGAATTTTTGAATTCACCACTCTCCCTTCTGCCTCGCTGTTCAGTGCTGCTGCCTCTGTGTGCTTAGCTTGCAATGTCGTCGCGCCGCAGCAAACGAGCTCCAGCCTGGACAGCAGCAGAGGTGATGGACTTGATAGGCATCTGGGGAGAGTCCGCCGTGCAGTCACAGTTACGGGGCAGCCGGAGGAATTTTGACATTTTCGGTCAAATTTCAAAAGCCATGACCGAAAAGGGGTACGAGCGAGACACCCTGCAGTGCCGGGCAAAGGTGAAGGAGCTGCGGATAACATTTCACAGAGCCAGAGAGGCTAACCGGCGCTCTGGCTCCGCGCCAGCAACGTGCAGGTATTATAAGGAGCTGGAGGCGATCCTGGGCGGCAATCCCACAACCACCCCGAACTGCACGGTAGACACTTCGGAGACTGCACCCCAAACAGAGAAGGCAGCAGAAGGCGACGAGGCACTTGTGGACGAGGAATCAGAGGATGAAGACTACGAGGACGGAGAGAGCGGAGCCACCGACCCGGGGAGCCAGGAGTTATTTTCCACTCAGCCAGAAACAAGCTCCACTGATTCCTTCTCCACGCCTACCCAGGAATCATCAGAAGGCAGCTCTGGTAAGTCCCGTTCGCAGTGTTCTCTATTCTAGCTGCTACAGCTCAGCGTATACATGGTTTTTATGCAAGGGGTTTTCGTTTTCTGTATCTTCAGTTCTGTACCTTACAGATGTGTAAAGGTGTTACTAGCATTACATAAAAAGGTCATCAATGTATGCCTCGATTTCCAAGTAGTCGTTCCCTTTCAAGTCACTGAACGCGTTATCCAAATATTTCCAGAGTCTTCTCTTGAAATTACATGGTAGAGCGTTCCTTTGCCCTCCACCATTCAGGGACACTCTTCCTTTCATCCTCGCAAGCACTGCTGCGGGTACCATTGCTGCGCACAATCCTGCAGCGTAAGGTCCCGGCTTGAAGTCGGCAACATGAAGGAGATGCATTCTCGCTTGCAGAGGCACTCTAAGCAGTGTGAGATCTGCCTCTATTTCAGCCATCTCGGGCACGGGGATCAGAACTAGCAGTGGCAATAGTCAACTCTCCTTTGTACTAACTCAGCAACCCGTCCCAAGCTTTGGGAAATTTACCGCCCCCCCATAGGTCCCCACTTGTGTATTGAAGGAATGTGTGGGGAGAACAACATTATTTGCTCCTGACCGTGGCGAGAACAATAGCGGCATTCTACATTTTTCATATCTGAACAGGAATGACCTTCGGTGGACAGTCTACAGCTGCAGCTGAGCGTCTGAGGAGGATAAGGCGGAGGCCTCGCAGGAGCAAGGAAGACGTCTTCCAGGAGCTCATGCAGTTCCATGAGGCCTCTGCGAGGGAGACAAGGCAATGGAGGAGGCAGTGTAGGCAGGACAGGAGACAGAGCAGTGCGAGGAGAGAGCAGCAGAAGGATGCCCTAATAGGCATCATGCAAGAGCAGACCAACCTCCTCAAGAGCATGGTCGGTCTGCTCCAGGCTCGCACCCCCCATCATCAGCCTCATATGCCTTTCAGTGCATCCACGCCACATTCCCCCCCCAGACAGTTTTTAGACCACCATGGACATCCATGGTGTAATGTTAACAGAACCCCTCCCCCAACGTATGTAGTTGAGTCCCGCACCTATACCCACCTTTAGTCCCTTCTCCCATCAAACCCGAGTTTGGATAACTGTTAATCGAATAAAGTTGAAACCTTGTTAAACTTAATCAGACTTTCTTTATTTGTTTCAGTAATTTAAAATTAACGGCTTTTGATTTAATGAATGATTATATGGGAAAAAAACAGAAGTTTTAGAGCTAATTTTTTAACAGTCGAAAAATATAGAAAATGGTTACTAATTAAATTCAAAGGTACAATCTTAACCAACAGTACTAAAATGGGTTTTTAACGCATCCCTTATGCGAACTGCCCTTAGCTGCGCCCCCCTGATACCCCTCGTGTCTGGTTGCTGGTAGGCATTTTCCAGACGTTGTGCCTCAATGGTCCAAGAGTTCCTGAATCTCTCCCCCCGGCTTTCACATATATTGTGAAGAACACAGCAAGCAGAAATAACTATTGGGATCTTGTCCTCATGAAGATCTAGCCTGCCATACAGCGCTCTCCAGCGCGCTTTTAAACGGCCAAAGGCACACTCCACAACCATTCTACATCTACTTAACCGGTAATTGAAACGCTCCTTGTCAGGATCCAACTTCCCGGTGTACGGCTTCATGAGCCAAGGCATCAGTGGGTAGGCGGGGTCCCCAAGTATCACCACTGGCATCTCTACACCGTCCACAATTATTTTCTCGTCTGGAAAAAAGGTGCCCGCATGTAGCCTTCTGAATAGTCCAGAGTTTCTAAAGATGCGTGCATCGTGCACCTTTCCAGACCAGCCAGCATTAATGTCCATAAAGCGACCACGGTGGTCCACCAGTGCCTGTAGAACCATCGAAAAGTATCCTTTCCTATTTATGTATTCAGAGGCAAGGTGGTCGGGAGCGAGAATAGGGATGTGAGTCCCATCTATTGCACCCCCACAGTTCGGGAAGCCCAACTCATTAAATCCTGCGATGATCTCCCTCACGTTTCCCGGGGTCACCATCCTCCTGAGCAGAATACGGTTGATGGCTCTGCATACTTGTGACAGTGCCACTCCAACGGTCGAGCGTCCAACCCCAAACTGGTTTGCGACCGAGCGGTAGCAGTCTGGAGTCGCCAGTTTCCAAAGTGCGATAGCCACACGCTTCTCCACGGTCATGGCGGGTCTCATCCTCGTGTCCTTGCATCGAGGGGCAGGGGCAAGCTCCTGGCATAGCTCCATAAATGTGGCTTTCCGCATTCTAAAGTTCTGTTGCCACTGATCATCATCCCACAGCTGAAGGACGATTCGTTCCCACCGGTCTGTGCTCGTCTGCCGGGACCAAACACGGCGGTTCAGGCTGTGTTGCTGGTCCACGAAACTGATCAGAATGTCCGTTTTGTTTTCAATGCTGTCATCATCCGAGACCGAGTCATCCGTGTCATGCTCTGAATCATAGCCAAAGGCAAACCGCAACAGAATCTGGGCTGTGTTCACAATGCTGAAGGCAGCATTCAAGATCACAGCAGAATCCATGTTGATTATTAAAAGGCAGTTCCGGAAACCGGTTGCTTCAATTTGAAATTCGCGCTCGTTGCTATTGGCAACTGCTGGGTAGCGTCGGTAGCGCAATGCACCACGGGAGATGATACTGGGGACTCTGGGATAGGTACCCACAATCCCCTTTGCTTTACTCGAGGACTGCGATCAGAAGGGGGGGGGCTTTGTTCCCTTCGAGCAAGCATGGTGTGTACGCGATCTCGCGCAACAACAGCCACGGGAGAATTAATGCGTAAGAGGATTATTGCGCGTTAAAAATGGTAGTGTGTACATAGCCTTAGAAGGTTAGAGCAAAACAGCTTTCTCACTTGAGGCAATAATCCTATGCATCTCACTTGCCCAATGATTAAATGTAACATGGAAGAACTGACACATGGTGTCAGCAGAGACAAATGAGCAAACAAAAGTTGTAATAAAAGGAGAGAGAATGTAAGGGACATAATTCTGCTAGCTTCAGCCTCCATTGTCCGCTTTTCAGTAAAATGTTTTCAGTTAAGTGTTGGCTTTATAAAGGTTCTCTCCTTGGCTACTTGTATCCTAAACTTACTAATTTGTAAATTGGTTGTGATATAATTAGTTTTCTGGAAGAGGAATTTGCTGGCCTAAGGCCTTTTCAAGCAGTAAAATGTCAAAAAATTACATAGGTTCTCTCTGAGACTGATCTGAGTGGCTTTCTTAGTATCCATTATGTATGGCTGAACCCAGTAGTAATTTACTCATTCCTGCTTTTGCACCTCTTCTCTACACAATAAGACAGAAAGTTACGCCCCAACACCAGGATTTCCTCTCTGTTTTTAAAGTTAATTCACTTACTGAACATAATACATAACACACTATATAAGTGCCATGTCTTAGGAAGTAGAGTTAGAACACAAAAACCATTATGCACTCTTTACTGCAGCCTGAATGCTATCTTCTAACTCGCAAGTAGTTTTTATTGGCTTAAAATCAGTTTCAAACAAATATGCAAGGACAGAATTTCGATACTTCCTTTTGTAGGACCAATTGTATATGGTTTGGGGGTTTTTTTGTACGGTTTTGTAAGAATATATGCGGGGAGGGGAAGGGGAATGGTCTAGTTGTTTGCTGTAGCTTGTCTCTTAACATTTTCCTAACTACAGGACTAATTTATAAGAGGAAAATACTTAAAATGGCAGTGATAGCAGTAATACTAGGAATCACTGCTACTAAAGAAGGGTACTGCTGATTTGACCCTTTTTGTAAAGTTTTCATAACAGAATCTCTTTTGGTGTAAATAAGTGTGTAGGGTAAGGGTGGTGGCTGCAGTGACAGTACAGCCAACTATGCATTGTCCTGCACGCCAGTTGGCTTTTCCTTACAGATTGGTCCAGAAAAACTGTTTAGACATTTGCTCTACTTTGCCAATGTAAAAACGGATGGTTTTATGCCAGCTACACTGAACGTGATGTGGGTCAGTTGGACTTTATTTACATTGCCCAAAAGCCCCACCCATGATGGGGACCAGGATGTGCTGTTAAAGATACTGTGTTGTTTTGCTGAAAAACCAAGAAGCAGAAGGAATAGATAAAGTTGAAGACCTGGGAATTCTGGTATCCGCATGTACCTTTGGCTATGTAAAGGATTTCCCCCAGTTAGACACAGGACCCTTTGTGGGACACAGTCCAAATGATATTGTTTAGAGAAGCAACTCTAGCCCTAGAGCTAGGTATCTAAATAGCAAAGGTAGCTGAACTATCTAGGGAAAAGAGCCACATTTAATAGCTTATGACAAAAGACTGATGCATGTTTCATGCTGAGATGGTGAAGGTAGTCTATTTACCACCCAGGTGTGAATGGTGTGTTGAGAAAGCGTATGGAATAGCATGAGGTGACCAATAGACTGAGGGTGAATCTACACTGGAATAAAAGCCCCTAGGGCAACAGACTCAGGCTCATGAGGCTTGGGCTTTGGAGCTAAAAATTGCTGTGTCGATGTTTGGGCTTAGAACGGAGCCCAGACTCTGGGACCATCCCCTCTGGGGAGTTGCAGAGAATGGGCTGCAGCCTAACCCCAAATGTCTACACAGCAATTTTACAGCCCTGCACTTAAAGCCCTGCAAGCCTGAGTCAGCTGAGCTGTGCCAGCAATGGGTGGGAGGTTGCGGTGCAGTCCTCTGAGACTACAGCCTCATGAAATCCCAATCTGACCCTGGGAAAAGGTCTGCAGGTACCTATTTGCTTTTAATTACAGAAATGGTATGGTCACAGTCCATTACTGCTCCAGTTACTGGGAGTTGGACTAGCAAGAGGACACTCAGGCAAGAACTTATGATCAGGAAACTGAAGGCACATTTTGCAAGTTCATTCCTGACATGCTGTGCTCAGACAATGAGCCACCATATACTGCACCAATATTCAAATAATTCCATACAAAATGAGAATTGGAGCACAAGACATCTTCCCCTGGGTACTTAGAAAGAAAGGGGAAGTTGAAGTCAGGGAAGAGGCTGATGGCAAAGACCAAATGCATTGGAATGGGCCGTTTGGCTAGCAATACAAATTACATATTCTAGATAGTAGCCAGGTTCAGGGACTAGTGGGGAACTAAGATTTTCCCTGAGGGAACTGGCTACACTCTAGAAGAAGAAATGTGGACAGTACCCAAACAGTTGAGGGAAGGCCAAGCAAAGCAGGCAGTTTGCTACAACAAATAAATGGACAACCCACTGCACCACTGGTGACCAGGTTAGTGTCCAGCCATCAACTAGCCATGTACAGCAATGGCAAAGAACAACAGTTCAAGCTGCAGCATGACTTAGGTCCAATGAAGCTACAGGCTGAACAGCAGGAGAAACTAAATCAAAGACAACTAGCTGAACAGCAGCAGAAACTAAATCAAAGACAACTGGCTGAACAGCAGCCGACAGCCAGACTGGGCCAAGACCAAACCAAAGACCCAGGAAAAACACAGAAAAAAGCTTTAGTCACCAGCTGACGATTTAGAAATCAAACACGATGACCAACAAAGAAGGCCAGTAGAACAAAGGCAGCAACAGGGCAGAAGCAAGTGTCGTCGTCCGGCTCCCCCCATAGTTATAAAGAGGTGGAGGGCTGGTTCAAACACCAGCGTGCTTGACTATGCGGCCTAATGGGCTGTAATAAACTGGCAATAAAGACCATTCCCCTGTAGTGGCCTAGCTCCTCGTGGCCTCTGTCCCCAGCTAGTAGGTGAATGTTTGCACAAAAGACAACAATACATTGTTAAAAGGAAAGATGGAGCTGTCTGCATAGAATTTGGAGGGAGGATGTTGGAGGAAGCACTAGAAAGTCAGCCTGTGCACACAAGTTCTCTTAGGAGCCAGTTTTTCAAGACCTGGCCTCCTCCCACATTGTAACTGAGCATGTGGCCCACGAACCAGTGTGCATGGGGGGGTGTCTTAAGGACAGCCAGGTCTCCACTTGGAATATCTCCTTGGGTGAGGAGGAGGATGGCAGAGTCATCCCAGAGTGGGAGGCCTCCACGTTGAGGGACGGAACAGCTGGGGGGGGGGGGTCACAGTGAATGTGCCTCATGCATCGATTGTGGGGCCTGGCCAGGCCGGAGTGCCTCTGGGTGTCTGGCGGGAGGGCTCATCAGAGCAGGTGCTTTTATGCCGGGGGGCGCGCTGGGGAAGGCAGGCCCCGCCCCACCCATGCAGAGTCCCGTGCTAGGGCCTGGCTAGAGGGCGGCGGTGGGTCGGGGGGTCTCATGCCCGGGATCTAGCAAGAACCCTCGTGGCGAGGCCGCGAGCCGGGTGCCCACCGCACGCGGACGGGGCCGAGCAGGTCAGTTCTCTCCCCGCACCGCACAGCGCCGGAACGTCCCACGTGAGCAGTGACCGCCCTCGGCCGCTTGGGGCCGCTGCTGAGCCCGGAGCGGGGCCGCCTCGCGCTGGCCAGCTGCTGCCCCCTGCTCGCCGGCCGCGGGACCCCCGCCTCAGCGCCGCGCTGGACTCCCCCGCTCCCAGCTGCCCTCGCCCGCGCTCCGCGCGGCCACAGCAGGCGCTGCCCGAGCCTGACCCACAGTGGGAGGTGCAGTGGGGGCCAGCAGGTGAGGGGGGACGTGGGTCAGTGCTGGGGGCGTGTAGTGGGGCCAGCAGGTGGGGGAGGGGATAGTGGGTCAGTGCTGGGGGGTGTAATGGGGCCCGCAGATGAGGGAGGGGAAGGGGTGGGTCCGGGCTGAGGGGGGGTATAGTATGGCCAGCAGGTGAGGTGAGGGAAGATGTGGGTCAGTGCTGGGGGGGTGTAGTGGGGCCAGCAGGTGAGGTGAGGGAAGATGTGGGTCAGTGCTGAGGGGGGGTATAGTATGGCCAGCAGGTGAGGTGAGGGAAGATGTGGGTCAGTGCTGGGTGGGTGTAGTGGGGCCAGCAGGTGAGGGAAGATGTGGGTCAGTGCTGGGGAGGTGTAGTGGGGCCAGCAGGTGAGGTGAGGGAAGATGTGGGTCAGTGCGGAGGGGGGTGCAGTGGGGCCAGCAGGTGAGGGGTGGGTAGATAGCAGGGCAGAGGTGTAGACCTGCCAGCAGGTGGGACAATAGTGGATCAGTGGGTGGGGGGTGTTGTAGGGGTACCAGCAGGGGCGGGGACAGTTTGGGTCTGTCTGGCTAGGTGGTTCATTGTCTGCAGACATATTGCTAATGTTCAAATAGTGTGTGCCTGAGAACAACCTGAGGGGTATTTTAAACTCCAGCAGTCCTGTATTTTCTCTCTGCAATACTATAGTGTCCTGGGTGGAGTGGGGGAGGAAACTTTGGGTGGCTGAATCGATCTGTGTATCATTGGCCTCAGGCTACACAGGTGTGGTTAAACTGGATGTGCATGGCTTAAATTTAATTAAATGTGATCTATTTTCCTTGAGGCTTTTAAGAACCAGAGCAGCATTTATCAAAACAGCTCCAGGTCCATGTGGGAGCAATTCCCTGGAGTCAGAGGAAGTTCTAATGTAATCATTCCTCACGTTACATATTAACACTTCAGGCCCTTACTTCATATCCCCTTCCCAATGCCCACAGGGCACACACCCAACATATAGCTTTGCCATATCCCATCTTACAGACAGTTCTCCATAAGCATTGAGTTATTTTATTGAGATGTTTACGTAAATGCATTTTCCCTTCAGATTTAGGTCCACAGATACTACAGGGGATTTTCCTTTCATAAGCTCTGCCTCTGAAAAGATCAATTCTGCCTCCTCAACTGCAGTGGATGGCCAGAACTGTACCTGAAGACTTAAGTGGTGGCGTGCGTTGGTCAGCTCACGTGCAGGTGATATACAAGGGTGCTGCTGTCCAAACCAGGGAGGGCTCTGTTGTCACTGTACTGTAACCTGAGATGCTTTGCAATGTCTTGGTGCTGCAGACTCCAAGTTGGACTGCTCACAAACAGCCACTAGCATGCCGATCACTCCCAGATGTATTTGTGTAACTACACACTGCCACTCACTCGCTAGCTGTCACAAGTCTTGGTCATAGAATCATAGAATAATAGGGATGGAAGGGACTTCACGAGGTCATCTGCTAAAAAGCAGGACCACTCCCCCTAAATCACCCCAGCCAGGGTTTTGTCTAACCGGGCCTTAAAAATCTCCAAAGATGGAGATTCTACCACCTCCCTAGGTAGCCCATTCCAATGCTTCACCACCCTCCTAGTGAGAAAGTTTTTCCTAATATCCAACCTTGACCTCCCCAGCTGTAATTTGAAACCATTGCTCCTTGTTCTATCCTCTGTTACCATCGAGAACAGCCTACCTGCCTCCTCTTTGGAGCACCCCTTCAAGTAGTTGAAGGTTGCTATCAAATCTCCCCTCAGTCTTCTCTTCTGTAGACTAAATAAGCCTAGTTCCTTCAGTCTCTCCTCATAAGTCATGTTCCCCAGCCCCCTAATCATTTTTGTTGCCCTCCGCTGGACTCTTTCTAATTTGTCCACATCCTTTCTGTAGTGGGGAGCCCAAAACTGCTGCAGTGTGATCCCAACACACTCCTACTCTTGGATTTTTCCCCTGCAATGTGTGTCTTGTACTTCCCCAGCTCTCTCCTGGACAATCCAAACATATTACATCCATTATTACTTTAAGGGAATAAATATACAATAGCTTATTACCTTAAATAGAGTTACCCAGACACTTTAATGTAAACACCCTGGATTACATAAAAACAGGTTTATTAACTACAAAGAGAGAGATTTTAAGTACAAGTTAATAGACACTAAAGTCAGAAATGGTCACAAGAAAAATAAACACTTTCTAGTGCCTACTTGAACAAACTAGATTAGATTCAATACAGTTGCTCACCACATGCTTCCAGCAGTATGATCAAACTCTTCAGGTCAGGAACTAGGGCTATAAAAATTAATTTAATAAAGAACCCATTTAAATGTTCTAAAAAATTGAGCATTTAAAAAGTTAAATGGGGGGATGGGGGAAGGAGGGAGAGCTGAGCTGGGCTCTTCACCTCTCCGTGAGTGAGAGCGGCTCAGATACTCTTGCTTGTGGGGAATTGAGCCCAGTTGTGGTCCCCCATCAGTTTAAACAGTAATCAGCTGTTTAAAATGTTTAAAGAAATGGCTATTTACACTTTTAGGCTTTTACATCCCTTGTCAGGACTCCTTCTTCAGAGTCCAACACCTCTTGCCTTTGTCTTCTACGGTGCTGAGAATGCAATGGGCCAGGGGAGAGCTAAGGGTGTCAGGGTATTTGCTATGGGCCTTTTTTATAGATTTTTAGTCCCTTTTTGAAAAACATTTCCAGCTGAGAATGAAGGGAGAGGCAGTCTGCTGGAGGAAGGATATTCCCTGCTGGACTTCTTCACCTGTTTGTGCTTTCTTTGTTTCCTTCTTTTCTCTTTTCTGCTTGATGACTCCATTTACTGTTTAAATGCAAATTAAGACAAGCATACACTCCTTTGTTCAAGATAGGGCTGTGTGACCAGTTTGGTGATATGTGTGATTGAACGTTACTTTTATCATCACACAGAGGAAATTTATAACTTTAGAGATAAAGCTGCTACACACATTTTACCATATTTTTGAGCTGTCAGTTGAAACCTCACAAGGCAT
Organism: Pelusios castaneus; assembly: GCA_007922175.1. Lineage (NCBI taxonomy): Eukaryota > Metazoa > Chordata > Testudines > Pelomedusidae > Pelusios > Pelusios castaneus. The sequence continues at coordinate 529,448 of ML685897.1, forward strand.
TCCTTGTGCAGAGATGATTACAATAGTGTGTGGGATGTGAACAGGGTTGTATTCTGTCAGTGAATTTCTGTGGAGATGAAACCTGTAGGGAAGCAAACTCAACATGCATGTCTAAACTGGACTAGCAGTCTTCTGAGCCACTTTAGCTGGAAGTCAAACAAAGAAGGAGTCCTGTGGCACTTTTAAAAACTAACAAATTTAGTGGGGGAAAATCCCACTTCGTCAGACGCTTTGAAGATGGGGTGCTACATGCTGGAATGTCTTAGTAAAAATATTTTGTTAATTAAAAAATTGTCTGTGGCTCCGGAGCTGCATGTGGCTCTTTGGCTGCCTCCTTGTGGCTCCGGGCCCTGAGCATGCCCCACCACTACTGCTGGAGGACCCTGTGGGCAGCCTGCTCCTGGCTCCAGGCCTCCTGCCACTGGGGGATCCTGCAGGCTGACCACAGCAGGCTCAGGCTACCCACCATCACCGGGAGACCCAGCCTGGGGCCTGCTCCTGGTTCCAGGTTCCCCACTCTTCTCCCGCCAGGGGCGCACGCACTCTGGCCTCGCTCCCAGCTCCCCCCACCAGGAGGCTACAGGTACTGCAGCTCTCAAAACACTTGGTCATTGAAGGAATTTCAGAAAATGGCTCTTCTTATCTTTTGGGTTGCCAACCCCTGAACTAAGTGCAGAGGTGGTAGAATCTCCATCTTGGGAGGTTTTTAAGGCCCGGTTAGACAAAACCCTGGCTGGGGTGATTTAGTGGGAGTGGTCCTGCTTTTTAGCAGGGGGTTGGACTAGATGACCTCGTGAGGTCCCTTCCAACCCTATTATTCTATGATTCATTGTCTCAAAATACTGGAACATTATTAGTAGAAAATTCACATTAACAATATAATATTGAATTTCTTTGTGGACAAGGGATTTTCCATTTTAAAGGGGAACTCAGACAAAACTATTTCTGAAAGAGTTACATTGTAATGTTATAGAAGAAGGCAATATTTTTCTTAGTTTGCTGGCTCCTGGTTTCACTTTTTATAGGTGTGATTTTTTGTTTGTTATACTGTATATATTTTATCCTTACTTATTTTATTACTACAGATTTCCTGAGCTCTGACCCTAGTTCCACCACCTATCATTTATATTAACATATTCTAACATTTTGATAAAAGAGAGCAAAGAACTTCATTGGAAGATGAGACCAGATCTTCTGAAAATGAAAGAGGTTGCTCTTGTTTACCTTGACAGGACTGGTGGTCTTCAGAAATTTGTGGATGACTGCAAACGATATAATGGTACTGTTTGTTCAGTAAACCTTCTGTTAATATTGACAAACAAAAAAATATAATTATTTCTAATGTGTGTGCTCAAAGACACTTGCTCATTGGCTCTCTGCTCTTACAGATTCAAAGCAAAGTTACGCTGTCTATCGATTCATTATTTCAGTGAATCCTTCTGATATTGTTGAGTTGGATGCAGTTCTAGGAAATCACATTCTGAACAAACCCATGAAAGCTGCACAGATTTTTCAGTCGGTAATTAAATATGCATGTTTACAGCAGGCCAAAATGTATTCAACATTTTAAGTCAAATTTTTCTTTGCAAAATCTTTTAATTTTTTAATTACAGGTCTGTTTCATAGCTATTAAAACACTGTCGTTAATTGAACAATTACAGACAGAGGCCCAAGTAAGTTTACACTTTTTTCCAGTTTGGATAAAAATAAAGTAATTTTCAAACAATATTAAATTTTATTTAGAGATCTTTTCAGTTTTAATTTTCACTTTCATTCAATAATCCTATCAATCTAAACAAAAAACAATCGGACCTTTTTGCCCAGATATACTCTGGGGTGGACACGGTAGATATATGTGACTATGAGCTATTCTTGCACTCTTTGGCATTTCCCTAGAATATTTTTTTTTATAACTGTGCACCATATGGAGTTTTGCCCATGCATATTGTCATTTATACTAAATATTTTAAATACAATTATTTTTTGTTTTAATGCAACCCTTTTTCTCCTGAGATTAATGTAGTGCTGAAACCAACACACTTGCCTCCTCTGCCAAGTTATGTTCTCAGCCTTTGTGAGTTTCCACTTGATTACATGTCACAGAGATTTTATATGTCAGAGGGAATAGTGATTGCAATGGGAACAGTAACAAAATACACACAAGGAGCAAGATTCCTTTGTTCTGAGGAAACCTGTCCATTTTCTGAAGGTAAAGAAAAAAACATAAAATGAGGAATGTTTTAGAGACTCAAAAGATTCTTTGATTGATTAGCCCATTAACTCTGTCATTATTTACGTTAAAAACCTAACACAAACTTGGCATTATCCAGTATAGATTTTTATGTAATTTACACAAAGGAACTCCAGGATACTTTTTGATGTAGTGAGAGAAGCACAATTTTCTGATGTATTTTGTCCTTGGCCTGAGCTGTACTACAAAAGGTTTGCCTAAATACCAGCATCGCCCCTTAGTGGAGACATCCTATACTTGCAAGTGTTTTTTTGCTGATACAGTTTATCCCTCAAACAAAATAAGCTATACTGATAAAAGGGCTTTTTTGCTGGTAAAATGTATTTACTCCAGGGCTTTTTGCCTGTATAAAAATGTTGTAAAGACTTACACACTCACCAGCATTATGATACCAATAAAAGTTTCTATTGATGACCTGGCCAGTGTCAGATTTATACAGCAGGACTAGTTGATGATGGTGATTCCTTCACAGCAGTCTTGGACTTCTTAAATGTAATACCTTCTTTGATTTCTATGGCTATGTCTACAGTAGAAAAGTTAATTCAACTTTGTTAAGTTGACTTTAATAAGGTCGACTTAAAGTCGACCTTATTAAAGTCGATTTAACAAAGTGGACTAAGTTGACTTAGCTTTAAGTCGACTTAGTCCACTTTGTTAAGTCGACCTAACCACTCTTAAGTCAACTTAATAAAGTCGACTTAAGGGTTACTCCATGTCCACACTGTCCTTAAGTCGATTTAAGGGGTTGACTCAAGGGTTAAGTTGACTTAAGCTTTCATTAAGTCGACTTAATGAAAGCCTAGTGTGGACGTGGTTTAATTTAAGTTTACTTAAGCTTCCTTAAGTTGACTTAAATTGCCAGTGTAGACATAGCCTATGGGACTACTCCCGAGAGTAAAATTACTCTAGTGCTTAAGCTTTTTCAGGATTAAACCCTAAAATTGTTTGATTTTTTTTTAATAATAGTGACTGTGAAGGTATAAACCAGAAGCTAATTCCCAATGTTAGAATATTGATTGTGGAACACATTCTAAGTATGTTTTTAATCATGAAAACACTTAATTATAATAATAAACACACAGCCTTCATGTAAGTTTTGTATGGAGTACACAGGTATATGATGTCTCTCTGACTACTTCTCACAAACCTAGGCTAAAATGATGAGGTTAAGAATCTGTAATAAACAATTCTGCCCTGAAGCAGTGGTAACAGTGTAACCTAATCAATTTAGTACACCATAATTTTTGTATTATTATTTGGGGATGGGGAGAAGCTCACAGGTCATAAGAGAAATATACAACTTATGATAAAGGTGTTTATCTTAAGAACAGAAAAAAATATGATACTTGAGAACTCCAGATGGTCACTCTAATGTTTTTATCACTCTGACTGGGGATTTAAAATGAATGCTGGCCATTTTTAAGGAGCTGGGAAGTTTTCATAACTTGTACTTGTTACCAGAAAGTAAACTGGAATAAATTGCATTTGAAGCTAATTCTATATTTTAAGTAACTTAAAGTCCATTACAAATTATGACTAAATATGAAGAAATATTTGGTTATATAGTCTATGTAATGTTTTTTTTAATAGGATTTAACTATATAAGGGTGCATATACCTGGAGCTACAGAGTCTGCAACAGTGAGGAATGATTTTATGTGTAATTTATGTGCTTCACCATTGCGAGAAGATATGAAATTTAGAGTACTTGGTGGTAAGAATTACATAGTTTTATTTTTATAATAAAAATTTTTCTACTTCTGTTCTGCTATTTATGTTATTCTTTAATTAGTAAAGTACCATTCTTGGGAAATATAACATTCTACATTTGTTTATTTTGTAAGATAAACAGGTAGTTGAAATGATGGATGCAAAAGCTCTGAGCGCTTTTCAAGGATATTCCACCAATAAACCACATTTCAGGATTCAGTCCTTTACAGTTTTCCTAAGAGGTCAGTAGGTTGTGCATTCATCTACCCTAATATAATGATAAAACTGACTGAGATCAGTTTAAACAGAAATGTTTTAGAACTGAAAGGTAAAACAACTTTTTAATTGGAACAGATCCTTATAGTTCCCTTATATATTCATTTCTCTGGACACAATGGTGAAAATAATCATAGTTCATATTTAGCTGGTGATGTCATTTTTATTTGAATAGGAACCCCTATTTTGTAAACCAGGCAGTTAGAGAACACATGCCAAAACAGGGATTAATTCATATTTGGTTTGATGTGTTATTTAATTAAAATGTCTTAGCCTGTTCAACAACTCACTTCTTGTGTAATTTTTTTCTTACTCCTTTCTCCTTCCTCTGGTTGTATTGTTTTGCAGTAGCTTAATGTTTTATAACATCCACCCTCAATGTAGCCATTTTCCTGATTTCCTCTGGTTTCTGAGGACAGTAAAGTATTTTTTATGTGAAAATTCAACTGTAGACACACACACACACACACACACAAAAACCAATCTATTTTTATGACCACATATTTTCCCACTATTTTAAATTTTTTCCATTTTTTAAAATCATTAGTCCTGTTTTGGTGCTTGTTATCTAATATGTCTATAAAATTCATGTATTTTCTTTATACTTACTGAAGATTGTGTATTAATCCATTTACTCCAAAATAACGAGCAACACATCTAAATACTGATTTTGTATGTGTATAATTACAAAGTAAAGCCTTTGGGCAGAATATTATGAGGTAATGAGTGCCCTCAGTGTCCATGAGCTTCAGTGGACCTTGACAGGACATAGCATCTCACAGGCCCAGGCCTCTAATAGAATTCACCAAAGATGGTACAGGTTTTGAAAGACGTGCACAGAAATGTGAAGGCTTCCAAATATGTTTTTGCATCTCTTTTTAATCTGTTTATTCTAGGTCCTTACTGCTGAAGAAGAACTTTGTGTAAGCCAGAAAACTTCTCTCACCTTCAGCAGTCAGGCCAATAAGCTATTACCTCACCCACTTTGTCTCTCTACTCTTCCTTTACTAAACTTTTTGTCATCGCATTTAGATGGCAATATATGACCATGAGATCACCACAAATCTCAGAGCAGAGATCAGAGCGTGCAAGTATTGTCCTCTGTGTTTCAATTGAAAACTAACTGAATTATCCATTTTCTCAATAGGAAACCAGCCAATGGCTCATCCCACCCACCTCCCTTGCCTGGTGCCCTACAAGTTAGAAATTGTCCACATGCTTAATTCTATTCCCATCCTTTAAGGCTGCATTGAAATCAAACCATTTAGTGCTGGTTCCCCTAAATTATATTTTCTAATCTAATCTAACATATATAAAAAAATCTTCTAATTTTAACATTTTGGATTTTCTGATCTCCATGTATATTTATTATTTCTAGATGAATTGTCAAACAAAATGAAAATGGGAAATCAGTATAAGTTTATAGGAATTCCAGCTTGCATACAAAACTGCTCACAAGCTTCAGTCTGTATAGAAGTATACAGTATACAGCTCTGTAGTCCAGAAGGTAAGAAAGCTGTATAGTAAATTAAAATGACTAAAAATAAATGATATGCTTGTTAGTGCAAAGGCTTGATAGCTAATGACAGTCTGCTAGTACATGGTGATCCAGGTTTGGAAATCGTTTGGCTACTGTCCCTCCAATAACACTGAATATGGGCATGTCCTAATTGGGGGTTTTGTTTTTGTTTTCGGGTTTTTTTTTTCCTGATATTGCTGTCACTCAAGAATTGAACACTTTCTGTCCATCCATTTGGGAAACTACAGAACATTATTTATTGCTGTGTTTTTCCAGCTATCATCTCATTTCGAATGTCTGCTTTTCACTAGAGCAGCAGTTCTCAAAGTGGGGGGCGTGCGATGGACCACAGAGTGGGCCATAGAGCAAGGGGCAGAGCCGGTTCAGCTCCATGCTTTCTGGAGATGGAAACAGATTCCGCTGTTGTCCACCGCCCACAGCCGCTGCCAGGCGCACTCCCTGCACCATTGCTGCCGCTGTTACTCACTGCTACCCGTGTTGCTGCTGCTGTGCTCTCCACTTCCTGTGCTGTAGGCCCTGGTTTTTTTTTCTGAAGGGGAGGCTCAGAGGAAGGGAGGTGCAATTGTTAGGGCCAACAGTGCAGGATGTTCCCCCCTAACACTCATATCCCCTGCCCCCAGGAAAAAACAGGGCCTACAGAGGGAGAAGTTCCCCCCCCCATTTTTGAGGCCTCCCCCTTTTAGAAGGGGAGACATGATAGTTATGCAGAAATCCACAGAAGCGCTCCATTTAAAAAGTATGAGAACCACTGCATTAGAGGGTATTGTCTCAGATAACCTGTATTTCACCTCAGGCTTCCAGCTTCTCAGCTGTGGCTTTTCTTGGTTGAGACCTTTGTCTCACTCCCTTCTGACAGATATTTCCAGGCTGCACAGCTCTCTGCCTTCCATTGTGTTATTCCCAGCAGACAGGTTGCCTGCTTATTTTCTCTTCAGTTATGGTTAATAGTGTGACTGCCCCCAGTTATAAGTTACCACACAGTTCTTTCTAAGTTAGTCTGTTTTATTCTTAAGGTAAAAGGCATTACCGGAAAACATATTAAAAAAAGAACCTATATGCATGTTAATAAGCTGACCAGAGATCACTCCATCCCTAACATGCCCTCTGGCGGGGGCAATTCTTGAACACCCCACCAAATGTGGTTTCAAGCTCATCAAAGCTTTGTCTAAGAACAAACACACAGTCTTATGTGGCTTAGTAGGCCACATCCTTCCAGTCCTCCACTAAGGCGTGGAGTCTGTCTGCTGGATCCAGAAAAAGGTCCTGAGCCTGTTTAAGACCAGCCTATTTAACCAAAAATGCTTTCTTTGTCTGTGGGTCTGTGGAGAATCAGTTTAAACTAGTAAATGAAGAACTTACCAGAGGATAGCTTCAAAGGAGTTGATAACTGATGAAGTACATTAGTAGCCTTCTCCTTCTAGAAGAGTTATATACAACTCCACAATAACATATGCAGAATTGCATTTTTAATACAATGGACCCCAAAAGTATCAAACTTAACTCAATAAGATTTAACTTAATTCAATAAGGTTTACCTTAATTTCATAAGATTTGTCCAGGATAATGCAGATATTGTCAGTGTGTCACAGGTATATTTAGATTGTCATACAATTTTAATTCACATATTCTCTCTCTCACACGCTCTATATTAATGGACACTGTCGTTTATTTATTTAACAATAATAAAACCAAACTTTTAAGCTGTTCACAGTCTGAATTTTTGTCTTAGGCTAAGATAAATTCCAAACATACCTAGTTTTTCATTCATTTTTCTGATAGTAGGATTCACCTAATGTTGATTTGCTTTAATTTAATAAATGGCTCTATTAAAAAGGTTTATTAGGTTATCCTTTGTTTCTATTAGGCACTCCTTATATCAATGACAATTTTAAGTATCTGCTATCCTTGACGTCAAGTTCATGTTGGAGGTTTACAGCCATACTTGCCAACATCTTTGCTTCTCAAGTTGTTCCACCTGGCACTTACAATATGCTCAAACTGTGCATATTGCTGAGTCTAGTCCAGACATGTGACAGAGACAGTGAGACAGCAGATTACCTGGATCTTTTGATTGTGACCAATGACACTCTAATAGCAGAAAGGTAAACTGACACCTCTATTTTTAATGGTTTGCCATATTGTTATACACAGAGGTTTAATAAAGGAAAACAAAGTTGACAGTTTAAAGTGTATTTTGGCTTTTTACTCAGCAAAATAACTTCTTTTTTATAAAGAATAGGGATTTTTATTTCTGAATTCTCCTTTCTTTTGTCATCAGTGTGCCACATCTTCTTTATTATACTGCTGAGAGGGAAGCAAACCACACGATGGTCATGTTGGGCAGGTGCAATCCAATGACATTAACTAACCTGCTGCTTATGTCCATGGTGAAATTTAAGGTTTTGCTTTTTACAAGTAAAGCATCTAATGGACAATTTTTAATTAACTTGCTGAGTTTCTAACATGAGTCAAGTTTAGCAGAGGCCTAACCATAGTCCTTCTAAAATTGATCTTGAAGGGACTATAATCTGTGGCTATAAAAGCAAAGATTTGCCGCTTTCAAGCCTTAAGTCACTCTGATATATAACTTTAGTCTTCTAAACTAAGTTTTTTTTCCCCCCAAAATGTCCCAAGGTTGTGATGTCCAATCTTGTGACCTCTATCAGTGATTAACAAGGTCTGAATAGCTGCTGGTATTTTTTATCACTGTGTTGTTTTAATCTGAGCGGGGATGGTTGATGGGTGAAAACACCGTTGGCTGTGCACACCCACTCTTGCTACTGATGGTGAAACTGAACTGATGGTAACAATTATGGAAAATCTTTGATAAAAAATTCTAGCATCATCACCCCCTCACACAGCCCCTTTTGGACTCAGAGACCTATAATACCTTAATAATCATGCAGAAAATGAATACACGTTTTCTACTATGCACGTTTAGACAATTTTAAATCTAATTTTTTTTTTAAACACAAACATGACTTCATTGCCTTTCTCAAAAAAGGCTACAAACATGCAAGAAGGAGCTTAGTTTTTTTTTGGTCACTTGAATTTATGACTAGCAAAGGTCAGGAAAATAGTCATGCAATGGGACACATGCTTTCCTCACTGTCCCACTCTTCAACAAATGAATATTAACTGAAGATATTTGGTTCAAATTTTTTAAAAAATTATGTTGGGTTGAAGCTAAGCAGGAAAACAAAAAGAATTTTTTTAAAAAAAGTTATAAGCAGTTGAGAATGGAAATACCTGTTAACAAAATAATGTTTCACCCTATAATTGTTTAATTGTTATATATTGTGTCTTATAAGTACACATAGTACTTTACAGTCTCCTCCTGAGGACTTTTCTATTTACAAAACAAACAAGGCGTCTGGTGGCACTTTTAAAGGCTAACAAATTTATTTAGCGCATGAGCTTTTGTGAGAGAAAATCCCTCTTCACCAGATGCTTGAAGATAGGGGATTTTCTCCCATGAAAGCTCATGCAGTAAATAAATTTGTTAGTTTTTAGAAGTGCCACCAGACTCCTTGTTTGTTTTCCTAAACAAGACTAACACAGGTACCCCTTTGGAACTTTTTTATTTACAGTAACTTACAAAAATAGATATAGGATAAAAATGGCTTACAAATCTCATCGAAGATACTCATGGTTCCCTTTACTGTAATATCAAAGCATCTCTCACTATTTAAATACCATTAGTCCTCTTAACAGCCTTGAACAGTCAAATTCATCTCCATTTTTCAGTTGGAGAATATAGGCACAGAAAGACTAATGACTAAATTTCCAAATGTACTTATGTGTCTAAATACTTTTAAAATCAGGGTGCTAAGTGATTTATTGTCCAAAATCACACAGGACAGTTTTGGAAGAGCAGGAAGTTGAACCTGGGTTTCCAACCAATACTCTAATCACTGGACCATCCTTCTTTTCAACCTCTCCTGTGTCCCTTGCTTTAATAGACTGAGCTTTGACTGGCTTGGAAGCCATTCCTGTGATTCCCCAACCATCAACTTCTAAAGGGCAGTAGCCATTGAAACCTATCAGCATTGTCATCTGCTGGCAAAAGGTTGGAGACCACTGCATTAGACTGTCAAAATGACGACATCTTGTACTGTATATATGTTATACATATCATTTATTAATTTGGGGACAAAACTCGCCTCCACTTTTTGCAAGCCCGAGGGACACTCATTACAATAGAACGATTGAGTTCCATTGCATTTGGGAGGCAAAATTTGGCTCCCTACTCTGCATGCACTAGAACACAGCTCAATAGGGGAGGTCCCTGCATCCTTGTCTCAGAATCTCTGGGTTTATTATCATGTAGTTCAACAGACTTTTCCCCAGTCCTGCTAGAGAAGGCAAGATGGTCAGGACTACAGCAGTCGAGGTTTGATCCTGCACACTTTAAAGTCAATGGTAAAGCTCTCAGGCCATTGCCATCTGAGGGGCAGAATCAAGCACTAGCAATGTGGGATGATAATTCAATCCCTCCTCTGAGCCAACTCAGAATTTTATCTTGTATGCTAGACCAATTTAAGAATATTAAATTAGAATATAGCAGAAATGCATGCTGTTTCTTGTAATTAGGGTATTAGAAGAAAACTATTAAAGATAAATAGGAGCAACTATTTCCAAATAGTGCCCCTTTTATGGTTGTATATGAGAAACCCTGGGCTTCACCTTACTATTCAGAAATGCTTTATACTCCTATAGGAGGATTTGATTCTGTTAATTTTTTTCTCTCTACTTTTTTAAATGAAGTTCAAACCTGTGTGCTTTTAAATACTGATTGTTTAAATACCACTAGTATTTGTAAAGGGAAAATAATTTAACTACACTTTTTGCAGGTGTTGCAAATTGGTGACCATTATTTTTTCCCTAGGCTTTTGAATTACAGTGTTTGTCTTGTGGCCCATGGCATACGGCACCCAGCATCTAGTGACATTTTTCCTACTGTGTCCAAAGATAAGCATGGAACTGGAACCGCTAGCGTTCAGGCTTCCAGTGCTCTGCTGGCCAAAGGTGGTATCTGCTTCATAGGAGACTTGCTGTCATATAAAAAGGATAAACTTGAACTTCTGCAGTCAGGTAACTAGTATGAAGCCATTTTGCATATACTGAGCAATCAGAAGTAAGGAGAAATCAGTGCAAGAGGAAAGACGAGTAGAACCATGGCTAGACATTGGGAGAGTTGGGACCACCAGGCCTCAAAGAAGTTAGTTTGTCCAATTTGTCAAGGGCCCTTTAAATCCTAACTGCAATCCTATTCTTGTGCACTCTTGACAGGAAAGTTATAATTTCTTCTTAACTGCGGAGAAAATAACCTTCTCAATCATTAGTAAACCTCATGTAGTCCCCATAGTACTGGGGAAGCTTAAGGAGATTTTTACGATAGGATCTTAAAGCAAGGCATGAGAGGGTACACAGACTTATTACGTTAACTATTTAAATGATAGAAAACTAGATTATGCAGGATACAAGCCCCTGCAATGAAGAGCGCTCACATTAGATTTAGGAGTTGATGCAAACTAAGCACATTTTAGCATGGGGTGATATGTTTGTTTGAGAGAGAGAGCCTTTGTCTGTAATGCAGCTACAGTAATTTGAACAACGCAAAACAACAAACAGACGAAGTGAAAACTGCAGTATGCTAGGTATATATACACTCTCCATTTACCATACTTCAGCAAAACATTTTCAAAACAAAACTTCAGCATGAAAGTGCAGAGCTAGAATTCATATGCAAACTTGACACTATCAAATGGGCTCTAAATAGGAACTGGGAGTGGCTAGCTCACTACAAAAGGTAATTTTGACATCTTAGGGCTACAACAGAGTCCTGTGGCACTTTTAAAGAGTAACAGATTTATTTATTGCATTGCGATAAATAAATCTGTTAGTCTTTAAAAGTGCCACAGGACTCTGTTGTTTTTCTACAATAGACTAACACGGCTACCCCTTTGGAATTTGATCTTAGGGCTAGTTCATTTACCAATAGACTGCAAGCACATTACTCTGCCTTGTGTACACCTAACTAAGAGAACTGGTTTTTATCTAAGAGAAAGATTTTGCAAAGTGGACTGGATGTGTTTTCAAAAATATAATCTTGGCTATCGGTATTACTCTGCTTTTCTTAACCACAAATATAACTTATTTAAATTATAAGTGAAGCACCTTTACTTGTGCAGTTTGGAAACCTCTGGTTTTGAATGTGGAACCAAATACTGGCCTGTTCTTTCCACAGAGATATGATAATCTTAACCTGGAGACTATGCAAGTTCTTGCATGCATGAGTATTTTCTCCACCTCCACTGCAATAAATGCATTATGATTACTTTTACATTTTTGCATTCCCATAAAAAACAAGGATAGTACAAGTACAATATGTAATTGTAATTATCCTCAGAACCTATACCGGGGAATAGAGATTTAATGTTAAACCCTGCAGTAGTTTAATTAAAGTAAGTAATAAATGTGTGGTTTGCCTGACAGTACTGGAGAGCAGAACCACTACAGTATTCATTCCTGGAAAGAAGTATGGAGAAGATGTTGACCAACAAGTTATTCTTCCAATTCAGACCAGTTTCTGGTCTTTTGTAGATGTGGATTCTTCTTCCAAAAAATACGTACAAAAGGAGAACACATTAGTTGGCAAGCTGGTAAGACAGAGGCTTTGTTATGGCAATAATTGCACTGTAACAACAGTCAGCAGTTATAGATGATTCTACATGTAAAACAATGGAGATCAAAATAAATAGGAGGAATGTAAGCACAAGCCACAGTGAAATCACTTTAAAGCCCATATCTTCAATAGGCCAGCTTTTCAAAACACAAAATCTTTATTTATTCAAGGGTTTTCTGCTGCTCCTTCCGCCTCTGAATAAACAGGATTCTAGAGTGTGTCCATTGTGACATTAGATTATTTCCCCCCCCCCCACAATAGTAATTTAATTCAAAATAAATTTACATTTGCTCATGTACAAGACAGGACAAGATCCTGTCCGGTAGCCAGAAGAAAACTGATTTTTTCAGTTGTTTGAAAAATAAAGAGGTCAGCTTTTCTGTCATATTGCTTTGTGTCTTGTTTAGGACTTGAGATCAGTATCGGCTAACCTTATAGATGCTTTTGGGCTTTTGATACTCTGCAATGAATTATCTTGTCAACTAGCTCTTCCTCTTTTGGATCATATTTTGAAGAAAGCCACTGATCCAGAAGAAGTACCTTATACCATCTCCCAGAACTTCAGAACACAGGATTATGAAGAGGTAACTGACTATAGTTCAGAAGAAAATTGTATTTGATAATCTAGTACTACTATTTGACAGGATGAGATTTTCCTGAGATGACTTGTATACTTCAGGACATGCATATATTAACTTACTATTCCATGCCCCATTCTGCTCTTACTGAAGTCAACAGTTTTGCCATTAATTACATTGATAAAATCAATTTCCCCGTCTATAAATTAGCAGGTGTTTTCTGAATACTTATTTAGTGGGGGTAGCATCTTCCATGTGTCTATCCCACAAAGCAGAGCCTTACTCTAAATACAACAAAAACAGATCTAATCATGTTATTTCCAGAAAAGCCATTGGGGGGGAGGGGAGAGGAGAAGAACCTCATCCAGGAAAGAGATATATATCATATGATTAGGTATATATTATTGGAGTACAAAGATAATTTATAAGCAAAACAGCACATTTCATTTAGTACATTTAAAAAAAAAAGAAAGGACAGCAAACAGGCTGATTTAGTAAAATTCACAGCAGCCTAGTTGGGCAGGATGAACGATATAACTATAGAATTGAACATGGTCCAACCCCATACTGGGCTGATGCACATTAGATACTAATACAATATTCATGTTCCTCCACCATTCAAGACACTTTGAAATGTAAAACTTGCAATTTATCTGATTTCACCCTAAATCACTGTGAGAAAATGTCTGTTAGCAGGAAAAACAGCATCTTTCAAAAAAGCGTAATGGATATTCTGACAAGCAACCTCATTTTGTATCTTCTCTACACCAGGTTGCTTTTTTTTTTTTTTTTTGCAATGCTACACTAATTTTTCAGCAGTACTGACATATCCCAGGCTACCATTGGCAGCAGGAGCGACACAGCTCCTTTGTTGTTGAGTCAGAGATTCTGGTAGGAATAGCAGACATTCCAGTGACAGCAGGCAGCACTTACTATCTGACTGACAGCTAGTATATAACATTTAAAGTAGAGGTCATCTCACTGTCCAGCGCAATGAAATCACCAACAGGTATCAAGACAGCAGCCAGCAATGTGGGAAGAATTTTGAAATCAGAAATTGGATTTTAAAAATTTAACCCTGAAAAGTCATCCAAATTCAGAGCTGGGGCAAGCAAGTTCATTTCCAGTGACTGTACACCCTGCCACCACAGTTGAATTTGGCCCAGAGTTTCATAATTATAGGCTAACAAACAAAAAAACTACCTAAAAAATGCAGTAATCCCCACAAATATGAACCAACTGTAACGTGCTAATTACATGTTTAAATTGCAAAGAATAATAATATGCAAATCTGAACACTGACAGTCATAAAATGCCCATCAGGTTGAGTTTTCCCAGTGTTTCCCAAACCGTGGTAGGCAGGCCACCAGTGGTACACAGGCCACTTCACAATGGTACTTGTTCACCTGCTGCTGGCCAGGCGTCACTCCAGTGCTGGCCCTGCCCCCAAACAGCACAGCAGCCCAACTGTTCTGCACCCTCCCCACCAGACACAAAGGGGCTAGCCAGGAGTCAGCCAGCACCAGCCGCACCCCCAAACAGCACAGCATCCCAGCTGTTCTGTCCCCAACACAAAGGAGTTGGACAGGAGCCACTCCAACACCTGCCCCACGCCCAAGCAGCACAGCAGCCTGGTGACTCTGCCCCTCACCCCCTGCTGGACACATGGTGGCCGGCCGGGAGCCACTTCAGTGCCAGCCCCGCCCCCAAGCAGCACAGCCCCTCCTCTCCCCTATAGGTTGTGGCATTTTATGGTGGTGGCATGGAACAAGGTAGAGTTCCAGAACCCTTTCCATACTAAAAGTAACTGATTTAATAAAATTGAAGGTAATTTATATTCTCTCCTACTAAATACCATTGTTCTCCGGATTTCTTGAAATGCAGTGGTGTTGGTAAATGTTATTTTAAAAAAGTAGATCTCCAGTATGTCATTATGACATCATCAGAGCTATTAGTAGAGTGCATGTTTATTTCTAAAGAATATTTCAGTAAATTAGAGATATTTAAAATGTTTGAGGGAGGTTTCAGCACATTTGTTTACATTTAATAAGCTAGTAAACAAATTACTTGTTTCTACACGAGACAGCCATCATATTGTTCTGTAGATGGTCAGAATCCTTTCTAAAAAATGTGTTAATGGGGAAAATATTTTCTATATATATTAATACTATGAAACGGATATGGGTAGCAAAATGAGCGTTGGATATAAGTTTTCAACAGTATTCCTTAAATAGTTTAAATCTATGCTGTTTTAGCTTATAGCATTTGCCAGGAACTTGCACGTAGAACTCAGTTCAGAAGCAGAAAGACTCATTCACGGCTACTACCTAGCAAGTCGCAGAGTCAGAACAGATTCTGTTCATGGATCAAAACTATCAGCATCTGCACTGAAAATCTTGTACGTTTTAATTTTCTTAATTAAATTGCTTAACCTCCCCATCAGATTGTCCATCTGTAAAAAATGGTAATTATGGTTGCCCACTTGGGAGGGGTGTTAAATATGAAAATCTTTGAATGCAAGGACCTTCAGGTTTCCATAGTCTAGACTAGAGAATGTTTATAGTTTATTTAGAAGATATAGTTCTATGCTGTTTATATTTCCTGAATTTATTTTGGAGTGTCTCCAGAAATGTTTGAGTAAACTTAACTGCTCATTTGCCAGGCACTAAGAATAATGGCTATTAAAAAAACTAATATTGAAACAAATCTATGAAAAAAATTGTTAGATTGTTGCAGTATCCTTAATTAATTAGCTTAGTACTTGAGCAATGCAATTACTATGGTCCCCAACTAGTAGCATATAATGAGGGAGTTATGCAATATGCATTCTCAGAATATTGTGAGACAAGTGATGTATACATTTATTTTGTGCATATTCGGCTGCAATGGAATAAGTGATATGTAACCTTGCTCAATAGTTGCCCACCTGAAGTCATTTTAGTACCCCACCCCCTCTAGTACTTAAACCTTGGCTACTATAGGGTATGAAAAAGCCAACTTGAATAAATTACAATGGTGTGATTACTACCATGCTCAGCTTCTCCTTTATTCACTGTAGTGCATACCAATGTATTTTATGTAATATACTTTTCTGACACACCCATTGTGTCTTAGGGTGTCACTGTCTGAAGCACATGCTAAATTGAGTTTAAGGAGAAAAGTACTCGAGGAAGACGTGTTGATTGCTGTCTTATTATTTGAATCATCTCTCACTTTAAAACATGGTAAGAATAAATATGTCTTAACTGAGTAGATGGTTGTTTGAATATGAGGTTTAGGTAGATTCTATTTTAACATTAAATTTAAACAATTCAACTAACTCAGATACAATCTTAATTATAATTAAGGCATCTGAAATTTGACTATGCATACCTGGCCTCGTTCACACTAGCACTTGCAGGTGCAAAACTTCTGCCACTCAGCGGTTTGAAAAAAAAACAGCCCCCGGGCAACGTAAGTTTTGCTGGCATTGTTTGTGTCGAGAGTGCAGTGCATCAGCAAGAGACTCTCTCCTGCAACCCAGCTTCCACTGCTTGGTTAGATGGTTTTATTATGTCAGCAGGACAGCTCTCTCCTGTTGCCATAATGTGGCTACTCAAGTGCTTATGCCAAACAAAAACCCCCCGAACAAAGAAACCAACAACAAAAAAAATCACTTACTCAAAATGATTTTTCATCCCCCTGCCATACAAAAGTTTTGCCAGCACAAGCAATAGGGTAGACAAGGCCTTAGTTAACCAGACCTTCCATGCTAAGTAGTGAAGCTGACTTGATTGGTGTTTATACGTTAGCATTCTGTCCCCTATCTGAGAAGCAATTATTTAGGCTGTACCTGCATTATCTGACATTTTACAGCTTTTCTCCTACTCATTCCCTTATTAGAAGAGTGGATCTACCAAAGACACTCTACCTACCATTAATACTTAGTTCTGCCTCCAGAGCAGGAGCCTAAACTGAAAGATCTCCCAAGGTCCCTTCCAGTCTACAATTATAGAGCCTGGCCTACACTACATTTATGTCTAAGGCAACTTATACTGGCCAAATTATATCAGTGTCTGCATTACAGCCTTGCTCCCACAGATTTAATTGCCCTACTACACCACCTCCATGAGAGGCGTATGTGGCTGTGGTAAGGGCAATGCAGTTACATTACAGGAAGTTCCCAGGTAAGACGACATTTTTCCTAACCGTACAATTTATCAGACTCGTTTTAAAAAAAAACAAAAAACAAACAAAAAACCCCACAACCTTGCTATGATCATCCTCTCTTGTGGTTACTTGGGGAAGAAGAAAAAAAAAGGTAAGTAATTCTCTGCATGAATAAGCTGAATGGCTAAAATTTAAGATGCTGGAGCATGTTAAGATGTAGTGCTATCTCATCCGTTCGAGAGAATCAATATTAAGCTCCATATCTAGGCTAGAAATAAGTCAACTCTCACTGTCACGGGCCCTGACCCTGCAGTGAGCTCCATGTGGATCACAGTGGCAGTCTTAGAACTTACATGTGCGGCAGCCATAATGCAGTATCTTATCAGCCTTTTGGAATTTTAAGGCAGGTTGCTGTTGGGCTGAACCAAATTCAGACTTCAAGTGTACCATTCATATCCCATGCCAAATCCTCTGGAGTATTTTTTAATAAACATCATTTGAAAACAAGACAGAAATACTATATAACATGTGGTTAGTGTTATTTTCGTTAGTCATCCTTTCAAATGGCACCAAGATGAAGCAGAGCCATTGGTTAAGAGGATTTTCCAGTAGTGCATATGGAATCTATTAACATAACATTTTCAGTTCAATTCTTCTTTGTGTAGGTGCCTCTGTATTTTGTATAGCTCCAAATGCAGTATTTCCGTTTGACCTCCATGATGAAAACTCTCTGCAGCAAAGAGATGTTTATCTGATGCAGTGCCATCAGCAGCTGTTACAGTTTATTGCTACATATGGCCCTGGAATACATGTTACGAGTAGTGAAGAATAAAGAACCTCTTGTGAAAGCAGAGTTTGTTCCTATTTCATCATATAGATTTGATTTTTTTAAAAATGTAAACAAATTTAAATATTTAAAGTTTTACAGTGATGCTGTTGCAAAATGTATATGAAAGTTGATTTTTTATAAAACTGTTAGTCCTCCAAATAAAAGTTTGTTGCCAGCATAAAGTTAAACAATATTGCACATTAATTTTCTCAGTCTGAGCAAACCACTCTCAAAGCTGTGGCCTTTAAAGATAAGATTACCCAGAGAAGAAAACCTCATGCTGCTTGAAATATTAAGCAGGTGGCAATGCTCAAGCCACAACAAATAATACTAAAGCGTACTAGGGGATAGTAATGAGAAAGTGAGCAGCGTATAATGGAAATAGGAGTAAAAGTTCAAATAAAAATGGTTTTAAAAAATTAACCACTGCTGTCAAGGGGCTTCAAAAGTAAAAGGTAGTTTGTAGAACAATTTATTCAGTGTAGTGATTAAACATTACTAACTGTATTCTGTAGGTTTTGCTACTGCAGTTCATTCAACTGCACACACGATGGCAAAAGTACATCACAGAAACTGTACATATATATGTAGGTTCTTAATGTTTTTGACAACTATCTTATTTTATTCAGCCAGATGCTTAGACATACGATATCTATTTTATTTTATCTATTTTTTATTAACTTGCCTATGGTCATACAAGTCAGGAAAAGAACCCAGGTCTCCTGACTCCCTTTTCAGTTCCCTTTGCCACTAGACAGTGTGGCCTGTGATAATTAAAATGATAAATTATTAGTCTATTGATATCCTTCCACTTAGATGAAAATCAAAGCTCACATCCACATTTGACCACAAGAAGCTAATTAAATTTATGTTTTTCAGATTAGTACATGTTTATATGGACCATACACGCATATACTCCAACAGATTCTTTGCTGCAGAAAGAGAACACACTCCATCATCTTTTCCCCTGGTTCATAGGGCTGCCCCTCGCAACATGCCTGTGAAACAGATGTAGTAAAGAGAATCAATTTCAAACTCAGAAGGAAGGAGAAATAAATTGTATAGATACAATGAAACTAAAACTGAAACATAGGGCTCATCTACACTGAAAATGCTGCGTCGATCCCCATGGATCCAGACAGCGGGATTGACTGAGCAGCCAGTGTAGATCTGCTCAGTCGAACCCGGAAGTGCTCTCCCATTGACTCAGTAAAACTCCATCCCTCCAACTGAAGTAATGCTGCATTAATGGGAGAGCCCTTCAAGTCGATGCAGCTGAGTAAACACACCATGGTAAGTGAGTAACTAAGTCGATGGAAAATACGCATTCTATGGCGCGCAGATTGCGTATCTCCTGTTGACATAGCCTCTCAGTGTAGACTAGGTCACAAGTCATGCTCTCTAAAAAGGTGAACTACAGGCATGATATTGTGTGAAACAGACTTTACAGAGATGGTGATAGCAAGTAGCCGAGACTGATTTTCATGCTGAAGCCAAAGTGGCCAGAAGCATTGTAAGACTGAAGAAAAGGAAGTGCAAAGATGGACACGATGTTGAGGAAACTGGAAACAGATGTAACGTTGAGGAACTGGCTCAGAGTAGTGAGCTTTTGATTTGATGTGAAAAAGGTTATTCATATATAAAAGTGTGGAGTTGCTGCCAGAATGTTAGTGCTAGCTTTTTAATGGTTTTAAAAAGTCTAAGTTGGGCCTTTTGGGAAGTGCACAGAAGGCTATTTTCACTTTGAAGGGAGGTAACTACAACTGAATAAAAGCTATGTGGGATTTGATTTTGAATTTTCCTCGATTGTTTTATAACATCACTAAGTCAGCACCACACAATTGTGAAAGTTTCATGACTGTTTCTTGCAGACGGGTCTGCATTACAAAACCACCACCACATCCTATATCCTTGTTGTCAGGTAAAGCAGAAGACAAAATTGGAATGGGCACGAATACTAATTAACCTCCTCACTCCTAGGGGTGGCCCCTTCACTTTAGGGTGGGATCAGGAAAGCTCATATTGCTACTGCCTACTATACCTGGCCTCTGGATTAAAAGACTTCAAGCACTACAGCTGTCAATCTACACATTTTCATGAGCAAAACATTTACCTTTAAAAGGCTGTTTTAATAAACTTGTCAGCAGATTAAAAGTAATTGCTTTGAAATTAGAAATCAGTGTTACCGTGTAATTTAGAGTTGAGGTAAAGACTAAAATTAAAGAATTCTCTCAACAATAAAAAGGACTCAGTAAGGAACTTGTCCTCGAGAATGTTCTTATCAGTTTTCATTACATTAATTCAATTAGATTCATATTAACTGTATCCTAAAGTGAATATCCCAAAACATCAAAACAGACAGTGATAAGACAGAAAAATTTGCTCCTGAAACATTCAAAATACCTTGAAAACTGTATGACTTCTTGGTAGTTGTATGTTGTCTAAACGTCCATTTAACCTAAAATACATTTCAACACAAATGTACATCAGCTGTCTTGCTCTAAAAAGAAAAAGCATAAGAAATACATTTAAACTGGATTCAGTTTATATAATCCAGCTAACTCAAAATTAAGATGGCACATCAGATTCAGATGTTCTCATCAAAAAAATCAGATGGGTAAACGGCAAAAAGAGCATCATCATTAGGCCATCAAAGCAACTATCTGTAATCCAAGACTAAAATTGAGTTTGGTCTCATGGACAATGTGCATATGGGCAACAAACGATCACAATACAATTTAAGAGATTCATATCCACAAAATTAGATTCTTTGTCCTCATTATTTAAACCTTTCTGTTCTCAAAGAAATATTAACATAATCACATGTAACCCAAACATTTGGAACTCAAGATAGCTGGCTGACTTTAAAAATCAGCCACTATATTTTCCTTTTATAGTCACGTGAAAGTTTCTGAAATTTCTTTTAATTGGACTGAATCATATGAAAGATCAATAAGCTTTTCAAACTACTGAGTTGTGACCCAGAACAGCCTGAGCGCTACTTCCTCAGAACTTTTGAGAAGGACTGCTCTCTCTGAGTAACTTGTTAAGCTGGTTCACATATTTTAACCTAGACTTCTACCTAGCTTATCTGTGCTAGCTTTCATTCTTTTCAGTGCATAGGTATATACAAAGACACTGCAAAAAAACAAGACTCCCTAGCGCACACCCTCCCCCCCCCCCAACTTACCTTGTGAATTCAAACAACATTTTGATGACTGTAAAGAGCAATACAAATGTCAGGAAGATGTCATTTCTGATTGTATCTGAGCTCAGTGAATCACATATATGTCTCTGAAAAAATTGCAGAAATAAAAAAATGTATAAAAACTGAACAAACTAAGTTACATAGCTTACCCAAACCTTTACTGGCATATCAGATTTGAACATATACACATCATACATTCAGATGGGTAAACGGCAAAAAGAAATCATCATTATGCCAGTAATATGTTGCCGAAGATGCTGATTTAATGAAAGGCTGTTAATTTCAAGATGAGAACTTTTCTTCCTGCAGTACATATGGCATGATAATCTGGACCAAAAACCTGCATTTTTACAGGTGAAATGCAAACATTTTAAAACACTTGAATTTCAATTATTTACTGCAACAGAAAAGCAAAGCACAAAACTTTTTTTCGTCCATCCTCCCCCTTGCACTCTCCAACTTCTTTCTTACATTGTTATAGCAATGTAAAAGAGATCACTACAATGATGGGGCTGGATAAAAACAGGAACAGCTTCCCAGTGGTTAGCGTAAAGAAGCCCCTGACCACCAAGCCAGATTTTCAGCCACTGCAAATCTACATCGTTCCAGGGATTGTATCCATTATGTGCAGATTTTCACCAGCTGAAGATTTGGTTTTCTTATTGGATTGTGATTTCTGGTATTGATATCAAAAGAAAAGCAACATGCTCATTCTTATTACTTTACAAGTTGATAGGGACATTTGCTAGCTGTACATGAAATGCATGGGATTTGTAAAAACATTTGAAATGAACATCACAGCTAACCCAATTCTCACTGTTTTAAAGAACATTTTACTATCTGAAATATTTAAAAATTGGATCAACAGTCACTTTTTGGCTGGCATTCAGATATACCATCAAAATGATCAGATAGGTAAATAGCAAAAAAATCATTATGCCAGCAAAGCAACTTGAAAATGAACATTAAATACTATGCGACTAAACCTACATATTTGATCACAAAGAAATTACTACTATAATGACACAGCTCTTTAGAGGTATAAAATTAGCATCCTAGAACTGTTTAAATTAAACCCAGCCTTCAAACTTGTATTTAATTTTGCATCCACAAAAATTAATGAAGCTTTTTCCAGCAATTGATAAGTGCAAAACCAAACTATGTTAAAATGTTACATACATCTCTTTACTAGACTATTAAAGGTTCAAACTGCCTGTTAGTTTCAGAACCATTTAAGTAATGAGTTTCCTCCACATTTTTAGTCAGAGCTGTGGCAATTAACTTGTCACTGAGTTAACTCCATCGGTGCAGAATGGGGATGAAGGGCTGGATGGTTTGTTCTCTGGTTTCTAAAGGGAACTGGCACCTGAGTATTCTGGGATATATTCTCTCCCCCTTCCCACCCCCCAAGAAAACCACAGTAAACTCTTATCTGATTATTTCATAACTTCTCTAAGCAATAAGCTTCTCAACAAGTTATCCAGTATTATACAGCTGAAATATTGAGATGCAAAAGAAACATTTTAATTACCTCAGTAGTTCAGTTAAAAGTCAGCTGGTTTCAGGTAAACAACATTTGAAAGCCGGTCTTGCAACATAGAGCTCTCTGGACAGAGCAATGCTCATCTGTAGTATTTGGGGAAAAAATTATAAA
Organism: Pelusios castaneus; assembly: GCA_007922175.1. NCBI lineage: Eukaryota > Metazoa > Chordata > Testudines > Pelomedusidae > Pelusios > Pelusios castaneus. Next base: position 552,330 of record ML685897.1, read on the forward strand.
TCCACATGGACCATTGGATTCTATACAAATTCCTCATTATTTGCTTTACTTAACAGATGTGGTGGAATTTCAGATTCAGAAAAATAGATCAACAAAACAACATTCAGTTGGATAGACAACAAAAAAAGGAAATCATCATCATGCCAGTGAAACAACTCTATCACAGATGAGAAGTTATTACTGCATGGAAGATTGCTAATTTCAAGCTATAAAACACATGTACATAGGCATTTTTACCAGCTTCTCAGCTAGTCAGGGCAGTTTGACAACATGTAGATGTATATTTGAAAGTAATTTGCATAAGTTAATACAAAACACAGTCACAAAAAACAAAAGCTAACAATTACGGGTTTTTTTCTCACAGCTATCTTGCTTCTTTTCCTCCTCTCAAAATATTCAAAATTACAATGACCTGAGAGGATTCAACAAAAAATAGCTTCTGGGTTGCTAGCTTGCAGAAGCTCTCCAAGTATTAGGTATTTGCAGTGAGATAAACAAAAATAATATATTTTACAGTCTTTTTTCTTTAATAATCTAGACGACATCTTGCTGATTACAAAGCAGTAGCATGGCAGAGTCTACACAGGAACCTGCAATACCATCAAAAACATACCAACAGCTGATTTGATTTTCATTACCTTAAAAAAAAAAAAAAAAAATTTCAGACATTTCAAACAGTTGATATTGAGTGAAATTATTTGGCTTATTCAGAGTTGTACCGCAATCTCAGTAACAAGAATTGTCACCATTCACTTGGAGAATGAGCCAAAAAGATAATTATATCAGCAAAGCAACATTGATTCCATTTTCATTAGGAGAATCCTGGGATAAGTTAGTAAAATATCACCTTTTAGGCGACAAAAAGAGGTTAAACAGAAGGCATAATTATTTTGCCCATAAAAAGAATGTGTGGTCAAAGCCTAAGGGTTAAGCTTGCTCCTACTACACAAAACTATTGATTTTACAGGAGTATGATGTTCCTAATTAGTAGCCATTGCTTTTTTTGGTCCAGTTGGGTTTGACAAGTATGAAAGATGAACTAAGGTTAAAGGTCATATGGACCTCGCTTTGGGAGCACAGATCTCCATGTAAGCACAAAGGCACATTCCCTGAAGGTTCAATTCAGGGTCAGAACTTTTACCAAGATTACGCTGCCTTTGGACTACTAAGCTAGGATCCCACTGCAACGGAGTCCCAAGACAACTAGCGCTCTTAAGTATGTCACTACTCTATGGAAAGGGCATGGTCAGGACCACTGGACAGCTCTCTGAGCAAATTCCCTAATGACAAAGGAGCAATTTATCATTAGAATTAAGACACACAGCTGCTGATGAAAATGATTTATGAAGACACAGCAGCAGCAGTAAGGTTCTTTAGCTGTCCAATTAATCATTATTTGGAAGACTTGAAAGACTGAAAATAACTCAAAATAATCAATAAAGATGATTTGCCAATAGTAAACATCTTCTGTATACTGCCTAATTAAATCCAGCTCAATTTCACAAAACATACATAAACTGTAGCAAAATAAGTTAGAAGTTTTAAAGCAAGCCTCAAATAAGATACTAGTGATCTAATTTTCAAACAAACTGCTTTGTTTGATTGTAAGAATGTGTCAGTGCAACTATAATCATATTTGATTAGTCTCAGAAATAATGGAAGATGTAGTTATGATGATGTGATATAATAGGAAATGACCTCTGTTCATTTCCCACTAGTAACTCTATCCTTTCAAATCACAGTATATATAAAACAACTTAGCAGGTCATTTAACTTCTTTTTATTTTTAAAGTGCAAATTACATTCACTCTATTTTTAAAAATGTGTCAAGATTTTATATTAGAATTTAAATTCTACTTAAAATTACACACTTCCTGATTTCTCTACCGGACTGACATTTCACAAGGTCACAGATTGAAAATAATGAGGCCACTTCCAAATTCTTGTTTTCATTGTAATTCTAAGTACTTGTGGTATTAAGTTATTCCAAGAGAAACAAGGAAACACACAGTTCATGTCTCAGAACTTTAACATTGTATTTTAAAATTACTTTACCAATTTTTACCGCATCAATTTTCTTCACTTTTAGAACCCCACAAGCAGCAAAATTTCTTAAGTTAAATTTGCATTGCATAAAATGAAAACTGAAGTTTGTTATTTGTAAGCTATTTGTTAGACCTGATGGTTCCTTTCTCCACCAGCATTAGTGAACACTTTCCCCAACTCTACAGGTCCCCAGGAAACAAGGCAAACAGTGCTATTTGGGTTACATGCTCTCATTCCTATTCAGAATTGTATTTGTCAACTTTTTGTGCCTAACACAATAGCAACTAACCTCACTGTAATCTTTAGGTGCTACTGCAATTTAAGTATTTATTAATAATAATGTGTGAGGGAGTAAAGTTATTTTAATAAATCCATATGATTGTTTAATCCTTTTCTTTAGAAATCTGAAGATCTCAATATTTGTTTTATCATTACAGGAGAGTATAATGGATGCTTATGTGGAATACTGGGGGCAATTTACTAGCTAGTTCCAAAGCCAGTTTCGAACAAACTAGGTTGGTGTTCATTCATCTTCCCTATGCCTTGTATACATTTTTGTTCTATAATTTGCAATAGCTCACTACTGATTTCTGCATTGTAGTCAGGGCTTTAACATGCTGGTTTTGATTTTTAATTTGGAAGTAATAGAACAAAGGATTGTTCTTGAAATGTTTATTCAATGGCTTGGAACTCCTGACTACAAGTCTGCAAGCATTTTGTTTCCTATTTTGCATATTCCCTATTCACATTTTAAATATCATAAAGCGGTAGCAGTACAAAAATTATATGAATCACTGAAAAATATTGCACAGCTGAACCAAGACTGGCTTGCTAAACAATAACCCATCTCACCTGAGTTCAACTTGCTTAGCTGATACTATAACCATTGGGTCTGGAGTTTATGATTTACAAAAAAAAAAATCTTTGAGAGGAAAACCCTCATTTTAAATGATCTAAAGATTGTTTGGCATATATCAAACACAATCCTAAAACAACCATCCAAATGAATAGATCAAGATACAGACAGACTATATCTACATACAGCTTGCAACAGTTTAAGGTATGGCTACACTAGCACTGTAGTGTAGACACCTATTACAGCACCAGAAGGGCTTCTTCTGTCACTGTAGTAAATTCACCTCTCGAGGGGCGGTAGTTAGCCCAATGGAAGAATTCATCCATCAACTTAGTGCTGTCTACAATGGGCATATATCAGCTTAATTACATCGCACAGGGCATGAAATTTTTCTTTAAAGCTCCCTGAGCAATGTAGTTAACCTAAGCTAACTTTGCAGTGTAGACCAGCTCTGAATAAGTTAAAAACAACATGTTGAGTTAAATCAGACAGAGAAAGACAGAGAGAACGTGTAGACAAAGTTGCAATGACACTTGACAAACTGGGGTTGGCTATTTCTCATATGAACAGCTCTGAACAGGTATATATTAACATTTGTGACTACAAGGCTAAAAGCCCATCAAAATGAAACAGCAGAGAAAACGTACACCTCTCCTGGCACTGTTGCTGTAGAACACTACCTCTCTGAATGTTAGCTATATTGACAGACGCAATCTTCCCTCTACGGTGCATCTACACTGAGGAATATATCAGCAAATTACATCTGTGAGGGACATGTCCCCAGCCAGGGAAATGCAAGGACTGGTGATTGTCAGAGCTGCTGCTTTGACATAGACTTAGAAGGTCAGAAGGACCAATATGATCTTCTAGTGCCTGACCTCCTGCACAACGCAGGCCATAGAACCTCACCCACCCATTCCTTTAATAGACCCCCCAAGCTAAAACTAAATTATTAAAGTCCCTAAATCATGATTTAAAGACTTCAATGTACAGAAAATCCACCAGCAAGTGAGCCATGCCTCATGCTACAGAGGAAGCCGAAAAAATCCACCTTGCCTTTGCCAATCTGCCCTGGGGGGAAATTCCTTTCCAACCCCAAATATGTCTCTCAGTTAAACCCTGAGCATATGGGCAAGACTCACTAGCTAAACATACAAAAATATTCTCTGTAATAACTCAGAACCCACCCCATTTAAGTCTCATCTCAGGCCATTAGCAATCTACCACCAGCAGTCAAAGTTGCTAAATTAGGCTGTCCCATCATACTACTCCCTCCATACATTTATCAAGCTCAGTTTGAAGCCAGCTAGGTTTTTTGCTCCCATAGCTCCCCTTTGGAAGGCTATTTCAGAACTTTACTCTTCTGATGGTTAGAAACCTGCATCTAATTTCAAGTCTAACGTCCTGATGGCCAGTTTATATCCATTTGTTCTCATGTCCACATTGGCACTGAACTTAATAATTCCTCTCCCTCCCTGGTATTTATCCCTCTGATGCATTTATAAAGAGCATTCATATCTCCCCTCAATCTTCTTCTGGTTAGACTAAACAAGCCAGGTTCTTTGAGTCTCCTCTCATAAGCCAGGTTTCCATTCCACAGATCATCCTAGTAGCCCCTCTCTGCACCTGTGCCAATTTTGAATTCATCTTTCTTAAATACAGGTGACCAAAATGGCACACAAAATTCCAGATGAGATTTCACCAGCACCTTATATAACAGTTCTAACATCGCCTTGTCTCTACTAGAAATACCTTGTCTGATGCATCCTGGGACTGCATTAGCATTTTTCACTGCCACATCAAATAGGTGGCTCATAGTCATCCTGTGATCAACCAGTACATCCAGGTCTTTCTCTTCCTCTCTCACTTCCAACTGATGCATCCCTAAATTATATAAAAGTGTTTTATTACTAGTCACTAAATGCATGACCTTGTACTTTCCACTATTAAATTTCATCCTATTCCTCATTTACAAGGTCATCCAGATCTTCCTGATACCCTGACCCTTCTCTGTATTGGCAATACCTCCCAACTTTGTATCACCTGCAATCTTTATTAGTACATACCCTTTTCTTTGTGGGACTGTCAGTAATAACAAGGTTAAATAAGACTGGCCCCAAAACCAGTCCCTGGGGAACTCCACTAGTAACTTGCCTCTCTAGCCTGATAGTTCCCCTTTCAGAATGACCCACTGTAGTCTTCCTTTTAACCAGTACCTTACCCATTTTTCCATTAATCCCCATCTTTTCCAATTTAACAAATAATTCCCTATGCAGAACCATATCAAATGTTTTACTGAAATTTAAGTAAGATCCACTTCTTACTCTGTCCAAAAAATGTTATCTTATCAAAAAAAGGAGACCAGGTTGGTCTGGCATGAGCTACCCTTTGTAAAGTCATGTTGCATTTTATCCCCTCTAGTTACACAGCTCACTTTTTTCCACCCTTGCTTAAAAACAAACTATCTTAGCAATTCTTCATTCACACAGTACAACCCCTGAGTTTACATGTCAGCTGCCTAACCAAAGCACCTGAACTGCCTCTGCCAACCAACCCCCTTCCATCAGTGCATTGCCAGCGAGAGCACAGCTGAATCTCCTCTATATCCTCCCCCCTCAGGCCGGCCATCCCTGCTGTCACACCCCCTACCCACAAACAAACATCCTC
>ML685897.1:557908-580089 GCA_007922175.1 Pelusios castaneus
CCGGCCATCCCTGCTGTCACACCCCCTACCCACAAACAAACATCCTCCCCCGGCCCGGCCATCCCTGCTGTCACACGCCTCGCATACCGGCCATGCCGGCTTTCACTTGCCCCGCCCCTCCACCAGACAGCACCTTCCTACTTTCAAGCCCTCTTCCCGCCCGCACGGCCCCCTCATTCCTCCTTCCACACGCACCCACCTGCCTTCCCCCCGGCCCCTGGCCCAGGCCCAGCACCTCCCCCCTCCAGCCATCTTCCCAGCATACCCTCCCCCACTTCACCGCCAACCCCTCAGTCCAGCCCAGCCCGCTGGCCTGCTCTGCTCCGCCCCGCCCCGCCCCAGCCCAGGCTGCCAGCCGCCCCCCGCACCCCTCGTGCGCGGCCATCCGACCCCCTGGCGCGCCCCCACGAAAGACCTGAAAACAGCCAGACGTTCTTGCCACGTCGACAAGCCGCCAATAGCAAGAAGCAAAACCCGCCAATCCGCGTTTTTTGCCCAATTACGTCAGCTAGTTCTTGGGCCCCGCCCAGCCCATCTGGGCTTGGGCTTCAAGCCAAAACTGGCTTGCTTCCGGGCGGATTTTGAGTTTGTTTTGCGCTTCCCGCAGGCTCCTCTGCAGCGGGCCACGTGATAAATACCGCGCTTCTATTGGCCCCGCTCCGCCCTCGCGACGGGAATTATTGACACTCCCCGATTCGGCTCCACCCTGTTGCCTGGTAACGTCCCCACCCCTCCGCCGAGTTTCCGCCCTGCCGTATCTTCAGCCGCTCCCATTAAAGTGAGGCGCATGCGCGGTGCTGAGCTGCGCTCCGTTCCCAGCGCCCTCTCGATTGGTGTACGTGGCGCGCACGCGCAGCTTTGGTCTGTTACCGCGCGCGCGTTTGCACGGTTCAGCCACGTCCGCTCCCCTTGATTTATTATGCATGGCCCGGCCAGGTCACGGTGCTGGTGGGGTTAGCCTACGTGTCAGCTAATGCACTCTCCAGCCCACCCCAGCCAGTGAGGACGCCGGGTTTAGCTCAGACTATGCTGTTCCTGCTGCCCTGTGTCGCCCCATGGGGCTTGCGTGTGCTGTTGTTCTCTTACCCCCGTGTTTGGAATGGGGTGGCTAGGGTGCGTTTGCAAGCAACAGAGCCATCCCTGGGTACAGCAAATGATGGTGACCCCCAGGTACTGCACTTTGGGAGGCCATGCTTTGCTGAGGTGGATGGGTTCAGTCCACCTCTCACCTGGGAGCTTGCACTTGGCGGGAAGTGGATGTGGCCAGGGTCTCAGCTTTGAGCTGCCAAGCAGGCTTCAGAGAGTGTTACCATCCTCACAGCAGTCGCCTAAGCTGCAGTGCGGAGAGGCCCAGGCTCTTGGCAGAGCTGTACAGGTGAGGCAAGTCACACACAAGAAAGTGAGTGGGCACAGCATTAAAAATTCACCTGGACTTAAGAAGCCTTCAAATTAGTGGGTGGTGCTGCAGGCCTTTCTAGCATCCTGGTGCATTGTGCCATGTATGCTTTAACCAGTGTTCATAGAAGGATTTAGGGCAGTGGTGTCTAAACATTGAGGGTCTGTCACCCAAGTGGTACCCCCAAATCACCCCATGACATCTTACCATCTGTTCATCCCAGCTACTGGAGAGTGAGTTTTCAGTGATGGAGATGAACAATGTGGTTTGTAGATGTGAAGGGTTCTGTTTCTCCCTACATCCAGACAGCACTTGATTCTGAGGCAGCTTCAAGAAGGTGGGAAGCCACCATGTTTTTCTTGTGACCCCTGACTCTCTGTGAGTGCTCTATAAACTAAGCTCTAGAGATGTTCTGGGATTAGATGGCAAACTGCCCTAACCAGTAGAAGAAAGACTTCCTCCTACTTAAGACAGTGGGGCAGAACCCAGGATTGTTGGGTTCTATTTGAAGCGCTGACACAGACTTCTTATGGCTGGGATGCTGGGCAAGATTGTTGTAATGAATATCTGCAAGTGGGCTCCATTAATGTTGCATGTGTAATTTTATGTGTGGCATTTCTGAGCTTTTGAGTGTTTGACTTAGCAAACTTAACATTTTTATAACATGTTTTATATGTAATACATATGTTTATTTTTCTTCTGAGCTGTCACAATATAGGAATGATACTTATCCCTTTAAGATGTTGTCCCTCCGGTCAAGAGTCCTTTTTTAAGAGGGGTGAATAGTTACGATCTTCTAAATCTTAAGGAGCCAATATTAGGAAGTTAGGTTGTAACAAGAAAGAAGTTGCCAATTATGACACCTTGTAGTATAATTTTGTAGTGTAATTTTCCCTTGTCCATGTCAAAATGGAGTTAATGCCTGAGCAGTGGAAATGATCCAAACCTGAAGAACATTGTGTTGGGCATTTGTATCTGGATCTTTTTTACTTCAGATGAGATTTTTATTATTTTTCTACAAATTTAAACAATAATAGAATTTAACATGCGTTCAAAATCAGAGTTCCAAATCTGTGAAAAGTCTGTGCTTATGTGCCAGAAAGTTTGATTCTGATCAGATGGAAAGGTAATCCCCTCAAAACCAGGAACACATGTATTTTACTGTTATAATTTCTGTGCAGATTATCAAATTACTGATGATTCCTGACTGGCATTTTATTACTAACTCGATCAGTAGCCATGGGGATTTTAATAAAAGCTGTTGTTGAGTTTGGACAACTGAATTTTAATGTGAAATAAATACTTGAAGGCTAATAAAATCTGATTCACTCCATGAAGCTGAGGCTTAAGCGTGCAACATTTGCTCATGTGGGTAGTTTGTACTAGCCACAAGTACTATTGAACTGAGTGGAACTACTGTAAATAAGGGTTGCAGGCTTTCTTGGATCTTGCAAGCTAATGTGGTTTCATCTGCCAATCCGCAGCCCCCACAAGCTTCTGTGGAGCTTTTTATTAATGGATATTAATGGCTATCTGCATGGAACAACATGCAGGATTTTGGCCTCAGCTGGAAATGCAATGGCTCTTGAAAAGTTTCATCCAGGAGGTTGAGAAAGTGAAAGTAATTTTAGAGCTGGGTGAATTTTTTTTTTCATGAGTAGTAAACTCTTTTGAAAAATATGTTTTTCAGGGCATCAAAGCTTCTTGGCAGATATGAGCCAAAAAAAGGTGATTTTTGTTTGTTTGTTTTTTTTTACTGAAAACAACTCTAAATTATTAATTTTGATCATTCAAACAGAAATGTTTTTACATTTCACCTTGAAAAGTTTCATTTTGAACATTTCAAAAGATTGTTTCAAGGTTTTGTTTCAAAGTAGCATTTAATTTATAAATTTATAATTTTTTAAAGAAAAGGTTGAAAATCCCTGAAAACAACCCAAAATAAATGAAAAGCCAAAAGAAAAAACAGTTTCAGGTTTAACAAAACATTTAATTCAACCCAAATTGTTTACTGATTTATTTGTTTTGGCAAGAAAAAAATCAGTTTCCATTCAAACTGATCCAATTTTTAATTAATGTATTTATTTTTCAATTTTGCTCCCCAAACAAAAAATCAATTATTTGCTCACTTCTAATTTAAGAATGTCTAAGCATATTATTATAAGAGGAATAGCTATGAAGTTGCTCTGTTTACTTTCTGTAATATCCAGTCAAAGACTGTGTTCCCACTTCAAACTAACAACACTGAACAGTTTTCAGTGAGTCATCAGTCTTATATAATTAAACACCATAGCAAATTCATCTTTTTGTTTTATATTTGCCATTCTTCAATTCCCATAAATACAATGAATGTTTTGTTTTTTGTGGTTTCTAAGAGAAGAAATGGTGATTAACAGGGAGAAACATTTAACTGGTGGGCGTAATGTTGTGATTACAGCTGTATGTATTGGCAGAAAAGACTATATGTAGAATGTTTTGAATATCCATTTTATTTGTGTGTGTGTGTGTGTGAGAGATTAGTTTAAATTTGATATTGTACTGAATGAGAAGCTGTGATGATGGCAGTAAAGGTTTTTTTTAAAATCTTTAAATAACTCAACACTTACAGAGTTAGTTGAAAATTAAGCCTTTTGAGATTTAATGTCAGAATCAAAGCAAACAAAAAGCTAGTTATCTATAAAACCATTTTGTAAAATGGCATGTATTGAATTATATATACTTTAAGCACCAAATCATTCTTTAATTTTGACTTTAAATTTGCATGTTTACCATAACTGTTCTGATATAAATATTAAGTTTCATTTAGGAAAACTAGAACCTAGGAATTGCTATACTGGATTAGACCAAAATCCATAATCTAGTCCAGTATCTTGTCTCTGTCAATGGCCAGGCACAAATGCTTCATAGGAAGATGCATAAAACTGCACAAAGTAGTTATGGAATAACCTGCCATGAGAAAAATTTTTCTTCTAGCCCCAGAAATGGACTTATGCCCTGAATTCTATTAATTTTTTAATATTTACTATCATAACTCTGGATATTATTACCCATAAAAATATCCAATCCTTTAAAAAATTCTACTTAGTTCTTGGCATCAATTATGTATCGTGGCAATGAGTTCCACTGGCTAATTGAGCGATGTGTGGAAAAAATATTTCCTTTTATCAGTTTTTAATTTTTCATCTTTTAATTTAATTGACTGTGCCCTTGTTTTTCTATTCTGAGAAAGGCTGAATAGAAATTCCCAATCTAGCCTCCTCCAGCATTCGTTGTTTTGCATACTTTTTCATGTGCACTCTTGTTCATTTGCTTTCTACAATAAACAGTCAAAACCTTTCAGTTGCTTTTTCTACGAGTTTTTCTGTGCATCAAATCAGTCTTGTTGCCTTTATCTGAATTCTCTATCTTTCCACTATATTCTTTTTGAGATGGGAAATCAGTACTGCACACAACATTCTAGGTAAGGACATATCATGAGTTATATAATGACGTAATATTTTCATATTATTCTCCATCCTGCTGCTTTTGCATCCTCATGTTTTGTTTACAGTTTTTTACTTCTGTGGCACATTGAGTAGAGGTCTTCATTGAATGCTTCACAGTGATGCCCAGGGATGAAATTCTCAGTCCATTTAAGTCAATGAGAATTTTGCCATTGACTTCAGAAAGGTCAAGTTTCACTCTAGGTCTATTTTCTTTATCTGATGCTCATCAGGTATGTGAGTATTTCAGATTATTCTGTTCAATGGACACTACCTTGCATTTTTTTAATAAAGAATTTCATCTATTATTGTGTTACCCATTTGACTAGTTTGGTTAAGTACTTCTGTTAGTTAAGTACTTCTGAAGTTCCTCACAATCTTTCACAGACTTTGCAACTAATTAATTTTGTCTGATTTGCAGATTTTGTCATCTTAAATCTTAACTCCACTTCCAGATCATTGATAAATACATTAACCACTGCCACTCCTGGAACAGAACCAGTGGCCCCCCTCATTCCTAATATTTGGCATGTTGAAAATTGGTTAAAAAAACCAAACGACTAAAGTTTACTGTATTAATATATATGTATATGTATGTAAAAATACCATTTTGTGTATCTTTTCTTTATCACAAGGCACGTTTGAAATACATTTTTTATAAAAATATTTTTTTTAAATGGTAACTTACTCTGGAAGGTCAATGGACTGTACAGGATTGAGTGTAGAACTGGGTGCCAACAGCTCCTGAATCCACTTCTCGGTTCTGTCATTGATGTGCTGTGTGGCCCTGGACAAGTCAAGTCTTTGTATCTGTTCACATCCAGGCTTTGTCTAAATCTTACTGATTCTTTCTGTATAACAACTCTAATACATGCCGCATCCTATCCATCACAGCTAAAACTCTAATCCAGACTCTCACTATCTCACATTTCAGTTACTGCAGCATCCTTTTCTCTAGCTTGGACATATGCAATCATGTCCCACTCATTTCCATTCAGAGTGCTGCTGCAAATATCATTTTCCTAGCCATTGGCTTTGACCATGTCAATCCTCTCTTTGCATCCTTCCACTGGCTCTGACTTGTCTACTGCATCCCTCATAATATACTTGTCCTCACTTTCAACACCCTTCATGTCCTATCACAACCATACCTCTCCTATCTATATTGCCACCCTCCGTCCCTTGCCCATTTTGTTAAATTTTCAAACAAGTACCTTAATGCTTTCTCCCGTTATCCTTCGTGCTTGGGAGGCACTCCCCAGAAACATCTGCAAAGCTCCTTCATTATCCTCCTTGAAGTCCCTCCTCAAAGCTCTCGTTTTCCATAAGGCCTATAAAAATTTGACAGCACGCCACTTGTATTCTTGCAAGCAATGCCGTTAATGCTGACCGGTATTGACTTACTGTTTCCTTGTACTCCCCTGGTAGCCTGTCTCCATCCATTTGTTATCTCTTGTGTGTTACTTAGATTGTAAGCTTTCTGGGGTACCATCTTTTCTGTGTTTGTTCAGTGCCTAGCACAGTGGGGTCTTGGCCCATGTCTAGGCCTCTAAGGCATTCTGGTAATACAAATTAATAATAATACTTTTCTATCTGATGGGAGTGTTCTGAGGGTTAATGCTTATAAAGGGCTATATCATTAGTAAGTACTGTTATGTATCATGGGGAGAAGTTTAAGTATTTTTTCTTATCCGTATGAGAAGAGTTACAGGTCACAGAGAGCACTTGGATCTGAAAAGTCATTTTTCAGAATTTGTATTGGAAAAACTTTCTTTGTATGACAAAAAGTCTCACCATTGTTATATTATGAGTCACGTTCAGTAGTTATTAATTTTTTAATATACCATATTTAAATTGTACATGTGCAAAAAATATTTTGTAACAGTATTTTAAAGGAAAAGAATGATCATGTAGTTAAAATTCAGAACTGGAAGTGAAGAGAGCTGTGTTCTGTTCCTGGTTTGCCGCATGCTTCCTATATGATCCTGGGCAAGTTGTTTCTTCAGGCTAATATTACAGATGTGCAGCATCTACTGATTTTAGATGCCTACTTTAAGACACCTAGGACCTGATTTTCTGAGGGTTTGAGCATTCTCAACTCCCACTTAAGTGCTCAGCAGGACCTCTGAAAGCGAGACTATAAACTGTCCTAAGTGGGACACTTAAAAATTGAAGCTCGAAGTTAGTGGGCACCTTTGCAAAACGTGACCCTTCAGTGCTTAATTTTATTCATTGGTGAAATGGAGTTGTAAGGCCTATATCATTAAGAAATCCTCAGGTGGAAGTTGCTATAGAAGTGCAAAGTATTATTAATTATTATAGAAATTTGTTTCCTGTGCAATGGGAAATTAAGATGATGCAGATTTTAAAAAAATGAGTTTGCAGCGGAGATGAACGTATATAGAAGTTTCTAATTAATAGTATTTAATAAAATGTTAGTTGTAGCATCAACAATAAACTGTAAACCATGTGTAAAGTTTTATGTAATGGAAACTATTGGATGATATTGCACTGTGCATTTAATTTTTGATACCATTGCTATTTACAGCAGCTGTTTTATATGAACAGGGTATAATGTATCATCTTAACATAAAGACTCTGTGTCCTTGAATACATCACATTCCTTAAAGACAAAGTAATTCCTGTCATTTAAGCAAACAAGTTACAGCTTTGAAATAATGCCAAAACATATTTTGTACATTTCAAACCATGTTACATGTGACACTATAATATAGACAAGTACAAGCAATTTTTATATTGTAAACATATATTACGGCTACATTTAACGTACAAAGCAGTTTGCATTTGTTTATGTTGGGGGCGGGGGTGGATTACAGGATGCCTTTCACTTGACAATGAACCAACATTCATGTTTTCATAGGGAAAGTTCAGAAATTTAAAATAATCTGAGATTATTAGGTTAATATCCTGATCCTATGGACGTCAGTGGGAGTTCTGCCATTCCCCTCAGTGGGACCAGGATTTCATCCATTGTATAAAAAGTGTATTTTCTTTGGACTTGTTTGTTTTCTTAGACATTCTTTTTAGTTGAAACTTGCATTCCACTGTCTAGATTATATTGCAGTTGTGCCCACATGCCATATTCGGTCAGCCCTTTGCTCTGGGCAGGGTAAAGTACCGCTTCTGCATCAACTCATTAAGACTATTACTGCACTGCCTCTGCTTTAAGTTGGCTCTGAGTGCAATTATGTCATGTCAATTGTTTTGCCCACTGATTTCGGACATCACTAATCTCCACCACTGTTAGGGACAAATTAAATTGCACATTTACTAGATGCAGTTTTCATACATTTAGAGAATCAGTTCCCTCTCATCCATTAACAATATATCAGAAATTAGTTTGTCCAAAAAGTGTTTTAACTTAAATATATCTGGTGTAATAAATATAAGAATTTTCAAAAAGAACAAGGAAGATTAGATTTGTGAATTCCCTGATGTTTCTCCTTGGTTTGCGTTTTCTGCTTGCACTGAATGATTCAAAAACTGTCCTGTAGCTCCAATGTATAACCTGGATCGCATTGGCCATTTCTGAAAGAGAAGATACAAACAAAATTTCCAAAAAGTGAGTCTCTAATACATGGGATATGATTTCTGAAATACAAATGAATGCAAAACTTTAAAAAGTAATGAAGTCGCGATAAAAAAGTTACAAAAAAGTCAATAGATATCCAAAAAAAAAAAAAAAAAGTTTGGTTTTCATGTCAGTGCTCAAGTAATAATGAAATAAATTTTTGTAAACTGTCTAATGAAATCTCACTGTATTATAATGCAGAGTTACTGAAAATCCACATAAAACTGCAGAAAAGACATGGTAAATTGTATCCATGTGCAGATGTAAACAAAATGTTCTAGCTATATATTAGGAAAAAATAGAACGTTCCTGTATGTGGCAATGGAAATTCTATTTTCAGCTCATGGTGACAAATCATTTAGGCCATCATGCTAGTTGAGAAGACTGCTGCATTTATGCAGAACCTAATTGACTTCAGTTTTTCCACGTGCTATCAATTGCTGGCTTGGGGCTGAAAACTCATGTATCCTAAATACTGCCCCATCAGAGTCATATCTCATCACTCATGATTTTTTATTTCTCTTAGCTCTTTCAGACCCAACACACTTCTAGGAGTGGGAGCTGGAATACAATCCTTGTTCATTATCAGAATAGTTTACTTATTTCCAGTTACAGGGCAAATCATTACATTGTACGAATGCACTGATGGTGCTCTGGCTGCAGAGTTAGCATTGAAAACATAACTTGAGGTATTGTAATTACATAGGTGCAAATGAAGGCAGTATTTAGGATGCACGAGAGGGAAAGAACTCAGCTTACCATACAGATTCTAGATTGATTCTGTAGGCTGGGAATTAGAAAAGTCAGACTTTTATAATATATTTGATATAGCTGAGACACATACATTTGGCATCCCACAGTGCTATTTGTACAATGACACTTTGCAGAGTAGACCGGTATCTGCAGCACCATTCTCATGAGATTGGCTTCAATAGGTCCAAGATTTCACTTATGGTTTATAAGGGCACCAGAACTTAACAAAAGAACTCAGGTTTAACTGTGGAGTTGCTACAAGCACCTCCGTAATATCACTATAATAAGAGCGAAACATAAACAGACATGGATGTGTATCTATAGGCATAATTTTATTGAGGAGTTCCGATGTGAGAATATTAGTACTCCTGTATCTTAATCCCAAAAGTGAATTTCTATTGTCACATATATGGTACCAATATGTCCTGTTTATGTACTATCAGGGGGTGCGTCTACACTTGTAAATTAAGTCGACTTAATTTACTCTGCGTCTACACTACATTTTCCTTAAGTTGACTTAAGCAAGCTGCTTAAGTCGACTTAAGGAAAATTAAGTCGACTTTGTTAAACCTAGTTTAAAGTCGACTTTAGGCTTAAATCGACTTTCTAAAGTTGACTTAAGCCAGTGTGGATGCAGAGTAGTCCTAAGTCGACTCTAAGTTGACTTAGGGCTCTCCAGGACTCCCCCACTGCCCTCCCTGCCAGGGGGGGGTGGCACAGGGGGAGCCTGGCATGCCCCCCCACAGGGCAGGGCAGAGCCCTGCCCACCCTGCCTCTATGCCCTGCCAGGGTCTCTGTCCCCCTTTGCCCCATTGTACCCAGGTACAATGGGGCAAAGGCTGAGCCCCCTGGCACTTGGCAAGGGGTGCCCCCCCTGCCTCCGTGGACCTCTCCCAGGTCCACCTAGCCCCTGGAAGTCGACCTAGACATCCAGTGTGGACGCTCTAGGTTGACTTTGTAAGTTCCCCCCTAAGTCAATTTAGCATGTCCACACCTAAATTTTAAGTCGACTTAACAAAGCTAAAGTTGACCCTAAATTAACAAGTGTAGACATAGCCAGCCATACTGATTGAGACTTCAAAGTAGTACAGGGCATTTAACCATTCATATTCCAATTTTAAAGTTAGTGTGTATTTTCATCTTCAAAGTTGATATATTTGTATTTTCATCTTCAAATTACCATT
Organism: Pelusios castaneus; assembly: GCA_007922175.1. Taxonomy (NCBI): domain Eukaryota; kingdom Metazoa; phylum Chordata; order Testudines; family Pelomedusidae; genus Pelusios; species Pelusios castaneus. The sequence continues at coordinate 568,316 of ML685897.1, forward strand.
GACATAGACAGTACCCATTTTCTATTTTGAAAATAAAAGTTAGTGATTGAGATTGCAAAGCAATTGAAGTGATTTAGTTACAGGTTGTTGGGATATTTATTTATGGCCACATTATGATTTAATGTTTTTAACATAGCTACTTTTGTGGCAACCTCCCCTCTCTGCTCCCCATTGTTAGATGCATTTTTCTTTAAAAAAAATTATTTATTTTTCTGCAACTTTTATTTTGCTCTTTTATTATTATTTTTAAAAAATCCTTCAAAATCCATTTATATTTTCATTTTGACTGTTTTTGCTATCACTATAATTATGGTTTTGAGTTTTTATGTAAAAATATATTGAGTTTTATATAAAATATTGACATCATAAAGCCAGGTACCAACCACTATTTGTGTTTAGCTTGAGAGAAAAAATAATAATTCAGCAAAAATTGCCAGTGAACTCTGGCAGCTGCTTAAAAAGTGTGTTGGTTAGTTCTTGCAACTTTCAATGAAAGACTTAAATGGATTTTTTGTGGAATTTCTATAAAAGCCTCTTAATTTTGAACATATCAAATATTGTTTTAGGTTTTTATACCCATGCATAATTACACAAATTTATTTTACATTTACTTAAAATATTTTGGTCTATTTCTTGAGTTGCTCTAATTATTTTTTAGAAAACTCTACTACTTTGGGAGGCAATTATGTTTAAATGGAGCCACCCCCACATTTTTTTAAAGCAATTTTGACTAAATTGTTTATATGTACATGATTTAAAAGTAGATCTCTTTGTCTAAGCAGTTATTTAAAACTGATAATTTTCAGACCATTTTGGGGGGGAATTGTGCCCACCCCCATTTTTTTTAGAATGTCTATAAAGGTTTCTTGGGGACAAAAGCATAATTGTAGCTATCTTACCTTGCATTCTTTGCATACCAGGGTTTAACTAGATGAGGCAGCACTAATTAGTACTGCAGTCTAGGTTTTATTATTAAATTAAGCTCTCTTTAAATTAATTGTTGTTATTAATACTTCTATTGTACTAGCCTGCTTAATTTTTAAGCACTTTTTAAACTTTCACATCAATACTATTTTAACTTTTTACTTTACAAAAAGATTTTTTAAAAGTGATGTTTTTAAGCCAAAATTTTTGGTGGCTTTGAGCATTATTTTTGTCCTTTTCTTGCATGCATTTTTAGCAGCAATTACTCTTTTTTTTGATTGCTCATGGGTATTAATTTCTCAGGTATAGTAGCATTTAACAGACCCCTTTGCTGTACTCTGCCAAGCATTCTTTTACATAGGTATTAAAAGTACTTTTAAAAAAAAGTTACTGAAATTTTTAGGAGAATTCTATACTATATCATAATAACATTTTTTTCCTTGTATTATTTGTCTAATTCTATTTGCTGGAGTTCCTTTTCCATCCTGTTCCAATCTTCCCCTATCACTTTCCTGTGGAACCTACAGGAAACTTCTTCAGATCTAATCCTCTCCTCCAGCACCCTGGAAACCTCCTCAAATTGAAATCTGTTCAATTCTATTGCTAAACTGCTGTGTTGCAATTCTTGACGGTAAAGCTACACATAATAAACTGTATGTTACCTGCTGCAGAGAAAAGGAATTCAGAATCTTAGTCATGGCACAACTATGTTAGAAATTCTTTTTTGTACCTTTTTTTACTTGGCTTTTTAAGAATGTAATTTTACTTTAGATTTTGTTATTTAAATATTTGGCATACAACAAAGGTATGCTGAGCTGATTAGACTCTAGCATAAGGGAGTGGGTATAGGCAGGTGTAGCACACATCCAAAGTTACATAGAAAACCTTTGTGTGCGTATACCCATATACATCCACTGCATTTATTATACATTGTATTACATGCATTGGGACGGACTTAGTTATTTCAAAGAAACCAAGTTTTGTTTATCATGTTTAGTTCATGCATTGTTCATGTATAACGTTACCTTATTTTGTGTTGTAGGCTTATTTTGCTTATTGTAAGTTTTTTTTTTTGGGGGGGGGGGGTATTTCCCCTTATTGGAGCTAGTTCAGGCATTTTGTTTTTTGGCTTATTGACCCATTTACCTATTTTAATTAGCACAGATATTTTGTTCTTAGCCTGCTGATTTATTTTGTCTTCAAGAAATAAGGACCTATGCATGTTTAATTACTTACAGTAAGCCAGGCCTGCAGTTGTGTATTAATTTTGAAATTATAAATTAAAAACAAGGATATCTGGATCACTTTGAAAGGCAATAAAATAATCTCCCCAAACTTGTATTACAACAAATCTGTTATTAGGAGATATAAAATGGATAGTAAGATATCTGAGATTTATCTGCTAGTATTTTTAAATATAATCACCTTTCTTGTTCAGTACTTGTACTTGAATTTTTATTTTAGTTTTCATACATTTGTGTGTGGTAAATATTTGTATTTTAACTGTACATTTCATATCTCTAATATGCACCATCTAGAACTTTATAGGCAGTAAATACTACGATTTAACCACAGTATACTTTTTTGTATTATTGGCACCAATTTAAAAACAAAATTACTGCTGAGAGTATTAAAAACATTAGCTTGACTGCTACTATCTTAAATTCCACCTGTACTTTATCAAACCTAAAGACAAGGAAATGATACTTGATTAAGATTAGAAGAAAAAATTGCAAAATGAGCCATCTATTCAGTTTATTCTGGTAGCCAGAGAATTGTTCATCTGCAGTTTGACTTGCTCATAATTATAATTATAATTACTAGTTAAAGATTTCCTAGGCTTCTGTCTTTCTTTGTTTAAAAAAAAAAAAAAATTCCAATTATTACAAAGGCCGAACATGCTTACTGCATTCAAGATCCATTGAAGTTTATGATGTGAGTCATGTGAGTAAGGGGCAGAATTTGTCCTGAAATACATTTTAAAAATGGACTAATTTGATTTGATTTAATAGATGAAATATTAGATGTTTTGTTCTTTTAACAAGTCTCTACTTTTTCTAACTGAGTTAAGTCAATCTCTTGACCTTATAATGCCATGTGAACCAGTAACCTGCATCTCTGAAAATGTATTTTTATTTTTGAAGTATGAACAACAACTATTTTAGTACTATAAATAATGAACTCTCTTTGATCGTATTGGGAACTAATATTCAAGCAATTTATAGAAAATCAGATTAGTCCTAATTGAATCATGCTGAATTCAGTCAAATTGTAAGTGTAAAATAAAACCAAAGTATTCTTTAAAAAAAAAAAAAAAAAGGCATGAAAATAGAGTTGAAGGAAAGTCTTAAGATGTGTAACAAATTCATCTGACTAATGCATTTGAGAACTTGTTTATCTCAAACTCTTCTTTCCTGGTAGTGCTTTTCCCCCACCTTCATCCTCACAAGTTTTTCCTAAGGAGAGCTTATAATATGGTTACAAAGTAGAGTGAATGCTTAACTAAGAGATCTTAAAAGTGCCCTTATATAATACATGCCTCACCTAACGTGTTGACCAAAAGCTGCAACTGGATCAGTGAGAGAAAGGGAACAGCCCCACCTATAGATCCAAGCACTATAATATTTGGAATCATTGTTTTAAAACAGTGGATCATCTCATCCACAGGTATATTCCATAGACTCAGTACTAAAGGATTTTGTGAGACGTACTCTAAGCTTCCATTCCTACCTTAGTAGTGAGCTTTTGTGCCCCAGTGTTCTACTGCTGCCCATATCATTCAGTTTTGCCAGCTCTAATCATGCAATAGAACTTGTGTTTTCATAGTTTGAACCCTAATCCAAAGCCTATTGAAATTAGTGGAAAGACTCTCTTTTCCTCCAATGTGTTTTGGATGAGGCCTATTGAAATCAATGTGAGTTGGATGCCTAAATAACTTAGAGGATTTGCGCCTTGGTACTAAATACTATGATGATGGGCTCCCTGGAAATACTCAGATTAGACACTGTTTTTTATTTAGCAAAGTAAATAAGATGCTAGCTTTTCCTCAACTGCCTTACCTTGACAGGGTGCAGGTAGCCATCCCCTCTCAGAGTGCCCAAGCCTTCCCCAGGCAACTCTTCCTCATCCTGTAGGCTACGGGTGAGATGGGCAATGTAGGTGGTGGCCAGGAGCAACACATCCAACTTGGAGAGCTTGGTGTCAGGTGGCACAGAAGGCAGGGTCCTCTGCAACTCCAGGAAGGCATGGCGCAGGGTCTGTACCCGGCTGCGCTCTCGGGCAGCATTTGCAGCTGCTGGTCTCCCAGCAGTTACCCCAGCCCGTTGTCCAGTCGAGGAGGAGGAGCAGGAATCACTGCTAGATGCTGGTGGCAGCAGTGAGTCAGGCTCCAAACAAGAGCTGGTGATCTCCTTGCTGTTCTCAGCTACGTTTCGACAGTCCATTGGTGACTTCCCAGGTGGGCAGGGACCTACAATCAACAAGAGCAGCTCTGAAACCATCCACCATCTCCAACAGTAGCAGTGTTGCCTGCAACCAATGATAAAACTCAAAAGCTCAGCAAAAGAACAAATAGATCTTCACAGGAAGTGCAACACCTTTGTGTCCCAAACCCACATGCATATACTCAAGTGTAACATAAGTCATCTACAATATTGAGACAAGAGCTGTGGATAACATCATTCCTCGGCTACCCCTTTGGAATCATTCCTCTAGTACAATAGAACTGTCTACACAGAGTAAAGTTTATGTACAAGAGAGCTTTCTTAGGAACCAGTCCAAGACTGCGGAGAGAATTTCCACAGGGTCTAAGAACTACTAAAAACCTCAACACCTTCCATTCACCTGGAAGATTCACTTTTTCAGCCTTGTCTTTGCTAATATAAAGACATTATATATGCCTTCCGGGAGTTGCAGAGGACCTTGCCTTCTGTATGTATAAAAGACCACCTTTGATTGATGTCAATAATGTCAAGTGCATTGTTGGAAGATGTTCACTTGTTTGCTGTATAAAGACTAGAATAGAATAGAAATCCCCAAAGTTGTCAACGAGCAAACAGCAGGATTACTATCACAGAACTCTGGATCACTGCTATAGATGCAGTGTTATCATCATGTCAGTCCCAGGATATTAGAGAGACAAGGAGGGTGAGGTAATATCTTTTATAGACCCAATTTGCATCTCTCACCAAGTTGGTGTGTGGACCTACTTCTGTTGGTGAGACAGGCAAGTTGGGTCAGTAAAAGATACCCTCACCCCTCATCTCTCTAATATCCTAGACTGACATGTCTACAACACCACTGCATACTAGTTTCTGTTTATCATTTCTGTTTTATTTGATTTTTTTTTTTTAAAACCCACATCTCATGGAAGATCTCATTTCTAATCTATTTTCTAACCTCATAGAGATATACTCTGTCTTCAGTGCAATGGTGGAGAGCCGACAGAAAGCAATGGATTCACATGAGGGCAGAATTTGACCCACTATTGTGCAAGACCAGAAGGAGGCCATATATTCTTTCCTGTCTGAAACAGTTTAAGGATCATTATGCAAGTGCTGTCCTCTGCAGCTCATTTTTTTTAAATGTAAACTTTATTCCAGGTTGGTTTTTTTCCTCTTTGTTCCAGAGGACACCATAAAACCTTTCTTAGAAGGCAACAACAACAATCAATTTGGAGAGAAGCTCAGAACAATCATTGAAAAATTCCTTCCTGACTTTAAGAAAGGACTGTCAGCTAATCCCAATCACAAAACTGACTAATAGATGTTTAATTTATTCAATTCTATACCTAAGTTTTGCTTAACTTCATTACTACTCTATTTGATGCCACCGTCTCAGTCCTTTTCATCAATGTATCATTTGCGCTGTAAAATATACCTCCTGAAGGACTTTGCGTAGGCTGAACTACTGAATGTATGCCAGATATTTCATATATGTCAAGGGCTGGTTCTCCCAATTTGGAAATCTGCTGTCATTAGTGGTCTCTTGGGTAAACAAAAAACAAGCAGACAAAAAGTTAATAAATCCTACATTAATTAAAGCTGAAGGTACTGTAATCAGGTTCTGGAAACAATAAGTAACATGTACATGATGAATGATGAAGGTTTCAAATAGACATATAGGATAAGAAAAATTATTTAGGCCCTAACTCTGTAAAGCATTTAAGCCAGGTCTCGACAATCAATGTTTCTGGTCCCCATGGTGACCAGTTTTAGTAGCCTATGGCCTAGCTCCACTGCAGAAATGTAATGGAAGCGCACTCTTTGATGACAAAAAGTAAAATTGCTGGTGCCTAGCTGTGAGCCAGTTTTGTCTACCCCGATTTAAAGCACACATTTAAATCCCATTGAAGTCGTCATATTATAGCATGGAGATGAGAGTATTGAACAAAGTCAAAAGTGGGAGAGGGAAAGAGACAGAGAAAAAGGATTGGAAAGAAGAATAAGGCTTATGATTAATCTTTTACATTGTCCTCTCTAATTTGGTGATGTATCTGTGTGTGCACATGTAAATGGTATTTTGCTGTGATTGATTAGGAATTGGTTTGGCGCAGAAGGATATATCAGCTAATATATTTGAATACATTTGTTCACTTACATTTTTTAAGTAGGGTGTGTTCACAATATTCATTAATTACAAAATACTTTTCCATGTGTTTTAATTTGCTCGTAATCCAGAGGAAAAAATAATCTCTCTTTAGGTGTTGATCTTTCATTTTGAAAATTAATAAAATATTAATGATGTAAATAAGAACTATGACCACAGAGCCTGTCGGCTTTTCCTGAGTAAAGACTTGAGGATTGATGCCTAAATTAACTCTATTTTCTTTTAGCTTGAAATGCAGTAATTATCAGAAGAATGACACACAAAAATGGCACATTCTCAACAATCTGTGTCCTGAATATTCAGACTCAGAGATCAGCTGACTTTAGTGATAAAAAAAATCACTTTGTGCTATATTCATCTGGTTGGAACGGCAGAATCATTGAATTATAGGTGGAGAAGAAGGAGGAGAGGGAGATGGATTTTCTTTTGGTTTATGCATTATCAATAGAATTTCTAATTTAGGATCCAATCCAAATCTCTTTTTAAAAGAATGGGAGTCTTTCCATTTACTTCACTGGGTATAGGATAGCTTGTTTAGCTTCCAATAACTGGATGATCCTGATCACATCAATTATAATGAACCACGTACATGGTCCCTTTAACCTGAATGGTACCAGTCACATGAATAAGGGCTGGTCTACATACTTTCTATATTGCTTTTACTATGTTGGTTTAGAAACAGACATAGCAGTACAACCCCATAGCACAGACATAGTTATAAAGGGGCTTATACGCTGATAGCTTATAGCCACAAACCTCATTTCCTCATCTGCATCTCTGAAGTGGGGCATGCTCTGAGTTTATTGTTTAGAAGTTCCACAAAGTATACTGGATGAAATCCTGACTCCATTGGAGTCTGACAGAACTCGCATTGATTTCAATGGGGCCAGGATTTTACCTGTTCAGTGATTCTAGGTTTTAGTTCTATTTCTAGTGAATAACACAGTACCCTGTAAATCCAAAGGAAAAAAATGTAAATAAAATATAAATTTCATACTTGGGCCCTGATCTTTTATTTTCTGTGCACCTACCACTTTCTATACTGACTTCCTTAATGGACTTCTTAAATAGACATGTTCCAAAATATAGTTGTTTTGAAAACAAAAACGTATAAAGCCAAAAGCTAGCAAAAATTTTCAATTTAATTGGGTTTAAAAAAATCTACTGGAAACAGCATTTTTTGTTTTTTAGTTTTAAACAAATAACACATTCCCTTGCCATACAGGTATTTGCAAACCCAAATATTGCAGCATTGTGTACAGAAGAATCTTAAAATGAAATAATGAAAGTAAATTAGAAAAAAATCTTTCTATTTTAGTAGTCTAAGGTGTTACTTATAACATAGGCAGAGAAATATATGTTTTAAAAATACAATGTGACATGGACATCAGTTTGAACTCTAGTCAATTTACAAAAACAAATATTTTAAAGTATTTTCAGGTACTACACTACCTCTAAATCCCCTTGTCCACATTTTTTTGTGTTTTTTTTTCTTTTTTGTAAAATATTTCTTTCCCTTGTTCCTATGTGAGAATCCTTCAGACATCAAGGGAATTTGATTATGTACTTAACTGTACACCAAAAAAAAGTAAAAATGAGTGTACAGAGTAAACAAACTAAAAAAATATGGAGAGAACATTTTGTTAATTGATTTATATAATCTTTGTGTTCTTTGCAACAATAGATACAAAAATATCAGACTGATTTTTTTTTAAAATTGACAGTATCTCAATTTCTGTGGCCATTTAAATGGAAATATTTTGATCTTACGCAATGAAACATTAAGTACTTTCATATATATATATATATATACACACACACAAACACGTCTTGCACATTAATAAGCAAGTATATAAAGCAATACACAATTAAACAAATCTAGTAGAATGTATAGCAATGGTGTTAGATATGCAGAAAAAAATTAAATAGTACTTTTTAAACATTCTTTATCACAAGTATTTAAAAAAATACAAGTTGTGGTTAATATGTTATCATTATATCTCCATACTTTACTTTGTCTCTCTGTGCAAACAGATATGTCTAAGCTCTGCATACCAAATATTTCATATTTAAATCAACATTTTAGAAAATGTTACTTTTGACAAGTTCATTCCTGTGGGATTTTTACATTTCAGATGCTAATTTAATTTATTCCAGTTCATCACCAATAAAATGACATACAAATATTCAAAAGTGGTGTACACAACACATTCTTAGATGAGCAGCTATGGCAATTATTTTTTCTAGCTTTGGACATTGATTTGAACTTGCTGGGGGGTTACAACTAGGAAATGGTAAAGAAATAAGAAAGGATTCTATTCAGTGTTAAATATTTGGGATCTTGCTCTGTATTATCTGCCTACATCCTAAACTTCTGTCCACAACCTTACCCCATCTAGGGAATGTCCTTAGTCACCAAATGATTAGATATATCTTAAAAGGATGATATTTGACTAAAAAAAATGTGATTTTATTATTTAGTACAGTTTTATCTGTTCTGTTACAATAAATACTATGGAATGTAAAGCATTAAAGTAGAATCCCATAGAATGTAAGAAATAGGAAGAATTTTACTATAAGAATTTTGTTTTTAAATTGTGAAATCAGAAATTGAAAAACTCTGCTGCAAAGTCTATTTATTTTAATATAAATTGTTATATAAAAATACAATGGAGTATGATATTTGTATTAGACTGTTCGTATTCCACTAAAGGCATCAGTTTTCTTCAAAGCCACTTTCCCTTCTTAAAAGCTTGGCTTTTCTTCTCAGTTCGTTCAAGCAAGAGAGACCTGCACGAACATTTCTAAATTTCCCTTTTTATCTGTTGGGCCCACCAGATTGTTCCCTGTCCCCTTCATAACTTGCACTGCTTCTTATTGTACACGATTTTCAGCAGTGAAAACTTTAAACAAAGTATTTTCCTCGCTTTATTTATTTATTTCCCATTCTGTAAGTTCTCTATTTTCAAGCATCTGATGAAATGGGATCTCTCCTAGGAAAGCTCATGAGATAAATTTTGTTAGTCTTTAAAAGTGCCCCAGGACTCCTTATTTGTTTTGCTGAACTTGATTAACATGGCTACCCCTTTGTAACTTCTCTTTATAATTGGACTCTCAACAACAGAAAGGTGGAGCCCCTAAGGATGGAAGGCCTGGGAGCCTGAGAGAATAAAATCTGAACTGATCAGGACTTACCAATAAATCAGCTCTAACCCCTCTGTACCATAATGAAATGGGCTGTTCGGTGCGGTATGAAATATAATAGCTGGGGTTCGAAAAGCTAAACCCCTCACGGAGCTTGGTCAGAGCCAGTGCTGAGAGCCAGCGCCTGAAGCGGGGAATTCTGCCAAAGGATGACTTACTTTTAACTCCTGGGGCTGCTCGGGGAGGGCTGGTGGATGCTGATCCGATCCAGTGTGGGAGGAGCAGAGCTCTGGCCACCCCGTGCCAAGCAAGCAGCAGTCTGGCTTTCCCACTTACATGGTTGTGCCTGCGCCTGCACTCTGGCCGGCTGCTGCTGGCAGAGCTTTTATAAGACGTGGAGCAGAGATGCTGCCAAGTGGGTGGACTGGCTGGGGAGGAGAGGCTGCTGCTCACCTGAATGCTCATCTCCTGTATATCGAAGCAGCCGCTCACTGTCCCAAGGAGAGGTATTAGTCAAGCTGCTGCCCAGCAGCAAGGGAGTGGGATGGGACACCTGCCCTCTCCCCTAACTGGCCCCCAGACAAACCTCAGGTGGGGACAGTGGGCGTCAGGGTGAGCTGAGAGGAGCGGCCTCTGGCATGGAAAGGGAAATCTCGGCCAAGGGTGTCCAGTGCTGCGATGGCAGGGGATTTCAGTGTGGCCGGGCAGGGGAGGAGCACCCAAGATCTTCAACACAGCAGCCCACAAAGGATACAGCAGGTGCCCTGGGTCCTTTCATGTTCCCTGGAAGCCCACAGGGCTGAGCTGTGGGGTTTGATCATTGGACAGGTTCTTCTCAGCCCCACTGGTGCCTTTGATTCTGGGCCCAGAGACACTGTCCCAGCCCTGGCTGGGGAAACAAGCCTGTCTGTCAATTAGCGCTGATGAACATAGGCCTGAGGAGATCCTGGCTCCCAACCCCCTCCTGTCCTGTCCACAAAGAATCCTATCCTACAAGGGACCTAGTTAACCACAATTGCCTCCTCGTTAGTGCCTCCCAAGTGAGACACGAAAAAGGCCTCTTGGCACAAGCATTTTACTGGGAGCCTATCAGTGGAGGCAGTTTGAAAGGACTGAAATGTACAGGAAATATCATTACCGAACAGGGCTCTCGGGCTTCATCCCATTCATTTCCAAATCCTTCATAATGAAATTTTGGTTTGGGGGAAGAGGGCAACAGCTCCCCTGCCACCCTTCTTTTCAGAGCTGCGCTGCATTCAGGTCTTAGAAAAGAGAAATCCTACTAAACACATCAGATTGTTTCAGGATTTGCTGTCTCATTTCACCTCGTCATCAGCGCACTCCGGCTGATCGTTGCTGGTGCCTATTCAGTTTCCATTCGGTTTTCTTTCGCCAAACCTGGCCGTTGTTAACCGAGACCGAGAATATGCTGCTTCTTCCAGATTGTTCTTGAATGAAAAGTTTGTCATGAGCTTTCCCTAGTATGAACGCAGAGCTGAAACATACGGCTAAAAATGCTCACTGGCTAACTCTGAGCAGAAGATACGAGGCTCAGCGTGAACGGATGCTCTCAACAAAACATTAACAAAAACTTAATCACATGCAAGAAAAAGGAAATAGTCCAGAGGCCAATGAATTAATCATCTTTCTATTGAAAGCCTGGCCCAGGGAGTCTGTGCGAATGAAAGGAATGACTACAGTCTTTAGGTGCAAATGCTGAAATTGTGCTTTATAAATATTGTTTTTGTTAGGATAAAGTAACAGTTTTGCTGGAGGGGAGTAATTTAAACGTTGGTCTTGGAGGTTAAACAATCTTTTAATAAGCAAGTTCTTTCTTTTCAGTCCCTTGCTGTTTCTTTTTATAAATTTGGTAGATGTGACCCTTACATTTCTAAGGAGTTGAAAAGTCACAGCTCTCTATCTTTCTTAATAAGCTCTTTCCCTTTTTATATTAATATTATAAACCCAAAGGAAACAGGGTCATGACTCTTCCAAAATAGCCAATGTAGGAGAAAAAAAAACCACTCTATTAAAATTGTCCCCAGTAGAAAGAAAGAAAGAAAGAAAGAAAGAAAGAAAGAAAGAAAGAAAGAAAGAAA
>ML685897.1:587465-647703 GCA_007922175.1 Pelusios castaneus
AGGGCCAAAATTGAGGGTTGATTGGATTAGCTGGGAAAAATAAAAATTAAGGACTAGCTTGATATAAAGGAGAGTTTTCTAATTTAAATCCAAGAGACTGGAGAGAGGAAAAGTTGTAATCCAGAAGGCTGACTGCCTGTGTTTCAAGGAGAGACAGGCAGAGAGAGAGAGAGAGAGAAACAGTTTATCAGCCACCCACTCCTTCTCATGCAGCAGCTGCAGGGAGTCAGCAGATTGCCCCAGAGGCTGTTTAACTTTTTAAAAGGTTTATACATAACTGCTTCTTTTGGATGCCAAATTTGTTTGGCTAGGGATGTCTCCCTGGCTAACAGCTCTGAGACTGGGTAAATCTTCCCATCCCAGTCAATCAGATAAATTTCATTAAGCAACATGCTAGCTTGCTTAGTAATTTCCAGATTTTCAACTATGGCCAATTTCAAGTTTGGACTCTCTCAAAAATACACCAAATATCCAAACTAATATCTCACAAGCTGGGTTCTGATGTTCAGTTCCCAAACTCTCACTCCATATCTCATCAGATGTATTTGAGTCCACAAAGAGACAACAATATATTTCCAAAGCACTTAGGGGTCTGTCTCCCCTTGCATGTCCATGAGATCAATTGCACATCTGTCCTGCTCTGTAGATCCAGTGCTCAATTTCTCTCTGATCCTGAGACATTAGCTGTTCATTCACTTACAGAGTTAGCATCATGGAGACAAGCAGGTTTTAACATCATCATCTGCCCAATATGCTGATCAAATACAGTTATTTGGTTAAAGGGCTGTTTAAGCATCCCAATAATTTTCACTTCATCTGGAACCTTTCCTACACTAGATCTTTCTAAAACCAAATCGATGAATTCATTCACATTTGAAAAACTCAGACAGTTAGAAACTGAATCAAATCTCTCAACATAGAAACTGCTGCTTGGGGCTGCGGAAAGGGATTCATCCTGATATAATCCAAACAATTTACCTCTACACATCACCCACAGACAAGTACTCGGAGGCAGTTTTTCCTTTAGCAGATACACTGCCTTTCTGAACAGACAGTCCCAAGGCTAGAGACATTTTCTGCCCTGTCACAGCATTCCTGATTAAACACAGACAACTTAGAATCATGCACTCTCACTTCACAAATTTCCCTGTTGATTTCAGGTACCACAGAAGATTTACATTTATATTCTTTTTGAGGCTTATTTAAGACATGGGGTTAGTTTGATGCTTCTGCTGTGGGGAAGGAAATATATAAAGAAGGACTAGCTTGATACAACTGCTATATTATAGAAAAGCAAAGGCTTGGAAAAAATTACCAAAAACTAGGAGGTTGGTTGGGGTAAAAGAGAAAAATAAAAATTAAGGGGCTATTTTGATATATCTGCTAAGTTAAATTCATGCAGAAGCTGTGGAGAGGGGAAAAGTTTTAAAGCTGCAAGCTGTGTTCCAAGGAGAGACAGGCAGAGAGAGAGAGAGAGAGACGCTTACCAAGCAGTTGTTCTCGTGCTGGGTAGCAGGGAAGAGCAGGGAGCAAACCGACCCTGGCCCGAGGCTGTTTTATAGATCAGCCAGAGATCCTTTCCCCCCTCCCCATTTCCCCAGCATCACCCCTTACACACCCCACCCTCCTTTTGCCACCAACCCCCCTCCAAAAAAACAACAACCCCCCAACAAACAAACAAACAAACAAAAAACACCCCCAGCCCCATAACTTTTTCAAAAGTTTATACACAAATTTGCTTCTTTCAGATACCAAAAATTGAACATTATTCAAAAGTGTTTCTGCCACACTTTTGTTATTTTTGACTGGCTGTGGGCTTAATGCCCGTGTTTAAAGAAGTTAGCTGGCTTTGCAGATGTAAGATAAGCACAAGCTCTGAAGAGAGAGCCTTGGCTAAAAGCTTTTAAGCTGTATTAAATAAAGTTTAACATGCAAACCAACGGACACCCTGTCACAAACATGTTTTACAATACAAAAAGATAAAATAAATTATTATTGAATTAATGAATAGAAATAAAGCTATATTAGCAGGTTTTGCCTGTTGGATAACAGCTTAAGGAAAGGAAGTGGCTATTTCTTTTCTTTGTCATTTTAAGACTGCCCCTCTTTGTAAAGAGAGGTCTGCAAGAAACCAAGAAATAACATATAGCTTGTTCTTTTTAAAAAAGTTATATACCGCACACCCCCTTTTATTTTTTGCTTTACACAATGCCAAAGCACGTTTTACCCTTTGTAACGGTTTTGAAGAGGACCCTAGATAAGGCAGCTCATGTGGCAGTTATCCCCATATGCTGAATAACACACACACACAGAAAGCCAAAGGGTTAAAGAAAGCCACAAGCCTAAAACAGAGAGAGCATTTTAGCTTTTTAAACTGGTAAATATTACTTAACAATGGGCCCTGCATGAGAAGACAGGTACATCCCTTATAGCGAATAACATGTATCTTTAAAGCCTCTACAACCTAAACAGTGAATTCAATAGATGGTTTGTAACTTCTTTTTTTCTTGGCTAGTCTATCAAATAAAGAGCCACCTCTGTGAAGCAATAAATTAAGGACTACACATGCTTGTAAAGAAGGGATTTCAAGAATCTATTTCTTGCTACCATATAATAAATTAAAATTCATTTTACTTTACATTATACCAAAGCTCTTGTTTCACCCCTTCTAACTGCCCCCAGCTTTTTTTTTTCCAAAATCGTATCTATGCACCCCAGACACCTCAATGCACCTCCTCCTTTTTTCTTAGAAAAAAGGTCCCTTCTTTTCAGAAACATCTCTAACCATCCCATGTAGGCCCCCCTCTTTTTGTCTTAGGAAAAGACCCCCCCTTTTTTTCCAAAATCAGCTCTATAAATATAGGAGAAAATTATGGCTTTAGCACAGAAAAGAAGCCTTCTGACATAAGACCTTGGTCATCATGGGAAGCAATGTGCTGGAAAGAGAAAAATACTAATTTTTGTGTACCATTAAGCCAACCTTATGCTTAGCAATCCTTAATAGCTTTTTTTTTTTTTTTTTAAACAGAATGACTATCTTCTTGGAATATCACAGTCTGAAATAGAGGGGTTAACAAATTTTGGTAAGCTGATTAATAAATTATAGATGTGTCATTTATTCTTGAAAGAAATGTTTTTAAAGCCTTTTTTTTCCTGTTAATCTGGATGATGGCGGAAGTCAAATTCAACAAATGGTAGATCTTCCTGATATTATAGAAAATGGTATGTGTAGGAATCATTTTTTCCTTTTTTTACTTTAAAAAGTTGGTTTGTGCTTTAACAAGTGTAAATGCAGGCGTTGCTGTACCTGTAATGTAAAAAACATTTTACATGTGTGTATGTTGGCAGGTTTACCAAATGTTATCCCACAAGGAGAAAAATCAAAGGACAGCCCTTTAAAAAGAACCAGGAAAATTCCTATAGATTTTGAACAACCCAGCACATCCAAAGAAGTTATTCTGCAGAACAATCAACCTTTAAAAGAGGGCTCAGGTGAGCGTTAGTAAAAAAAAGCATCTTGTTTATGTGTTGCCATGTAAAATGCAGTGGGGTTCCGGGTCTATGATATATGCTAATAAAAAAGTTGTGTGTGTGTTGGCATGTTTGCCAAGCATTAGCTTACAAGGAGAAAAATCAAAGGAGACACCTTTAAAAAGAACCAGGAAAACCCCCAGCGTCTGTGCCTTTGGACAGCCTAGCCGTCTGCAGACTAAAGGGGCAAGGCCCACTGAAGCACAACAGCTTCAGGGTGTGGGTAAGTGAGGCAGAGGAGCCAAAACCCCCAATACCATCACTACACATAAGGAACCAGATGCAGAAAAGACTAAGGTTGCATTTTCCACATAGGCTGCTGTTAACCAACGTTCGCCATCTGATTTTATTTTTGCAGTGACTGTTTGTGATGGGTTGCTTTAGACTTACAAGTCTCTCAGGGTGCGTCTACACTTACAAATTAAGTCGACTTAAGCTGCGTCCACACTACATTTTCCTTAAGTCAACTTAAGCAGCAGCTTAAGTCGACTTAAGGAAAAATAAAGTCGACTTTATAAAACCTAGTTTTAAGTCGACTTTGCTGGCTAAGTCGACTTTATTAAGTCGATTTAGCCAGTGTGGACACAGATTAGCCCTAAGTCGATTTTAAGTCAACTTAAAGGGCTTCAGGGCTCCCCCACTGCCCTCCCTGCCAGGGTGGCTGGCACAGGCAGAGCCTGGCGTGCCCCCCCACAGGGCAGGACAGAGCCCTCCCCACCCTGCTTCTATACCCTGCCAGTGTCCCTGTCCTGCTCAGCCCCCATTGTACCCAGGTACAACGGGGCAAATGCTGAGCCCCCTGGCACTTGGTAAGGGGTGCCCCCCCTGCCACCGTGGACCAGTCCCAGGTCCACCTAGCCCCTAGAAGTCGACTGAGGTGTCCAGTGTGGACGCTCTAAGTTGATTTGGCAGGATCCCCTTTAAGTCGACTTAATTTTTGAGTGGGGACATGCTAAGTCGACTTAAATTAACAAGTGTAGACATAGCCTCAAGAGCTTTTATAGACACAAAGTTTGCAAAGCTGTTTAGTACAGCGTGTCAAAAATCAACTTTCTCCTGAAGAGAGGTTGACATTAAACCAAAAGATAATAGAAGCACAGGTGATGTTTGCAAAATTGGAGAGTGTGGGGAAGGCTCGGCTCAGATGTGACTAAACATGAAATCCAAATACGTAAAAAGGGGTTGGGGAAAAAAGTGGGAAAAATCTAAAAAAGTACAAAGGTATATGACAAAAAACTTAAAGCCAAAGCGATTTTAAGAAGACAAGCTCCCAGCCCAGAAAGGGACATGGATATAGACCCCCCCCCCCTCCCATCCCCTGTTTTTGAAGGTGCAGAGTCTCCCACGCCTCCTGAAGTGTATTTGGAGTGTGTGAGACACTGGACAAGACACCTGAGAGAATTTAACACTTATGAGTATTTTCAAGATTTTTGTTCTGCTAATTTGGGCAGAGTGATGGATTTCACTATGGCCATTGCACCTATCGACACAGCCAGTCAAAATTTACTAGATGATTTCAATAACAGGTTACAGCCTGAAGACTTTTTACAGCTGCATTTAGATGTGCCGGGGCTAAATCACTCTCTTTTTTCTCAAAGGAGGCCTTGGGAAGAGTTAAACACTGTTGATTTTTTAAATGACAGAGTATTGCAGATATTGCAGAGTAATGCAGAGATCATAGGCTCCAGTACTTTAAGGCTGGTTGTCACGATTATTAGAAACAGGACGGGCAGAGGTAGGGGTGTTAAGCCCTTAAAGACAATCATGTACAGTACAGTAAAATCATAGAAAGAGGAAAATGCATTTAATCAATTTAAATAACCAGGGTAACAACCTGTGTTTTGCAGGGTGTGTTCTGGGCCTCTTATAGGAGGAAAAACCCACAGACGCCCAATTGTTAGAAGGGGTCAGGCGGCTCCACCAGGAGCTGGGACTTTCAGACCAAAAAATGGTTAGTTTTACAGACGTGAGCATTTTGGAGAACTCTTAGGTGTAGCTATTAAAGTCGTGTATCATGAAAATAGGCATTGGCGATCTTTTACGATGGATGGGGAACGTCACCCCAAAATGATTTTTGTTCTGTTATATGATAGACATTATTACGGAATCTTATATATTAAAGCCTTTATAGGCACAAAGTATTTTTGGATTACTGCCATGCTACATACAGTCACAAATACAAACGCCTGTAAAAATCACTGCCATATGTGTAATAGCACCGAGTGCCTCGAAGTGCCCGGGGAAAAGCAGAGGTGTCCCAGGTGTAAGCTAGTTTGCATGTCCAAGGCCTGCCTAGAAAGACACAGAGCTTTGGCATCAGACGGTAAAGCCGCCTGTGAAACCAGAAGTGCAATAAGTGCGGCTTCTATGATATTAAAAAGCACTGTTCTAAAAGCACAAGGTGCCCCCAGTGTTATCAAGAGACAGACAGCCTGGTCGGAAATGAATGTTATATGCAGAAAATCTGCTCCCCCTGAAGAGCATTATGATTTTGAATGCAAGCAAGAAACGGGGATCCACGTGCTAAATTACATTTGTGCTTTGCATTTAGAAAATGGAAACATTTGGGAATTTAAGGGGGTTGATTGTGTCAGAGAATTTGTTCAAACCTTTATAGACACACGTTTAGGGGATACACTTTTATCACTCATAATGCCAAAGGTTACGATGGCTATTTTATCCTTAGCCAGCTGATTAAAGAAAAATGTCCATCAACCCCATAACACAGGGAGGGAAACTAATGTGTGTGCCAGTGGGCGACTTAGACATCAGGTTTATAGATTCTTTAAATTTCCTCCCTATGAAACTGAGCAAACTGCCCAAGCCTATGGGGTTGAGGGAGTCAAGGAATATTTCCACATTTTTTTAATACCGCTGAAAATCAAAAATACGTGTGGCCTATGCTGGGGAAAGAGCATTTCGGAGTAGACTACATGATGCTGGAAGAAAAAATGAAATTTCTGAACTGGTCCAGATGCAAACGCCACAACGAATTTGATCTACAAAAAGAACTACGTTATTATTGTCAGAAAGATGTTGAAATTTTGCAAGAGGCTTGTGCCCAGTTCAGAAATGAGGTCATGAAAATGATAGAGAAGGAGATTGTTAAAAATCCAGGGCGGGATAATGAGGAGGTGGAGACTCAGTGCATAGATCCCTTTCAGTACCTCACCTTACCCTCGGTTTGCATAGCCATGTACTGTTTGAAGTTTTTAAAACAGTGTACCATAGCCCTCTTGCCATTAGACAATTACCATAAGCAGCAAAAAAGATATTCTACTCCCGCCATTCAATGGCTGATCTACATGGCCCACATCCAATACGCTTTGCAGGGCGGTGGTGAGTTTAAAGTGGGTTCCTATTTTTTGGACGGTTACGCCTTCATAGACAGTAAACCTATGGCACTTGAATTTAACGGTTGTTTTTTTTATGGCTGCCCTGTCTGCTATTGCAATGGTTCCCAGCCTTTTCTCTGCCATGGCACACCATGATACCTTTAATTATTTTGAGGCACACCACCATGTAGTCTCCAAATGAACTCATGAATATTCATGAGCCAATCTAGAACTCTTCGAGTAGTCTTTCAAAAATTCCATGGCACACCTGCTCAGGCCTGACAGCACACCTGTGTGCCATGGCACACTGATTGGGAAACTCTGTGCTCTTGTGAAAACAATTCCAACCCCCTGCTTAATTCAACCTATGGACAGCTGTACAACTGAACAGTGATTAAGACTGAATTTTTGAAAAGACAGGGGTTTGAAGTGAGGACCCTGTGGGAGCACAAATGGAAGGCTATGCTGGCTAGTGATGAGCGGGTGGGAGCTTTTTTATGTGAAAAAAGCCTGACGCAGCCTTTGGTAACCAGAGACGCCCTTTCCAGGGGCAGAATGAATGCCATCTGCCTCTATTACAAACCGCAGCCTGGAAGCAGATCCATTACTACAATTTCAGCAGCCTCTACCCTTTTGTTAACAAGACAAAACAATACCCCATTATCACATATGAGAATTTTGGGGATATCAGATGGTACTTCGGCCCCGCCAAAGTTAAAGTGTACCCCCTGAGAGGCCTTTATTTTCCCATTTTACTGTACAGGGTGGAAGTTAAACTGATGTTCCCTCTGTTCGCCCATTGTGCAGAAACCAGGCAGAAGGACCCCTGCACGCACAGTCAGGAGGAGAGGGCTTTAATGGGGACGTGGTGTACGATAGAACTGGCGGTGGCTTTAGACAAAAGGTATAGGATCGCTGAGGTTTACGAAGTCTGGCACTTTAGAAGAATGCCCGACACCTTATTTTCAGGCTACGTTAAAACACACCTGAGATAAAAACAAGAGTCCTCAGGGTTCCCTCACCGGTGTACAGATGGTTTGAAAAAAGCCCAATACAGTAAAGAGTACTGTGAAAAGGAAGGCGTACATCTGTGTCTACACAAAATCAAGGAAAACCCCGCAAAAAGACAGATCTCAAAACTGTTTACTGTTAACTGTTTTTAAATTCCTTGTGGGGAAAATTTGGTCAGCGATCAAGTCTGCCTAACCAGTATAGTGACAGACCCCGATGAGCTCTTTAAGTATGTCTTTGTGCCTTATTACTGCATGTCATCAGGCAAGTTTATTTATGATGACACAGCCGTCGTGTGCTGGAAGTATGCAAAAGAGCGCAGCACTTATTCCAGCAACACTAATGTGGTTATAGCATATTTCACCACAACTTATGCCAGGTTAGCGCTCTACTGCCTGTGACAGGAGCGGTGCCTTTATCACGATACCGACACTGTGATTTTTGGGAGTAAAGAAGGGGCGTGGAATCTGCCACTGGGGGATTATTTAGGGGACCTGACCAGTGAAATACCGCCAGGTGAACACATTGTGGAGTTTGTGTCCGCCAGGCCTAAAACATATGAGTACAAGCTGTCCGGTGGTAAAACGTGTATGAAAGTCAAAGGGATGACGCTCAACTCAGAGAATAGTGAAAAAATTAATTTTGAGAGTTTAAAAGACTTTGCCTGGAACTACCCTGAGGCAGAGCGCCCAAAAGAGATCATGGTACAGCAGCCAGGGATCATGAGGGTGAAAAAACACTGGCTGATAGAAACGAGAATTCTAAAAAAACTCAGAAAGTCGTTTACGACAAAAAGAACCCTTGATTCAGACTTTAAAACCTTGCCATATAGGTACTGATCAAGATGCAGAGCCACGTTCAATTTGTACATCCCTTTTCCTGTTTGCTGTGTGGGCCTTCCAACTCTAGAATTGTTAGAAAAAAGTAATAGGCTGCTATCATGTATACCTGAAAATATTGTGTGATGTTATGGCTGTTGGCAACTGATGTATAAAAAGTTGTTGCAAAAATTTCCATGTATTACATTTTTGGAAGGTTTACCCAAATCTTTTAATGATGAAGGTTTATTTCCTAGTAATAAAGTGAATATGGTTATTATAGACAACCTGATGGATTCTGCTTGTGAAAGTGATGAGATCGAGAAAGCCTTTACAAAATAAGTGCACCACAAAAACCTGAGCATCATGTATATTGTGCAAAATGTGTTTTGTCAGGGGAAAAAGAGCCAAACGATTAATTTAAATACTAAGTACAAGATAAAACCCCTCAAGATAAACTGTAAATCGCCACCCTGACCCATCACATGTGCTCTGGTAAAACACAATTCTTTCTGGAGGCCTTTGAGGACGCTACCAAAAAAATCTATGGGTACCAGCTGGTGGATTTACATGTGTTCACGCCACAGGCCTACCGGTTAAAAACTGGTCTCTTCCCTCCTGACTGGCCGTGTGTCTTGAAAAAAGCCCATAAAAAGTAGTTATTTTTACTGCCCCTGGTCATTGTAAAATCAGAGCATCCCCGTGACAAGCATGTCTAGCCATATGCAGAGAAACCTGGTGCTTTTAAAACTTGTCATCAGAGCCAGACCTCAGCAAAGAAAGGCTGTTCTCTGCACGGCCTCTGATGAGCTGGTAGCGGGCATCAAAGAAATAGCGCTCAACACTTTAAAAGGAAACATATCCCTGAAACCCCATCAAGTAAGCGTGTTAAAAAGAAAACGGGGCATTATTAAAAAACTGAGCAATAAAAGGGTCTCTCTCTCTCTCTCTCTCTCTCTCTCTCTCTCTCTCTCTCTCTCTCAAAAAAGAGCTCTTGGTGAAGCAGGCCGGGGTCTTTATCGGGCCTCTGTTAAGCTGTGCACTCCCCCTGCTGCCCAGACTTTTAATTAACAGATAATGGAACACGCTGAAAAATTGTTCCTCGTTCCTAGCCACCAGCTGGAATAAATGAAATGCACTTTTAGTGACGAAGAAAACATCAGAACCACCATCACACATTGGCTGGATTTAGAAATGAAAGACATTCTTCAAAGAGTCAGTTTATCTGACTACAAAAAGGCTAAACTTGACGAAAGGGTCCTACAGAAATACCTGGTATTGGCCAAGCAGGGTGAAATGGAAAATAAGTCTCCTTCTCCCCGAGTAAAAGTGAGAGCTGACGCGCCCTCCTTAAGTCAGAGAGGACTATGTCACTCAGGAGGTGCTGGAAGGGGTCAACCCTCGCTATATTTAACAATATTTCAGCTTTTTTCTTAAACTCAAACAAAGTAAAGGTGTTTCTTCTTGGGACGATAAAGGAAGCTTTGTATACTGGGGGAGGAGGGGGGGAGTGGTTGCAGGGTCTCACATGCTCTATTTAGTCCGGGGGTTACCGGCTCTTATTCTTTCACTAACAAGATGGCTCCTAAAGGCTGGTATGTTTTTATGAAAGCCTTGGCCGAGTTGAACATGTCTACTACCATTGTAGGCCATGTTACCAATAAAGAAATTTTAGAACATGTAAAAACAGGCCAGCAGGCCAAAAGCCACCCCCTCCCTCCTAAAAAACGAAAGTATGCATGGTTAACTATGTAAAATAATTCCAAAGGGGTAGCCGTGTTAGTCTATTGTAGAAAGACAACAGAGTCTTGTGGCACTTTTAAAGACTAACAGATTTATTAATCGCATGAGCTTTCGTGGGAGAAAATCCCACTTCGTCAGACGCTTTGAAGATAGGAAAGTTACAGAGTGGGAGGAAATTAAATGCAGGGGAGTGTATGACATAGCATCAAGTCAGGCTGTAACAGCAAATCAAAGTAGGTGTTAGGATTCAAAACACTGGGGAACAGCACATAGAGGAGGGGGGAGGTCAATTCACTTGATGTAATGCGAGAAAAATCCATAGTCCCTGTTCAACTCCAAGGCAACTTTTGAAGATATGGTCTTTCATTCTCGGTGCACGTCTGATGACTTGGTCCTGCTGTTGGTGTTGAACCACTTGTCGTGTTTCTTGTGGTTTCAACAAATCAAAGCAAGAGCGCAACTGCTGTCCCATCATAAGGAAAGCTGGAGACGCTTTAGTCGTGGCTTATGGAGTATTTCTGTAAGATAAGTTGTCCAGACGTTTCTGAAGGGTTGATCGTCCCCTTGCAGATTTTATAGCTTGCTTCATAGTCTGTATGAATCTTTCAGTGAGTCCACTGGTGGATGGATGATATGGTGCTGACCTGATGTGATGTATCCCATTGGCCTTCATAAAATTTTCAAAATCTTGGGAAATGAATTGCAGTCCATTGTCACTCACCAGCTGCTCTGGGAGACCATAACGACTAAAGAAGCCACATAGTGGATAGTGCTTGGATAGTGTTTTCTGTAGTAGTGGACTGCATTACAGAGACTTCCAGCCATTTGGAATGGGCATCAACAGCAATTAAAAACATACATCCTTCGAATGGGCCAGCAAAATCAACATGAATACGTTACCATGACCTTTCTGGCCAGTCCCATGGGTGGAGAGGCGCTAACTGAGATGCATCCTGGAGGCTCTGGCTGTCTCCTCGATGGCTCTGTCCAAGCCCGACCACCAAAAATAGCTTCATGCAATTTCTTTCATGCGCACTATGCCACAGTGACTGGAATGGAGCTGTTCCAACAAATGTGGTCTTAATGAAGGCAGAATAATGACACGCATGCCCCACAACAAACACCCAGGCTGGGTTGATAACTCCATCCGCCTAGATATATAGCGGTGGAGGTCAGGTGCGACCTGGGAGTTGGGCAATGATGTTCCGTGCATCATGAGATCCATAACTTGAGACAATACTGGGTCAATGCGTGTTGCTCTCCTTATTTGAGTAGTCGTGATAGATGTGATAGATGTGTTTTCCACCTGATCAAAGTAAAAGATTCCTTCCTGGCCCGAATCTTGACAGGCTACTGGTAATGGTAGTCTTGAAAGACTATCTGCACTGTAGTGCAAAGAGGATTTCCTGTACTAGATCTCGTATGTATATCCAGAAAATATCAATGCCCATCGTTGCACACAACTAGCAGCCAAAGGTGGAATGCCTGCGTGTGATCCCAAAAATCGATGTTAGGGGTCGATGGTCAGTGAGGAGCAAAAATTTCTTTCCATACAGGTACTGGTGGAATTTCCAGACACCAAAAACAATTGCCAGTGCCTCACGTTCAATTTAGACATAATTAGTCTCTGCCTTGGTCAAGGTGTGTCAAGCAAAAGTGATGGGCCTTTCTTCTCCTGAAGGCATAATGTGGGACAGCATGGCCCCAATTCCATAAGGGGAGGTGTTACAGGCTAGCTGTAGAGGTAAGGACGGATCAAAGTGTGTCAGAACTCTTGAATTAGTCAATGCGAGTTTAGCCTTGTTGAACACAACATCACAAGATTCAGTCCAATTCCAGTTTGACCCCAGGAGCTAATGTAAGGGTTTCAGAAGTGTTGCTAACTGTGGAATGAACTTGCCCTAATAGTTCAGTAACCCTAAAAAAGAGCTAAGTTGGCTCACATTCTGAGGCAGTGGCGCCTCCACAATTGCCTTCATCTTGGCTGAAGACTTAAGAAGGCCAGCAGCATCAATTATGTGTCCCAAATATTCAACAGAGGGCTGAAAAAATTCACATTTGTCTCGGCAAATGCATAGGCCGTATTTCTCCAATCTTGTAGGGTAGCTCTTAAATTCGTAAGATGCTCCACTTCATTCTTGCCAGTGACCAGGATGTCATCAAGCTAGCACTGTACTCCCGATAAGCCACTCAAGATCTGGTCCATGGCCCTGTGGAACAAAGCTGGGGCCGAAGTAATCCCAAAAAGGCAAGCAACAGTATCTGTACACCCCCTTATGTGTTACAATAGTCAACAACTCTTGAGATTCTTCTTCAACATGCATCTGTAAATACACTTGCCTCAAATCAATCTTGCTGAATTTTTGTCCCCTAGCCAAACCCATGACGAGGTCCTCGATGTTGGGAAGGGGGTATTGTTCTGCACGTAACACTTGGTTAACAGTGACCTTAAAATCTACTCAAATCCAAATAGAGCCGTCTTTCCTCACTATTGGGACGATTGGTGTCGCCCATTGGCTGTGAGTATCTGGCACTAAGGCTCCCTCCTTGACAACCTTGGACCTAATGGCAAATGGCACCAGCCTGGCCTTCAAACATTTTGGTTGGCAGTCAGGCTTAATATTTAACTTTACAGTGATTCTCTCTATGCTGCCTAAGTCCTCTCTGAAAACAGCAGAATGTTTCACTAGTATCGTTGCCAGGGTTATTTCTTCTTCACTCAATTGATGCACTTTTGCCCAATTGAGTTGGATCTTCCTAATCCAAGACCTTCCCATTAAGGCTGAGTAATTGCTTTTCACCACAAACAGCGGTAGCCTTGTTGCCTGTCGAGTGAGCTCTACTTTCACCTCAATAGTACCCAATAGGGGTACAGCCTCTCCTGTGTACATTTTCAAAACAACTGTTGTTGGTTTAAATGGCAGATGTCTAAAGTCCTTCTCATACACAATGTTGGAAACTAATGAAACAGCTGCACCAGTGTCCAGTTTCATGCACACAGGTTTGTTGTCCACCAGCGGTGTCACCCAGAATTTGTGTGGGCCAGCTGTTATAGACAAAACATGAAGTCACTCTTCTTCTTCAGAATGGGTGTCGCCATAATCACCTTCAGCCTGCTCTACTGCATGTGGAATTTCCCTCTTGTTCCATTGGATCACCTGCTCATTGTTCTCCGGTCTGCCTTTTTTGCTTGGCTCAGTCCTCTTTTGTTTGCAGACATGTTCGATGTGTCCTTTCTTGCCACATCGTCGACACAGTAGTTCCTTACACCAGCACTCTGATGCATGATGACCCATTTTTCCACACTGGTGACATTCCTGCCTTCCCAGGGGCTGAGTGGTAGGTTCTTTGGTTACCTTATGCATCTCTGCATTCGCCCTGATTAGTTGCATCTCCTGCGTGGCCCGTTCCATAGAGACTGCAATATCAATGGCTTTCTGCAAGGTATGCTGAGCTTCGGTTAGCAGGTGTTTCGTTGTTGATTCACAGTGCAGGCCACACACTAGCCTGTCACGTAGCATTTCATCCAACATGTTCTTGAAATCACAGTGTTCTGCCAGCTCCCTGAGAGCTGCTACGAATTGTGCAATGAATTCACCTTCACCTTGATTCCTGTGATAGAACCGGTATCTCTCTGCTATTACCAATGGTTTGGGGGAAAATGTGCTCCTAGAACTTCCACAAGATCATCATACAATTTTGCCTTGGGTTTCTCTGGATAAAGGAAATGACACAGCAAACTATAGGTCTTAGCACCTATAATGGTCAAGAAAAGAGGTACCTTCTTTTCATTGCATATATCATTCGCTACCACGAATTTTGAAAGCGTGCTATATACAATTTCCAAGTGGAGATGGTAGCGTCAAAGCTTTCCGGATAAGCAGTGGGTGAAGCCATGGTTGAACCAGTGAGAGGAACTATGGTTCCCTCTTGCGGTTGTTTATCTCCCGTGGAGCTCTTGTGGGTGTTTATCTCCCAAACAATAGATCAGATTTCAACTCCAGTCAGCTCCATCCCCCTCCAGGCACACACAGGCACGCAAACAGTGAGAAAAAAAAAATCATTCTTATGCAGCTCAGGATTTCCTGGGTTCACAAGATATTATCTCACCATCCCACCTTTGTTGTCAGCATCATGTATTAGATTAAATAATGATCAATAGATATAAGAGGCTTCAGAGTTCCCTTATTGGGCTTTATTCAGCATGTCAGGCAAGGACTGCCAGCAGACACACAGATTTACCTACGCACTTAACATTTATCACTATGGCAACCCCCAATAGCTCCAGTAACCTGAGACACCTCATGTACTCCTAGGTAAATTCATCACGGTTGATCAAGAGGGGCGAGTCTTTACATATTTCCTAGTCTCCTGCATGAATTGCATGTACTCCCTCATACAATTCCTGTTCTCGAAATCAGGCTGCAGAGGCTTAGCTGGCATCTGTTCACCATCTACATACAAGGCCACAAAATCAATGTAATAATGCATAAAGTTGAAAGGGTTTTTAGTGTAATTGCCACTGAAGGTGTTATTATCTATAAATCTGATAACCAGCTGCTTAGGTAGCTGTCCCAAAACAGGAATGTTGCTGCATAGGAAAAAGATTTGGGGCACGGGCCTCAACGCCTCCCCCCCCCAGCCTCGCCCAGTTTCCGAACCCCCCACCGTTATTTCCTCCACCTTGCCTGGCTTCAGAACTCCCCCGCTCCGGCTTTTGCACAAGCCCAAAGCTGCTCCCTCCCAGCTTCTCCATCAATGAAGGCAAGGCGCAGAGGGCTGCCACGTACTACGCAAAGGCCATGCCAGGCTCCCAATTCCATCGCACCCCCCACACCTCCTAGACTGGGCATCTGGCACCCCCACTGGATCCCCCCCAGAAGCGGATGCTACAGGAAGCCCCAAACAGTCCTGCCCCCACTTCATTTCCAAGTTACTTAGATACACAGCAGAGACCCTGTGATATACCCCCCCCCCCAGCCTACAGCCCATACATCTTTCCCTTACACCAGGGCATTGTTGTCCATCTCCGAACCGTCTTCTTTCACGACCTTGTAGCGCACGTACAGCAAAGTGTTGTTAGGGTCTAGGTAACGAGCTCCGTGTCCCAAAATAAATAAGTCTAAAGGAGGGTTCAGCGTTAAAGCGGCCAAAGGCGGTGCCTCCATGTAAAAGCTGTTCTTGGTGCCGGTTTGTGTGAGGGCCATTTGAAATAGATCCAATTCTGATTTGGTGCATTCTTCAGAACCACAGTGGATGAAAGCCATTTTAAAATATATCCTTTTTATCACAGATGGCGCTCTGCTTCCTCTTCTTAGGGCACCTTTTGGGATTCTGCCTGGGGCTTCTTCTGGGAGCTTTCTTTTTTTTTAAAGGGTCTAGGAGGCCCTGTCAACAGAAGGCATGATGCCACTCCTTTCCTTCTCATCACCACAAGACCGGAACCTTCCTGTGGTCCATCCAGGCCTATTTTGTTTATAATGACACTGGACACATGGTTCACGACATCTCTGGTTAGGTTTTTTTGCAGCTGTTTCCATGTGAGGTTTAATCATTTCAAAAGCCCTTCGCAAAAGTGGCACAGCTTTTCTAAAAAGACTGCGGAACACCCCTCCTAATCTGGTCCCATACATGAGGGACAAGACTTGATATCCGGGTAGTCCATGGCCGGGCTGGGCCTTGTAGGCGTTCCTATACACAAAGGGATCTCCGTAGGTTTTTATGGCCACCATCCTTCAACTTTACTGGGACACAGGTGCAGTTTAATGATCACTTTCCCAAACCTAAATATAACGTGTTTATTCTGATCCATCTTTATTTCAAGAGTGATGGTCCCGATGTGCTGCTTACTCATGGGGACGCAATGTGGTTTGTCATAGGTAAGGGTGACAATTTTTTTGTTTTTGTCCTGAATGGGCACGTAGCACAACAGCAGCATGTAGTAGTCCCCCCACTGATGTTCCACGATGTCTGTATACACATATAAAGAATTAACACCCTCCCCTGCCATGATGTCTGCAGGGTGTGGGGGCCACCCTACACGGCTGATTCGATGTTATGCCCAATATGGTGGCCAGGTCTCACCAGGCAGAAGAGAAGTACGACTCATAGTTACTTTTTTATCTGAATCTTTCTGGTCACCTCATTGTAAAAAAGGCTGTTTTTCAGCCTTCCTATATCCTCGAGGTTCCTGTTGATGATCTCCACTGAATGCCTGAATAATAACTGGCTTCGACAGTATATTCCTGAATTTTTTTATTTGACGCTATCATGAACCACCTATCTTTAGAGATCGTGTTCCATGAGTGGCAATAATGAATTTCTGATAATCCGACCTCCC
The DNA here is from genome assembly GCA_007922175.1 of Pelusios castaneus. Lineage (NCBI taxonomy): Eukaryota > Metazoa > Chordata > Testudines > Pelomedusidae > Pelusios > Pelusios castaneus. Next base: position 604,244 of record ML685897.1, read on the forward strand.
AAGGCCGGGTTAAATTTAAAGGCTTGGTCAGCTGAATGGTAAAATTCGAGCTTGTGTTTTGAGGAAAGCCCCCCGCAGAGGCATTGCTGGGCAATGTCATGTAAAAACTCCCTTCAGCTGTTGTATTATTACAGGTCTTGTACTTGAGACGCTTTAACCCAACTGTTAAATTTTTCAGGCCAGCCACTCCATTTCACCAAAAGAGACTCGTTTCTTCTCCGCCCTTTTTTCGCTAGCACCTTGTCTATACTGTAAACGCGGTCCTGATTAGGGTTTACTTTTTGTAATTCTTCAGGGTAAAAGAAGCCTGCAACTTCTTCTCCCCGGTAACCTTTTAATGCGTCCACAGGCCTTTGCCCAGTAACTAAACCCTAGACACAATAAATATTTCATCAGTAAAGGTCTGCTGATAACCCTTTTCAAAAACACCCTTCGTTTTTGACAGTCTCATGTGATCCCCTTTTTTAAAAGTCAGATGCGGCACCGTGGTTTTAAAACTATTGCCATAGATGGTTTTCCATGCACTCAAAGAATTAGCATGGGTCACGTCAATTGGGCGCCCTCTGATTGTTCTGTGATGACACCTTTTGTAACTGTCTAGGAAGGCCTGCAGCACATCGATGTATCGAAAGATGTTCCGGGAGGTAAAATACCTCCACATCTTCGATTTTAAAGTTCTGTTACACCTCTCCACTACTCCCGCCTTCACTTTGTTATTAGTAACAACTTGGTGCACCCCGTGACACTTGAACAAAGTCTTTAATGCTTTATTTAAGAACTGTCTGTAATTTTTGAGGCACGTGGCCTTGTCTAAAACCCACTTTAAAGGCTGTTGCCACCTCACCTCAGTCTTTTTCTTTAGGGGAACAGCCCAGGCATATTTAGAAAAAATATCTATCGCCGTTAAAATATATTTACGGCCATCATTGTGTCTAGAGTAGGAGGTCATGTCGATCAAATCTGCATGCCATTGCACATCCACATCTTACACCGCTGTTTTATTTCTTTTAAATTTGATTCTTGATGGCTTGTGTAAAGTGTAAGCCTCTTGGTCCATAAGCCAGGCCAAAAGCTGCTTTCTGGTCAAAGTTTTATCATGTTTTCTAGTGTCCTGAAATAAGGGAGTTACACTCCCAAAATTCCCAACGTCCCCTGGAGAGTAATATATTTTCTCCAAGAGCCCTGGCATTTCTGTCCCCTCTTACTGTACATCCCTTGTATATATGTAAGAAATCACAAACTGATTTTTTATTTTTGTTTTTATTTAAAAGTAAAGGATAAGTGAAATGACTATACAGTCTTAAGAGTGAAGCAGTTTTTTTAAAAATACATAAAAGCATAGTAATTGGCGAAGCAACTATACATTCTTAAAAGCATAGTAATAGGTGAAACAGGCTTTACATAAAAGCATAGTAATAGGTCAGTATTTTACACCATCTCTTACTCACGCACAGTTCAATTACTTTATTAGGAGGGTTCTTCTCGTAAAAAGTTTGATAAGCTATCTGAGGAATCCTCCTGCACATCAAGTCTCTGATTTCTCCAGGCACTGATCTTGAAAGTTTAAACATCAGTGCAACTGGGTCTACAGTCCCTGATATCTCTCTAACCAAATAGCAACTTTGTCTACAGCGTTACCAGGGCTGTTAATCGGCTTAAGTTTGTTACTTTCTTCCATAATTATATCGAGTATGCAGTAAACATTCAAATTAGAACAAATTTTTCTAATCCTTTCAAACATGAGTAGTAGTTGCCCCAAGCTCAAGCTATAGCGGATAAGATCTGCAGGTCTGTCTACCTGGAAGCTTCCCCCTTCATCCATTACCTCACCTATCAGGCAATGGTAAATGGTTTTTATTACAGCCGCTTTAATCATGTCCTCTTCGTATGCCTCACTTTCAACCTTGATTTTTTTTTAAAATCTGGATTTGTGCAAAAAAAGCAGTTACAGACCATGTTTATGTCGCTCAAATAACAATCCTCTTCATCCTCTGCAGCTTCCTGTCAGCAGCAAAGAAAAAAGTAGATTTTAAAATAATGCTCATTATTGGCTTTTACAAATAAAAAAGACAAACAAATTTTACTTATGCTACCTCATGCATGTCGTCGTCTGAATCACCACTACTCCCGCTGGTCACCCCATCGGGAACTGTATCAGAACCCTATTATTAAACACAAACACATAGCTGCGTTTAACCTCTATTTTATCTATATCTGTATTTTTATTTCAGAAGCCTCTAAGCTGTTTTTACCTCAGCTCGCTTTCTTTTGTGGCCAATACAAGCTCAGCATCAGACGGTGACCTGCTAACACAGGCTGTGATCCTATATGGTCCTGGCCTGGTTATCTGTCAAAAAAAAAATCCCATCAAACCCACTCCTTGTTAAACACATAGTTGCAGGAGTGCTCTTTTACGGATATACTAAGACAATTCGGTGGTGTTTACCGTGACAATGGCTCTGTCTTTCCATGTAGAAGGGTCAGATTCCTTGGCTTCACTTTCCTCTTTCAACGAGTCCTGCTACATGGGCTCTTCTTCCACTACCTCCTATAAAATCAAAGATGCTTAATCCTAAAATATTTTAATTTTTCATACAGCTGTGATCCTATCCCGCTGGACATCTTACCTTTGGCCTCGTGTCTCTCTCTTCCAAAAGCAGCACCAGTTTTCTCCACACCGTATCTTTTTCCTCATTTACAATCAGCGATGCATCCTTCCGTTCCGTTTCAGAATGGAGTGCAGACTTTGGAAAAATAAGCATAAGGGGGTCTCTCCTTCAGGATAAAATGGGTTGGTGCCCACAAAACCCTTTCAGGGATTTTAGCATCTGTAGGCGTCTTGGGAGAGGTCATGGTTACCAGTTTTTTAACCCAGCTGCTTGCAAAAAAGGCCCATCTGCTCATTGGTTAGCATTTTTTTTCACACAAATTTCTTCTCATTAGTTCAACAAAAAGCTCACTCCTGATTGGCTCAGTGGAGAGGAGGGGTTTGATCCTAAGGCATGCCGCCCCCACACCAGCTCTCAGTTCCCTTCCGGCCACCAACTTGGTAACATCGCCTCCATAGCCTTCAGTTGTTTCTCTCCTTGCCCCTTTACTCTCTCAGCCTTTACTCGAACCTCTTTTACTTTCTCAGTCTTTACTCCAGGCCTTCTTACTCTCTCACATGCAGCCTTTTACCCCAGGCCCTTTTCCTCTCCCTCAGACCTAGCATGCCTCCATTTCTCATCATCTGGTCAAAATGGCCAATGACACCCCAATTTTTCTCTTTGCGCAAGACCCAAGCCCAGACTCACGTGTCCGAGCACTAGCACCACATACACATGCACATGGCCAAAAGCACACAAGCACAGCCCCACCCAATACCAATTTCGAAATTTTTTCAAAATGGCCACTGGTGCCCAAACTTGAAGTCACAGGGTGGGGTGTCGCGCACAAGGGACCCCAGGAGCTGTCAAAAAATGAATGGTGATAAATGCTATCTACTTCTTAACTACAACTAAGTAGAGTAGAGACATTCAAAATAAACCTGCAGGGTACAGAATTATCCCAGAACAAAATTTTGAATGAAGTTTGATTTTTGTGATAACATAGAATCATAGAATAATAGGGTTGGAAGGCACCTCATGAGGTCATCTAGTCCAACCCCCCGCTAAAAAGCAGGACCACTCCCACTAAATCACCCCAGCCAGGGTTTTGTCTAACCGGGCCTTAAAACTCTCCAAAGATGGAGATTCTACCACCTCCCTAGGTAGCCCATTCCAATGCTTCACCACCCTCCTAGTGAGAAAGTTTTTCCTAATATCCAACCTTGACCTCCCCAGCTGTAATTTGAAACCATTGCTCCTTGTTCTGTCCTCTGTTACCCTCGAGAACAGCCTAGCTCCCTCCTCTTTGGAGCAACCCTTCAAGTAGTTGAAGGTTGCTATCAAATCTCCTCTAAGTCTTCTCTTCTGTAGACTAAATAAGCCTAGTTCCTTCAGTCTCTCCTCATAAGTCATGTTCCCCAGCCCCCTAATCATTTTTGTTGCCCTCCACTGGACTCTTTCTAATTTGTCCACATCCTTTCTGTAGTGGGGAGCCCAAAACTGGACACAGTATTCCAGATGCGGCCTGACCAGTGTCGAATAGAGGGGAATTATCACATCCCTCGATCTGCTGGCAATACTCCTACTGATGCAGCCTAATATGCCATTGGCCTTTTTGGCAACAAGGGCACACTGTTGACTCATATTCATCTTCCCGTCCACCATAACCCCCAGGTCCTTTTCTACAACGCTGCTACTTAGCCGATCGGTCCCCAGCCTGTAGCAGTGCATGGGATTTTTTCATCCTAAGTGCAGGACTTTGCACTTGTCTTTGTTGAACCTCATGAGGTTTCTTTCGGCCCAGTGTTCCAATTTGTCCAAGTATCCCTGGATCCTGTCCCTGCCCTCCAGAGTATCTACCATTCCCCCCAATTTGTTGTCATCCGCAAACTTACTAAGCACGCAGTCTATTCCATCATCAAGATCATTAATGAAGATGTTGAATAGAACCGGCCCCAGGACCGACCCCTGGGGCACTCCACTTGTTACCGGTTGCCAACCAGACATCGAGCCATTGATTCCTACCCACTGAGCCCATCGATCTAGCCAGTTTTCGATCCACCTTACGGTCCACTCGTCCAACCCATACTTCCTTAACTTGCCGATGAGAATGCTGTGGGAAACCGTATCAAAAGCCTTGCTAAAGTCGAGGTATACCACATCAACGGTTCTTCCCGCATCCACAAATCCAGTCATCTCATCATAGAAGGAAATCAGGTTGGTCAGGCACAATTTGCCCTTGGTGGATCCATGTTGACTGTTCCTGATCACTCTATTTTCCTCCAAATGTTTCAGGATGGATTCTTTGAGGACCTGCTCCATGATTTTCCCAGGGATTGAGGTGAGGCTGACCGGTCTGTAGTTCCCTGGATCCTCCTTTTTCTCTTTCTTAAAGATAGATACTATATTTGCCTTTTTCCAATCCTCCAGGACCTCCCCCGTTCGCCACGAGTTCTCAAAGATAATGGCCAGCGGCTCTGCACTCACTTCCCCCAACTCCCTCAGCACCCTCGGATGCAGTTCATCCGGCCCCATGGACTTGTGCACATCCAATTTCTTTAAGTGTTCCCTAACCTGACATAGACACAATAAATCCAATCTTGGACTTATTAGAAAAACAAAGTCTGAACGACTTGTTACCACTTTTGAAGCCAAGAAAATTAAGAGCTTAATCTTTGGCTATAATTTGAAACATTAGGACGGGAGTGGGGAGACAGGGATGATTTAGGGGACAGGGTGCATTGGGAAAATGGCTAAGTCAAATGTTTTATGGCGGCTTTGTCTCTTGCAGTATTTATAATAAGAACCTTAAATCCCAACCAACAAAAGCAGGTGGCGATAGCTGTTTTGCCAAAATTAAGAATAGATCTAATATGTTGATGAGTTGCTCTTTACCTAGAAATGAAAAGTATGTTCACAGACCTCCTCCAGAATGATACAGGCATTACATTAACAGGATGAGGAATGGGGACTTGGAGTGTACAGAACACAAGATATTTGAACGTCTGTATCCCAGATCTGTCTTTCAAGAAAAAAAAGGTTAGAAATAGGAAGACAGCCCTCAGTTAGAAAATGATGCTGCCATCTGTTCTATAAGTGGATTGGTTTTTTCAGGGGGTCTGAAAATAGTTGTATGTTTATATTCCTACTACTAGAGTGTTGAGTAAGATTCATCCCCCCCACCCCCTTCTCTGCATGGGAATCATTGTTTAACAGAACTACTTTATTTGATTTTATTATTTAAAGCTTTTATTTTTCCAAAGAGACTCAAGAAGTTTCAAACAGACTGGTTTATCTGGTAGCCAGATTATATTGCTACTATATAGAAAAACCAAAACATATGGCGTTCTTTTGTGTTTGTTACAAATTGTGATATAAGCCAGCAAATTAACTACCAGACAGTATTATTCCTGACTGATCAAAGTTATGAAGAGAAAACTCAGACTGATCAAAAACTATTTTCTCCATAATAGTATACAGAACAAGTCTGAGTTTTGGAGCTGTTTCAAAGTGAAGTGAATTATTTTTCTCATTTACCATTGTCCACTAGTTAAAATGGCTGCTCTAATATGACTGATATAGTCCATTTTAATAATGTTATTAAATACATAATATTCCAAAATAGTTAATAATTTAGGACAAATATATTTGACTCTAAGAGGTAAATCTTTACATTCCTTTTTGCCCTAATTGTTCCAGGTTGAGTCATGCCTGGTAACGCACCTTGGCTATGTCTACAGTAGAAAAATTAAGTCGACTTTGTTAAGTTGACTTAACAAGGTTGACTTTAAGTCGACTTAAAGTTGACCTTATTAAGTCGACTTAACAAAGTCAACTTAACTTTTCTAGTGTAGACATAGCCCCTTGTCGACCTTATTAAGTCGACTTAATGCTTTAAGTCAACTTGATAAGGTTGATTTAGGTGCTAATCCCATCCACACTGGCTTTAAGTTGACTTAAGGAGTCAATTTAAGGCTTAAGTTGACCTAAAACAAGGTGTTATTAAGTCGACTTAAGCATTCTTCAGTGCTTGTCGACTTAGTAAAAGCCCAATGTGGACGTGGCTTTGTTTAGGTCGACTTAAGCCTCCTTAAGTCGACCTAAGTTGCCCGTGAAGACGTACCCCTTGTGAGGGAATCTCCTTATATTGAAAGGTTAGTAGTAATTGCTTCATTATGATTCTGTTTAAATTAAGCAAATCAAATCTGCATATTGAAGTGATTCACTGGGAGTTGTGCGGAGGGCATCATTTAAAGCATTTATGATATTTTTCTTGTGTATGCAAGACCAGATCTTTAGGTGGGTTAAATGGCCATAGAGCTATCTACTTCTGAGCTGTGCCCATTTATACCAGAGGAGGGTCTGGCCTTAGATTTTATAATCTGTTCAACTTCTGAGAAATAGACTAATTCCCTGCAGGTTCTCCTGGCTCAGGCAGTGATCACCGCTGGTCAGTGTTAGAGAAAGTCTGACATATCACTAAATAGGAAAAATGTCCAGGCTGTGGCAAGGAAAATGAGGCTGTTTTGAGATTAAACATGGACCCTAATGCAGACTCTGAATTGTTCTGATATTATTCCCCTTTTGTACATCAGTGACACTACATAGCAGCATTCCATTCCCGCAGAGGGAGGGAGTCGATTCACTTGACAATGATTTGCCTTGTGGACGCCTGCAGTGAGACTACTATAGGTTACAGCCTGTGCGCTGGGGCGATGCACCCTGAAAATGGCATTACAACCCCGTCAGACACTCTCCTCACTGCCGGCTGAAGCTGCCCCCAACCCCCGGCGAGCCTCCACTGGGCACGCGCTCAGGACTCAGCTGGCTGGGCTCCTGGACCCTAGCAGCGTGTGCATCACGACCCCCAAGCTTCCTGTATGGGGAACTGAGTTGGCGGACAAAGATCTTCACTGGTGTTTGATTTGGGAAAAAATCTATTATAAATATTGCCAGGCATCATGCTCCCCCATCACCCCAGCTGGGGTGACCCCAGGGAAGAGTCGGTCTATCTGTGGCCCAGCAGCTGGGGGAACCCAGAGGCCACAGAGGGACAAGGCTCCCTGCTCTGCCCATCTCTAGCACAACCAGTAGCGGGGCGGGCTAAGTCACTCCTGCTGAAGCACATGGCCAGCTGCAACGGGTGGGCTCCTGGTTGAGGCCCAGTTTGTGGTGCCTGTTCTGAGGGGTGGGAGGCGCGAGCACGGCTCCCCACAGGTGGCCCTGGCCTCAGGCTCGCTGCCCGCTTCCACCCTGCGCAGGGAAGACAAAAGAGGCTTGTTTGGGGTGGAGAAGGTGCCTCAGGGCTGGCCAAGGGAGACTCTCCAATGCCGGAGGGTGGTGTGTGAGAGTGAGGCTCCGTCCTGCCCCGCCGCACGTACCACAGCCTGTCCAGCACAACCGGCTGCCAAGCCCCCGCAGGGGGAGCAGCTGGAGGGAGGGGAGTGGCACTGGGCCCACGTGGCGGCTCAAAGTGATTTCCTGGAAGAGTGGCCGGGGTGGACTCCAGCGGAGCCAACCTCACGTGGTGCCTGGGAAAGCTGCTCCCCCCCCCCCCCGACATGTCCTTGGAACGCGGCACATGGACAGGGCAGGGCTATAGCCAGGCATGGATTTTTCCGCCCACTCCTTCTGTCATCCTGGCGCCCTGATTGCCCCGCCCCTGGCAAGCAGCAGCTGGACAGCAAACCGGCCTCGAGAACTGGGGCAGAAAAGGTGGCACATGACAGCCACAGTGAGCCCGCCTTGGCCCTCACGCTTATTCCACAGTGGGGCACGTGCCAGTTGGAGGGGAGGGGTGCATTGGCCCCTGGCTGGACAGCGCAGCCCAGCCCACCCTGGGTGCTGCAGGGGTGACACACACAGGCAGCCAGCCTTTGCTCAGGTCTGTACCAGTGAAGAACACAGCATCGCCTTATCCCACCCACACCTGTTTTCTCCCAGCATGATGACCCTCGTTTGTAATGACAGATCGGGCCCAGAGCTTATTCCATTCGGCCCCTCAAGGTTTAGATTTAAGGCATTTTCCACTTTCCCTCTGAAGGGCTGGTAAAGCCTTCTTCCCAGCTCTGAAGGTCATATTTGAAAGGAGAAAACGCTCTGCTTAAATGGGAGCCTCAGCTACAGTGTGATTTTGGTAAGAACATTACTAACAGAAAAAGTCTGCTGTTCTTCCAGCAGTGGTTTCCACATAAAAATATCTGCTCAGTTTAAATTAAAAGGTAGCCTGCTAAGTTTGCAAATGCCAAACTGTCTATGAAACACAAGCTGCATTCTTTCTTTAACCTCACCAACAGCAAATTCTGGGAACAGGATTACGTTAGTCCATTTCTGAGGCCATACAGGGCCAATTCTAGGTCCACTTGGCAGACTGCAGCAAAAGCTAATTTATTTTATTAAACTAAGAAGCTACATCTCAAAGAGGACCTAAAGCCATATGCTGGCTTTGATCCCTGTGCAAAACTCCTAATGATGATAACTAAAGTGACACTGCAAATCAAAGTCAGGACAGGGCCTGCAGGGAATAGGTAAGTTAGTAATGTGAAGATCAGAGCTGGTTGAAACCCGGAATTTCCATTTGTTTTTGTTCCAAATCATTCATTACTTTACATTATTTTTTACTTTATTTCATGAAGTAGTAGCAGTACAGACTATCTCATATCGAGTCATATAATACTATAATTGTTGAAAAATTGTATTTTAAAAATCATTCAGGAGAACTGATACTACAGATTGAAACATCTATTTTTTTTTTGTTTGGTTTTCTGCAAGTGCCTGTCTGTTTTGTAGTGAAACCGTTTGACACTGATACTTTGAACAAGAAAACTAGACACTCAATGTACTAATTGGTAGAACATCTGTTTTCAATAGCCTAGTAAACCGATACCAGTGTAACACAAGGATACTGAAAACAGCTGCTAATTAGTCGAGGATTGCAATGCCATCAAATGATGCAATAATGCAAAGGTGGGACACATATATTTAAAGGCATAATTTTGCATTGAAATTACATTTCAATATATTTTAGAATTTTTTTTCTAAATGACCTTTTTAATATAATATTTTAATGGACATTTCTGCTAATTCAATATGATTTTGCAAAAAAAGAAAGAATGGTTTGTAAAATGGCTTTTCCAACAGAAAATGGTTAGCATGCTTTCTGACCAGCTCTCGTGAGGCTATTTTGTCTTTTTGTAACACGATAACCGTATCTCTATGGTTTACCATTTAGCTATTTTCCAACTTGCTCTTGGTTGAAGGGAGTCCTATCACCAACCTGGATTTTTCTATCCTCAGACCTAAAAAAATAGATCCAGATACCCTGAAATAAAAGTACTGAATTAATTAACTTTAGGAAAACACAAAATAGTTTAGTTATTAGCTTGTTTTGCAAAAAGGGATAGTCAAATTCAATATTTAATTTCCCCAGCTTATCACCACAAGTGAGATAACTGCCAAAGAAGCAGACAACATCCAAAACGTATCATTTTCTTTTTTTATGACTTTTACAGAACTGCATATTTCAAAAAGCATCTAAGATGTGTCTGAGGAAGGCTTATTACATCAAAAGTTGGTTTTTTGTGTCTGTGTTATAGAAGCAGATTAAAGTTTATTGAAAGACGTAGAGAGTTGCAGAGAGCACACTACATTTTGATTTTGTAGCACACACGCACACACACAGAGTTTTTCTTTATGACAAGTCATTTTAGGCCAAAATTTTAAAAGGTGTCCACTCAGTTGGATAGCTGTCTAAAAATATACTTTAGTTCAACCACGTTTTCTGGTGAACAGCAGGAATCACTGGGTGAAATTCTATGGCCTGTGTTATGCAAGAAGTCAGACTAGATCAATGATTTTCAAACTTTTTTCCTCAGGACCCAGTTGAAAAAAAATCATTTATGCCCGTGACCCAAAACTTATCTTTGAACAATGCATTCCAGTCTTTTAGTGGCGGCAGTAGGAGGCGCTGTGACCCAGTACCTAAGGGTTTGCGACCCAGTAAAAATCAATCAATAGGACGGATCAAATCTAATGATGCCTCCCTTTCCAGGTACTCCAGTCTCATTCAAAAAAGCCTGCCCCCCAAAAACAAACAAACAAACAAACAGATGGGCCTTGGCACATATCTTGAATGTCAGCAAATCAGGGCTCTATCAATCCACAAGAGGAAGAGATTGATAGAGTTGAAGAAGACCTCTCTCAACAAAACACTGCTCCTAGGCCCCCTTCTCCTTTGAAAGAGAGGGCTACTGCCTTGAGCACCTCTGCTGATGATAACTGCACAAGTAAGAGAGGCAGTCTTTCAGGCAGCCAGATTCCAAACCATTTAGGACTTCAATCGGACAAAAGCAATTGTAAAATGCATCTGGAAAACTAATACACAGCCAGAGGAGACTACAGAGCACTGGTGTTATTACATGCTCTTGATGTGAAGCTCTGCTTCTTAATGAACAGACAGCCACATTCTTACAGTTTTGAATGGTCTTAAAATGTAGCCTCATGTAGAGTACACTGCAGCTGTCTAATCTTGAGTTGACAAAGGCATTAATACCTGCTGGGAGATCAACATCCAAAAAAGAAGGTAACACTGTGCTTCATAAGCATGGATGGAAAAAATCATTCTTGGCCACAACTGTAATGCAGGCAGCCTGAAGCTGCTAATATTTAATACAACCCGCATATTGCAAATCTGAGTAACAAACCTGCTCAATCAGAGGGCTGATATAGTCTCTGCTATTTCTTCTCGTTGCCTCTCTAGTGATTAAGTCACTCAAATGCACAAGTCAGGTCAGAAAAGATGAAATTTAGCCCTAGATGTCAATGGCATATCAGAGTCACCATAGCCCATAGCTCTTTGCTAATACGCTCAGGGTAAACCTACACTGCAATGAGACACCTACAGCTGGCCTGTGTCGGCTGACTTAGGCTTGAAAGGCTTGGGCTAAGGCAGTGGTTTTCAAACTTGTTTTCCTTAGGACGCAGGTGAAAGAAAACCATTTAGGCCCGTGACCCAACAATTACATCTTTGAGCAATGCATTCCTGTCTTTTGGGGGCAGCAGCAGGGGGTGCCACAATCTAGTGCCTGAGGGTCTGCGACCCAGTACTGTGTCCTGACCCTAAGTTTGACAACCACTGGGCTAAGGGGCTGGTTAATTGCGGTGTAGATATTTGGACCTAGGCTGGAGCACATGCTCTGGGATGCCTCACCAGCCTGAACCCAAACATCTACCCTGCAATTAAACAGCCCTTTAGCCCATGCTGACACAGAGCCAGGGGGTTTTAACTGAAGTGCAGTCATACCCTTAGAGCAGTCTCATCTAGGGTGCCCAGGACCACAATCATTTCAACAACATTTTGGGGTCATTGCTATCAGAGACTGCTGATAGAGATAGGAAAAAAATCAGCACGGACACTTGGTCGTCATCTATTGCCCAGAAGTCAATCAATGCAACTACTGCAGTTTCTATAGTCTACCATGCCCAGGCTTGAAAGCAGACTGACCTGGAACTGACAAAATTGAGTCGCCTCACCATAAACTTTTAAACAAATGTTTCCCCCCAAAAGTCCAAAACAGACTGATAACTGTCAAGTTTATTCATGTAAATTTGTATTAAAATACCCATTAATATTTTTCAGATTTTAATGGAAACAAAAACTGTATAATTGGTAGTTGAAGCATTTCTATCACATAATGAAACTATATCCCCAAACTGAAAGCCTTTTATTTCAGATGATGCTACCATAAAATAAATCTAAATTAATGCATCCAAATGTATTATGCAAAATAGTGATAACCAATGTCTCAATCTGCTATATCAGCAAAAAAAGAAAATCTTGGACTTTAGTTCCACAGTGTTTTCCAAATTAAAATAGTAGGCTCTTGCTTGATCATTTCATCGTTGGCTCTGATGTATCCAAATTATGATGTTAAAATAAATTCTGTTGCGAGTTAAGAGAACAGGAAGATGTAGTTGTCTCTGCAGTCTCTCGTTACGGGAGTATCTGACTGAGATGAGGTTCCAATAGATCTTTTTTTGGCAGTGAACTGTGAGAGTCTTTCAAGGTCAGGTGACTGTTATCAAAATAAAAACACACTGTTAAATACGATTACATTTTTTCTAACCAAGGCAATTTTTGCTCATCAAGGCAAACCAAAAAGAAAAAAAAGGAAACTAACTGAAGTTATTCAAAATCTTTTCTACATTTCACTTTATCAACTCCCCTTCTAAACCGCAAATTACCTCCCTACCAACACTGACAGCTCACATAATGCACCATCATCTTGAACAACCAATAAGCAACCCTGAGTTCTGACCACATTTACTGGTTATTTTATCAAGTTACAGCATTGGTATAAGTTCCTAATTGTATGATACAAAATTCTGTGTTGGTTTTGTACCTGTGTATGGAACTGAGATATGGTATCAGAATAAAAATAGCTGCAAGATCTAGTTTTCAGTAATGTTTAGGAACACTCATGTCAATGAATTTTGTTAGTGATTGATTTAAATTAGGCTATGTCTACACTTGGTAATTTAAGTCGACTTTAGCTAAGTCGACTTAACTAAGTTAAGTCGACTTAGTTAAGTTGACTTAGCATGTCCACACTTAAATTGAAAGTCGACTTAGGGGGGAACTTACAAAGTCGACCTAGAGCGTCCACACTGGACGCCTAGGTCGACTTGTAGGGCTAGGTGGACCTGGGACAGGTCCACGGTGGCAGGGGGGGCACCCCTTGCCCAGTGCCAGGGGGCTCAGCCTTTGCCCCATTGTATCTGGTACAGTGGGGCAAAGGGGGACAGGGACCCTGGCAGGGCATAGGGGCAGGGTGGGCAGGGCTCTGCCCTGCCCTTTGGGGGGCATGCCAGGCTCTCCCTGTGCTGCCCCCCCACCCCCGGCAGGGAGGGCAGTGGGGGAGTCCTGGAGAGCCCTAAGTTGACTTTAAGTCGACTTAGGGCTACTCCATGTCTACACTGGCTTAAGTCAACTTTAGAAAGTTGACTTAAGCCTAAAGTCGAATTAAAAGTAGGTTTACTTAAGTCGACTTTATTTTCCTTAAGTCGACTTAAGCAGCTTGCTTAAGTCGACTTAAGGAAAGTGTAGTGTAGATGCAGAGTAAATGAAGTCGACTTAAGCAAGCTTAAGTCGACTTAATTTACAGGTGTAGACGCACCCCCAGGTATACATGTTTATGTAGAGACTGCAGAACAGAATTTTGTCCAGGCACATGGATGTTGGTGTATTGTATGGCTGGTCCAACCAGTGTTATGGAGAGCTCTTCAAGCATCGATGCCTCAGAGGAGGCAGGTAACTTCCCTGCTGCTGCTGCTGCTGCCTTGCAACCCTTACAGTAGTTGCCTTTGCACAGAGCAACTCAGATACCTATAGCACTGGTATCTCGGCTCCTGTGTGAACCAGGACACCAGCACTGAAGTGGTGTCTCAGCACAGACACTTCGCTCCCCGCTACTGCAGCCTGATGCATCAGAAAAACGTGATGTGCTCAGAAACTAAGACAGTATTTTGAACTTATTTTTATAAAGACCATTTATAATGCACTTCACAGCTATGTAACTTTTACTCATCGTCAAAACAAATGTATATTGCATTCTAGAAACAAGCTGTGTTTTAATTGACATATACACTCAGTTGGACCAAATTCCACCATATATAAGTACATTTTTGGTTGGAAAAAAAAAAGGTGCCGGTACTTGGCCAGGGACCTGGGGCTGCTGCCTGTGGCAGAAGGAGCCGGGACCGTATCACTGTGAAAAAAAGGTGCCAGTACTCAGTACCCCTGAGTACCATCACGAAAAAAGCCCTGTATACATCACATGCTCATTTGCAGAATATTTGGTAGTGGCCACATTCAATCACGTATACTAAAAGCATTTCTGAGAAAAGCTGTTATTTAGTGATAGAAACAAAAAGCCCTCTTTTCCCAAGAAGTAGTCTAGGTGGGATGCAGGGTTTTCATAACAATTACTAAGAATTCGATCTCCCTCCCACTGATCTGTCCTGCCCACCTGACCCAGTATCATTAAATATAAACCTGCTGAGAGCAAAATTTTACAGATCCTCAAGTGACTCCTCGGTGTCGGAAAATATTGCAATTTTTAACTACTAATGGAATTATTATTTTTGTTTGTGTTTTAAAGTCATAGCAATAAAATGTACTCCCAACGATACTACTGCAATTTTTTATGCCTTTAAAACTTACCATAAATGATAAATATAATAACAGAATGCCTGTAAACATATAAATGTCCTTGGGAAAATTGCACTTTTTGTTTCAATCATGGTGGGACCCAGGTTCTTTGACAGAGTGATTAGTGGGATGTAACATACGAAAGGTTGAGAACCACTGACTTAGCATACAGTAACTATGATTCTTCAAGATGTTTTGTCCATGTGGATTCTACTTTAGGTATCCATACATGTGATCAGAAGCCCTGAACAGCAGGATCTGTTGCAATTGGTGTTGCAATGGGGCTGAGAGCAGCTGATAAAGCTGCCTCCAGCCCTGAAGAAATGGGGACGGAGGGGCAGGGCTGGGGGCTGAGTCCACTCCCCCACCTCAATTTGTGGCATGCAATGAGAATGACCACTGCTGCCCAGCAGAGAAGAGAGGGGAAAAGCATTTTCCGACTCTTCAAACGTGACTTTGTATCTTTAAAAAACAAATGAAAGCAGGGTAAGCCCTTATTTGCCAGTAGGAACTATCTATGTTAACATGGTCTCCCCTGCAAAGCTCACCTGCTTGAGCAGTGAGCACCATGTGCTGGGTAAGAGAGGGGGAGGAGAAGCACCAAGCCTGCATTTGCACCCCTCAAGTCTTTACCCCCACACATCTCAGATACAGACTCCCCCTCCCTAGGGCAGCTAGGGGGGTGACGCCAGGACACCTCCTACCCTGCATGGCTGGGGGGCCAAAAATGTAGGTTTGGCCTCCAAGCACTGGAGACCCTTCGTACACCACTGATCTGTTAAGACCGGCTGCATCCTGCACGTCCTCGCCTCCCTGCAACCAACGGCATAAAGGGCAGAGCAGCCACAGCCATAACTCAGTTCCCTCACTCATTTCAAATAGCAGTTTAATGAAAACTCAAAAAAAGGCAGAAATGAAAGGCAGGTTGTGAGATTCACACTAACAAAACATGTAGCAGAACAACCGTTACTGCAAGGCAAGGGTCAGTTTTTTTTTGAGCAGTTGTACATGTGGCTACCACTGTAAGTAACTGACAAGCAGAGACAGCCCTATCTGGAAGGTGGACTTGAGGGGTGTGTCTACACTTGTAAATTAAGTTGACTTAAGCTTGCTTAAGTCGACTTAATTTACTCTGCGTCTGCACTACACTTTTCTTAAGTTGACTTAAGCAAGCTGCTTAAGTCGACTTAAGGAAAATTAAGTCGACTTTGTTAAACCTCGTTTTAAGTCAACTTTTGGCTTAAATCAACTTTCTAAAGTCGACTTAAGCCAGTGTAGTTGTGGAGTAGCCCTAAGTCGAGCCCTGCCCACCCTGCCCCATGCCCTGCCAGGGTCCCTGTCCCCAAAGGCTGAGCCCCCTGGCAGTTGGCAAGGGGTGCCCCCCTGCCACCGTGGACCAGTCCCAGGTCCACCTAGCCCCTACAAGTTGACCTAGGCGTCCAGTGTGGACGCTCTAAGTTGACTTTGTAGGGTCCCCCCAAAGGCGACTTAAAATTTAAGTGTAGACATGCTAAGTCGACTTAACAAAGTCAACTTAAAGTCAACTTTGTTAAGTCGACTTAGCTAAGTCGACTTAAATGAACAAGTATAGACATAGCCGAGGAGTCCTAGCTAACAGTAACTAAATAGTGATTCTAAAATTACTCTCTCAAATTTGGAATCTGATATTGAGGCCAGCTCACAAGCATAATATTTAATAAAGGTGAAGGCATTATGCAAAGTGGCTGCCTTGCAGAACTCAGATATGGGGATATTTCTGAAGCATGAAAATGAAGCAGCCTGAGCTCTAGTTGAATGAGCTTTGAAACTGAAAGGAAGAGATATATCAGCCATAGGGTAAGAGACTGAAATACACTGGGTAATCTATTTAGATATTCTCTGAGAAGAAATGGCTTGTGGTTTAGAAGTGCTGCTTTTGGAACCAAAAAGATGGAGGGATTGTCTAACGTATTTGTCCTATTTAGGTAATATTGAAAGGTCCTGGAAATATCTAAAGTATGAACTTCCTCTTCCCCAGGGAGAAATGGTGTTTTGGAAACTGGGGAGATAAACAGATTGATTAAAATGGAAGTCAGAAACATCTCTGAGGTCTCAACACTATCTTATCTCTGTGGAATACTATATAAGAAAGGTTGGCCATAATAGCTTGTAGTTTGCTGACTATTGCTGGCTGATGTAATTGTGACCAAAAAGGCCATCTTGAGTAAGTATAGAGCATTCAGAAGGGGACTTCCTAATCATAGATCAGAGTGAAGCAGTCCATTTAAAACTCTGATAACAATAGGTTGGGAAAAAACTGAGCATGACTGGACTGGAGGACGGCACGTCAACATCACTGTAAGGAAGACCAACTGAGAGCCCAGAGGGTGTCTACACTGGCAACTTAGGTCAACTTAAGGATGTGTAAGTCGACCTACACAAAGCCACATCCACACTGGGCTTTTATTAAATTGACTTAAGCGCTTGCTTAAATTGACGTAATAACAGCTTAAGTCAATGTAATAACACTACCTCTGATGTTCGACTTAAGTCGACTTAAGCCGGTGTGGACGCCCTACATTGACCTAACGCCCTAGGTCAACCTAACTGGCCTCCAGGCCAGGGGATGGGCTGGGGACAAGGGAGCCTGGCTCGGGGGAGATGGGCCCTCGGGCTCCTCTGCTATGCGGGGAGCCAGCAACCCCATGTGGCTGGAGCCACGGGGGGTTTCCCCGCCACTGGAGCCCCAGCTGGGGACGCAGGGGAATCTCCCGCCGCTGGAGCCCTGGCTAGGGCCACGGGGGAATCCCTGCCACTGGAGCCCCGGAGTGGTGGGGGTTTTCCCCACCGCTGGAGCCCTGGTGCCGCAGAGGTTCCCCCACAGCTGGGGCTCCTCTGCAGCAGGGGAAGCTGCGGCTCACCTCTGTCCACCTAGCACCTGCTAGTGTGGATGCAAGCAGCCGACTTAAGTTTCTAGTGTAGACGCTCTAAGTCAACTTAACAAGGTTGACTTTAAGTCGACTTCGACTTTAAGTCGACTTAACAGAGTCAACGTAGCTTAACAAGTGTAGACATACCCAGAGAGCTTTAAGTGCAGAATGTAATCAAGGTTCATGGGAATAGGAGCCTCCAAAACATCATGACTGCACTGGGCTGCCTATATTGAAAATCTTTCCCACTTTAAGGAAATTTTTCTTGTGCAGGGTCTCCTGCTTTGCAGTAGGATTTCTTGCATCTGTAATGAATAGTCTCTATCAGAATATATTCAACAAAGCACAGACACTTCCTAGTTCTATACTGTTACCCCTTCTGACCTGAACAGCTAGTCAAAGTTTGGGTTCCTGTGAGTGTTCCAGTTGGCAGCAGAAATTGATGATGGAGTCTGGTATTTCCTTTGATGCAGTCTTAATTATTTGCAAGGAATATATAAAACTCTGTTTCTCTGAACGCAGGAGTAACCAAAATCAAAAGGAAATAGTTTCTTTGCTTACTGACCCAAACCTCTCTAACTTCTTTGAGAGCAGGGGCTCAACTGCTAAAACAAAAGTCTTTTTTTGATGTCACATGTAAAGTCTAGAATCTCAAACTTTTTTGTAAAGTAAATATGCAAAGTGACTGTTCACAGTCATGAACAATGCAGTTCCCTGAACAAGAACTAAAGTATAGCGTTCGTTTTTGTGGTCCTCTCCTTTTACCAGTTTAGCTGAGGGTGGTTGGTAAGAACAGTACAGGGGATTAGGCGGCCTAACAACATCAAATTTTATTCTCCTCTGTGTGTGTTAGAATTTGGGAACCCTATCAATCTTAATAGATCTTTGCCCCTCTCCCTGTGCATGTGTCAGAAATGAGGTTCCCTGCCTTTCTAAAGGAGTCTGAGCAAGCCCCTCTCCCTGTCCTGGGAGGCCCTATCCCATCTGAGCCCCTCTGCTTGCTCTCAAGAAGGCTGGGATCCGAGCCCTTCTGTCTGCTCTGTCGTGTGAAAAACAGGAAATACAAAGTTAAGGTACCACCCCAGTACAGTGTGGGGGAAATGGAGTTGGGGGTGGGGGAATTGAGTGGACTGGGACATGGCTGTGGAGCCCTGGCCAGAGAATGGATGAGAGGCTCAGATGGGGGAGCCAACTAGGGGCACAGACCAGAGTAGGTGTACAGCTTGGACTATGTAACCAAGGGAATGTGCAACCTTCCAGTAAGTTGCTGCCTGTGCATGTTATGATGCAGCAGAGGGAACCGTACAGCAGGGAGCAACTTTTGACATGCCAATGCTTCTAAAGTGCTATTGACTTAATGAGATGGGAAGGGGAGGGATTAGCTGGAAATGTTGGTGGGGGGAATACATGTTGCAGAGAATAGTGGGGGAGAGGAGACACATACACCAGTCTTCTCTTAACAGTATAAAATTACTGTAACCAACATGGAATAAAACTGTCAAGCTTTTTGGGTCACAGACCTACTCAGTCAGCAAATCCTCCAAGCATTTCAAAGTATGACCACTATTATCATTCCTATCTAATGAAGAGTGCAGGAAAGGGGAAGACCACTTAGGAATCACATAACTTCCTTTGCCTTTAGCTACCATAGTATCACCTCAATTGGAAACCTGAATGATAACTACAACTGCCTAAATGAACTCTACTCCTAGGAAATAGGAAACTCACAGACACAAAGCCACTTAGTTAATGAAGAATTAAGGCTGCCTGCTGTTATCTTGCGCCCTTCCAGAACATAAAAATCAGCAAACCTCCGAAAACCAGGACATAAACAGGTAAGGTGCATGCAAATACAACCTTAAATCTATTCTCTGAGTGATGCCCCAGAAAGGCCATAACACACATACTTGTCCTCTGCCTTTGCAGATAGTTCAGAACACTCAGGGAACAGGAAATAGGTCAGTGTCTTAACACCTTCTCTTTCCTAAGGCAAACCTTGTGTTTAAGTGAACGCTACAGAACAAGAGCTACTTACATCTGCCCTACACTCAAGCACTTAGCCTACAGAAACAATGCAACACCTGCTAAATTTTACAACCCTTTCCCCAGCCCTTTCACCTTTCACCCTGGATCCCACTTAACAAGTTTACTTTCACTTAGCCATCATTAAACCTACAATCACTCCCACATCCCACCATGCCATGTCGATGACTGCTGCTGACACATCCTAAGAACTCATGACTGAAATGAGGCATATTATATCTGTCAAGGTACACATGCACCTCTCTCCTCTGATCTCACACTCTGGGACAGGGAGAAGGGATCAGACCCCCCTCCTTCCAAGTGGGGCAAGACTGCCTACATTTCCTCATATCACAATCACAGCTTTGACAAGCTGTTTCAACTATTTTTCCACCATTCAAAACAGCTAGACCTCACAGAGAATCCAGCTGGAGTTTACATAGATAATTCCCACTGTCTACTTACTATCAGCTCCAGGAGGCCTGAGTTAAGTTTGCATTGGTGTGTACCTAAACTCTCTATTTCCTGGTTTCATGGGCTTAAATGTTGCTGAACTCAACATTCCAGCAAGGTTATGAGATATCACCAGGCAATCTTAGGTCTATGTTAACCACATTTTTCTATTTAACTATACAGTTAATTACATTTGTTAGCATTAAATGAAGGTGTGACTGAAAAGGTCATGCTTTGGATGCATAATAAATATAATCTCATTAACAATCACCCCCACCCACCCCAAAGTTCTAGGATATACATTGATGTAGCCCTGTTTATTGTACTACATGAGCTGGCTGGAGATCATAAACAGAAAACATGTCTACACATGTTAAACATGTTATATCATTGTATGTGATCATACGTGTACTTTATTTCATTCTCGGAATTTAGTACTTTACAAAGTACCTCAAGATACAGAACAGACAACACAATTCAAAGGCATTTGCACATATGAAGTTGAGTTTGACAAGGAGCACATGACTAATAGCTGAGAGGCTATGGAACTATAATTGGTCACTCAAAATACTTACAGCTTTGAATTAGGCATGCAGGAAATGGCTGGCTGCTAGGAGAACTGATTTTCCATAGTTATAAGGGCAGACACTAGGGTTCTCCCCACTCATTTCCTGAGAGTTACATCACTTAAAGATATTGCCATTTTTTCGAGTTATATAAACACATAGTAAACAAAATGCGACTTTTCCTATACTTTCTGAATAGCAAACCTATAAAATAGTGATTATACTAGCAAGGAAGTGTGGGCAGAAACTGTTAGTTATAGTTTAAATTTACAACATCAGAATTTCAACACCTTCTCTACTCAGGGAAAATTAATAGTACTGTATCCTATTGGGAAGTATTAGCTATCTTTAAAATACTTAAATGATTTGTTTTCTTTGAATTACATCCCCCAATACCCACATTTCTTTATGCATATTTTAAACTAACATTTTAAGCAATACAAAATTGCTATTATTTTTATATTAACAAAAAGATAAGATTATTCATTTAATGTTCCTTCTGCTTTCAGTGACGTATTTAAGTAATCAAGAAAGAAATAGCTTTATTATTGCTCAAGCTATGCACAATCTTCCAGGGATCTTACAGGTGGTTTTATAAAGATATTTAATGTCTATTTTAAAGATACCAAGGGTCAAACATCTCCTAGCATGTATGGAAAGAGAGGAAATAGCTATCAGAATAATTTACAATGACAGACGCACAAAGCAGCATTATTGTTCACTGATTTCGTTTGATGTAATACTGAATTTCAGTAAAACAATAAAGATGTTTATGGACCAAATCATGTTCACTTTAGGCACGGGGATGACTTGCCTGTGACCCAAGCCATTGGTCTAATAATGGAATACTTGGACTTATGATTATGACATACCTCAGGATAACTCTGAGAGGGTACATTCTTCTGGTTTATCTTTTTCTTCTTTATATTGTTTTATTAAATTTCTAACTTTAAAATGTGGACAAATCCTCATCTTATTCACATGACTCTCTAGCTTCAATGGAATGTGAGTAAGGTGATCAGGATTTGGCACAAGGTCAGTGAATAAGTATTAAATTCAAGCTGCCTACACATAACACCCAAACTGGAATGGTCTATGGATTTGCAAGGCTAGCAGCAATCTTGGACAAAATTATTGCTCAGATGAGAGACTGTAACTTTTCTAAAAGAGCGAAAGGGCAGATACATTCAGTTCTGCAGTTACAACAATGCTCGCCATAAGTGAGCTAGTGTCAGCATTTCCAAGAGAAACCTTTCTTTCTAATTCATAATCATTCATCTGCACTTTCTTTTAAAATCAATTTTTCTCCAAAACAGGTTTAATCGGTAGCCATAGTCTGCCTTTAGTTACACCAGCAGTTCTCAACCACTATGTCGGGACACATTATTATGTCGCCACACAGCAGTATGTTGAGGAGATTGGGGGACAGGGAGGGGAAGGAGCTGGATTTGGTCGGGGGGTGGGTGGGCTGGTGTGTCCTGTAAGGTCCTGTATGCCCCCAAGTGTGTCATGACTTGCAAACGGTTGATAACCACTGTGTTATACTAGTACAAACCCTGAAAAATCATTGGGTATGCATTTTATGTAAATGAGAGCAGAACCTGACTTCTACCTTATTCCCATAAAATATTGTGAAGGTATTTGGAGATGCCCTTTTCTTTCATGATGTAAACTAGTGGTATTTTGGAAAATAAGCAATTTTTTAAAAGAAATTTCGATCACAGTTTGCAGAATTAACCCCTTTTATTCCAGTGAGGCATTTTAGAACAGGGACTTAGTCATTCTAGCATCTACATATGCACTCTTTTCCTAGGTTTGTCTTGGAATTTACAAATGTGTAGCCTACCAAAATGAAATTCTGTTCCCTCCCTATTCACTCCCTATAATTTCTGAATAAATGTTTAATTTAAATTAGAATGGGGTGAATTGGTTTGGTTAAAAAAGAAGTTTACATTTTCTCTGCAAGCAAAATGTTTCCCATTTCTATAAGTGAAACAAACTCAACCACAGCACATCATAAAAAATAAATTTATTATTTTATATTTGTTTCCACTCTTCATTCCATATGATTTAAATATATATATATATATATATCCCAGTAAGAAGGAAACTTTTTGACATTTTTCCCCATGTGTCAGTTGGTTATAACAAGTCCAGTAGAGCATGACTGACTGCTGTATCAAGTTTTTTTTTTTAAAAAAAAGATCACTGTCTGCACTTTCCAGTAATCTAGCAGTTACTGACAAATAATAAAAAAAATGATTAAGCTAGTTCACAAATGTCTTTACTGATTAAGGCAAGTACTGGTACCTAAATGGAACTGATCACATTGTTTAAAGGCGTGTTTTTTAAGCAGCTGACTGAAACTTGTCCAGGTAATCAAATAACAAGAAAGAGAATAATCCTAAACAGTTTACTAATGTTTAAATAATAATGCTAAACTGTTTAATTCTCTTTTCTTTGTTTGAAAAGATTATTCTGTTCTGCAATCACCTGTTAGACTTTGGTTGGTATTAACTAGGGCTGGCCAGAAAACAACATTTCTGTTGAGGAAAAATTTTCAAGGTTTTGAAATCTTTTTTTATTCTACATTGGAACAAAACTGAGATCTTTTGAAAGTTTTCATGGAAAATGAAAGAAAGACACACCATTGCCCTGCCATAGCTAATAGACCAGTGGTTGGGGCACTCACCTGGACATTGGAGGCCTGGGTTTTCAAGTCATGACTCTGCCTGAGTCAGAGCAGGGAGTTGAATCTGTGAGTCTCCCAAATCCCAGATGAATGCTCTCAGCTACTGGACAAGTCTCTTCTTGCTCAACCAATTAATA
The DNA here is from genome assembly GCA_007922175.1 of Pelusios castaneus. Taxonomy (NCBI): domain Eukaryota; kingdom Metazoa; phylum Chordata; order Testudines; family Pelomedusidae; genus Pelusios; species Pelusios castaneus. Next base: position 627,819 of record ML685897.1, read on the forward strand.
TTTAATTATTTAAACATAGTGATTCAGCTCTAGCCAGAGAGACTGAGAGAGATTTCAGAATCAGGCGGAGAAGGATCCTGAACCTGGGGTCTTGTCTACCCTGGGGGGGGTGGGATTATAATTTGATTTTTGGCTGTCAAATTACAGAAGGCGAGGGCGAGTGATCACAGCAAATTGCTTGCTCGGGGTCTCACGTCCCCATTGGGCTTTTATTTAATCAACCTAAGCGCTTCCTTAAGTCGACTTAATAACTCCACCTCTGAAGGTCAACTTAAGCCTTAAGTTGACTTCTTAAGTTGACTTAAAGCCAGTGCGGACGGGGAATAGCGCTAAGTCGACCTTATTAAGCCGACTTAAAGCCAGTGTGGACAGCTATGTCTATTGTTAAGTCGACTTACCAGAGTCAGGGGTGGCCTTAGCTTATCTGGGGCTCCAGGCAAAGGTCCATTGAGGGGCCTCCACTGGCACTGGCCCCGCTCCACCTCCCACAGCCCCAGCGCCCACTGGGGCACCCTGAAAAGGCCCTGCAGCCCTGGCACCCTGCCCCCCCATGGCTCTGGCTCCCTGCGGCCAGCTCCCTCTACCCTGCCAGGGACCTCCTAGTTCCCCCATGGCCCCAGCCCCCCACCTGTGGCCCTGGCACTCCACCCAGGACCCCCACAGCCCTGGATCCCTGCAGCAGGCCCCCTCTGTGGCCCTGGTATCCTGCCAGGGCCCCCGAAAACGGGCCCAGTGCCCCGCCGGGGGTCCCAACCCCCACTGCCAAAGGCAAGGGGCAGGGCAGGAGTGTAGAGCCGAGCCTCTGGGCTGGCAAACCCTGCCCCCAGGGGCGTAGCAGCCAGCCCCAGGGTGGGAGCATGAAGCCTAACCCTAACCCCCCACCCAGTGCCAGAGCCCCGCAGGCTGATTGGTCCTGGGCTGTGCCCCCTCCACTGACCCCACCACTGCCAGCCCTGGCCCATGTGTTCTGCAGGGTGGGAGGCAGACACAGCTTTTGGGATAGGCCAAGGGACCCCCTGCTGCTTGGGGGCCCTAGGTGGGCGTCTGCTTCACCTATCCCAAAAGCCGCCACTGAACAGAGCCGACAATTTTACAAGTGTAGCCATAGCCAGAGAGAGCAATCTGCTCACACTTTCCAAAAACATCACCAAGACTTTATATTTTAGAAGTGAATTAATTAAAGAAAGAACCTGAAGTTTAGAGAGAAGCCTGACTATGGAGCTGATGAAAAATATTCTATTCCTAGCTGTTGCTGAGAAACTATAAAGGAATCTCATTCATCTTTTTCAAAAGTGTGTTCTAGCTTCTCAACATATAAAAGATAGTCTTTAAAAGTAACAATTGTTTTCAGATTGTAAATTAGCACAATTGCCACTTCATTCTCATCTTCTTATCCCCTGAAGCCTGAGACAGTTTAGGATCTAAGACAGGCAATTTGCTGAAACAAATTTAAAGAGATGAGATTTTGAATCACTTGATACTATGTTTTAAGTGTTACATTTGGGAACTCTTCCCAGCACACCTGCATCATAAAATAATTTATAATACAAACTGTAAAAACACTGTAATATTCATTTGGAAAAGTCTCGGATAAACTATTTGGTTGAAACAAAGTGTTGTTTTACAATTAATAATGTCATCATTCTATTAATATTCAACTCAATTAATGTAAAGTTTCCCCATTTTTAGAGTCTTCTAGTATTAAATAATTAAGATAAAAGGAATGAATTATTGGATTCAGAAACCAAGTTAGCCATAAGAAAAAATTCTAGATTATCTCAAGAAATCTGGATCACCTTTGGAGGCCTGTGCCTTCTGCAGTAATGGAATGGCATTGCATACAGGTTAGTAGGTAGCTGTACTCAGTTTTGGCTTAAAATAAATTCAGGTCTACAAGAAGAGAGGTTATTACCACTCTTCCTCAAGAGTTGCCTCTATACATTCATGTTTATGGGATTCAACAGCCACCAGACCATTTATAAGTTGCAAACAGGGAAGAAGCTGTACAGGCTATTAAGGAATATATCAAGAAGGAAAGATTGAGCCTTCTACCAGTCCTTGGGCCTCACTCACAATTCCAGTTAAGAAAAAAGATGGTAGCACCAGATTCTAGGTGGACTATAGAAAACTAATTTAAATCACTTAAATAGAAGATAGTTTGAATGGTGCAGCAGGGCAATCTGGTTTTCCATACTGAATCTTAAAAAAGGGTATTGGCAAGTGGAAATGGGTCCAAGGAACAGGGAAAGATTGCTTTTGAAGAAAGAAAAAGGTCTCTGACAATTTAAAGTGATAATTTTTGGTCTGTGTAATGCACCAGGCACATTAGGACGGTAATGGAGATCCTACTGCATGGCACGTTACTCTTTGGTGCATACTAAAATCTTTGAGCAGGAATGGATACATTTACAAATGGTCAGTGATAAGCTTAACACAGTCAATCTGAATCCAAATAAAAGAATTGTTTTAAAAACAGGCAATTTTCCTTGGCTACACAATCAATGAGGAGGAAATTTCCACTGACAAAAAGAAAATTGAGGGTGTACAAAACTGGCCAAATATCCAGACATTCATAGATGCACAATTTTGTAGGGCTCTTATTACAAAAGATTTATTTGTGGATTTCCCAGTATTTCAAATCCATTGCATAAGTTGAGTGAAAAAGGAAAACAATTTCAGTGGGTAACAGTGTGATTTCACATTTTCAGAGTGGACTGTACCTATTTTAGCCTAACTATGTTTCAACTCCCCTTTCATATTGGACACAAATGCTAGTGCTTACGGTTTGTGGGACACAATAATGGAAAGGACTTGAGAGGGTGGTGGCTTATTACAGCGAAGTCTAAATTCTCTGGAGAGAAAGTATAGCACAGCTCAACTGTGGTTAAATCTATAGAAAATTTTCACCACTATTTGTACGGGAGGAGAAAATCTGTGGTCAAGACCGACCATGCATCCCAAGGGACAACATGCCACATGGTTGGAAAATTGGTGGTTATGATCTCACAATTACACAGAAGCCTGGGCACAAGCATGGTAATACTGACCCTTGTCCAGGTGGCTTTGTTAGGAGGCTGATTGCACAACCTGCACTAAGCAGCAAAGCAAGGAATTTGTTAGTCAAGGGAACGCGCATGTCCAGAAAGAGATGGCCGTCTCCTCTCTTCTTATAATTTGCAGAAGTACAAATGTTCTTCGTTCATCCATGGAACAGTGGATGCAGAATTCCAAGAATGGACTTTCGAGCAGTTAAATGATTCCCAGAAAGAGGATACTGATATCAGGATGTGTGATTAGAAAATCATTTGGCAAAAGTAGCCACACTGGAATGTAGCATCTCCACAGACCACAATAAAAGCTTTCTAGTCACAGTAGGAAAGCCTGGAGTATGATGATGAAGTATTGTACAGAAGATGGGAAAAAAACAATGGATTGTACCAATACATTGAAAAAAAAATTCTGATATGTCATGATTTTAAAACTCTGGACATTTCGTGGTTGCAAAAACCATAGCAAGCAAAAAGAAAAATGTTTTGGGGTGAAATGCAGGCAGGATGTAGAAAACTGATGCTAGAAATATGATGCTTGTGTTACAGGAACGTCCCCCTATGATAGGGAGAGCCCCTGTGCTGCACTATCTTGGAGGGGGGAGACCACCAAAGGAGCACACTGATGTCAATGTGCTTGGACTCCTGCCTGAAACAGAGTCTGCAATCAATAGTTCCTTATATTTATGTGCTACTTCACAAAATGGTCTGAAGCTTACCCAAAAAAGAACCAAGAGGCCATGACAGTAGCAGAGGTTCTCATGAATAAATAGACATTAAGAGGAAGGGTAGAATAAATACCAGTCTAATAGGCGATATTAACAGTAGAACATCTGTGCCAAATTGGGTAAGCAACATGAGTGAAGCCAAACAGCAAAAATGTAAATGTTTGTATACCAATGCAAGGAGCCTGGGTAACAAAATGGAGGAACTAGAGCTTATGGTAGAGGAAGTGAAACCAGATATTATAGGGATAACAGAAACATGGTGTAATAGTAGTTATGGCTGGTGTACAAGTATTGAAGGGTATGTGCTGTTTAGGAAAGACAGAACGGAAAAGGTAGTAGAGTGGCATTGTATATCAATGATGAGGTAGACTGTAAAGAAATTCAAAGTGATAGAATTGATAAGACAGTCTGTCTGGATAAAAATCACAACAGGGAAGAAAACTACTAGAGTTTCTCCTGGCTTAGTGCTTGGAGTGTGCTACAGACCACCTGATTGGAAAGGGACATGGATAAGAGACCTCATTAAGGCCTTTAACGAAGTAAACACTACCGGGAACTGTGTGATTATGGGAGACTTTAATTTCCTAGATATAGACTGGAGGACATATGCTAATAGGAATAATAGGGCCCAGATTTTCCTGGAGGTGATAGCTGACAAATTCCTTCACCAAACAGTTACTGATCCAACTAGAGGGAATGCCATCTTAGCCTATGTCTACACTGGCAAGTTAGTTCGAATTAAGGAAGCTTAATTTGAACTAACTAAAGCCATGGCTACACTAGGCTTTAATTAGTTTGAATTTAGGGATATAACCGTATAAATAGGAAGAAAACAAAGAAAGAAGTGGGACTGCTAAGCACTGAGGATGAGGTGGAGGTTAAGGATAATCTAGGCATGGCTGAATATCTAAACAAATACTTTGCCTCCGTTTTTAATGAGGGTAATTATGAGGTTGGGGATAATGGTAGGAGGGGAGGATAATCTCCATCCAAGAATATTAAAGGAACTGGCACATGAAATTGCCAGCCCATTAGCAAGGACTTTTAAAGAATCTGTAAACTCAGGGGTTGTATCGTGTGACGGGAGAATTGCTAACATAGTTCCTGTTTTCAAGAAAGGGGAAAAAAGTGATCTCGGAAACTACAGGCCGGTTAGTTCAACCTCGGTAGTATGCAAAGTCTTCAAAAAAAATTTTGAAAGAGAAAGTAGTTAAATATATTGAAGTTAATGGTAACTGGAATAAAACACAACATGGCTTTACAAAAGGCAGAGCGTGCCAGACCAACCTGATCTCCTTTATTGAGAAGAAAACAGATTTTTGGACAAAGGGAATGCAGTGGACCTAGTTTACCTAGATTTCAGTAAGACATTTGATACAATTCCACACAGGGAATTATTAGTTAAATCAGACAAGATGGGGCTTAATATGAAAATAGAGAGGTACGTAAGGAACTGGTTAAAGGGGAGACTAAAACGAATCATGCTTAGAGGCATGTCAGGCATAGGCAGTCTTAGCTATGGAGCAGCATGGGCAAGTGCCCCAGCCCCATGCTGGGGGAGGGCCCCTGCAGCAGGGCGGGCCCTGCGCTGGCTAGCAGCCAGCGAGGGCAGAAGCAGCCGGGCCAGGAGCCACAGTGCCTCCAGCTCCAGCCAGCCAAGCCAGGTGAGCTGGGGGGGAGGGGAGCAGGGAAGGGCTGGAGGCTGGCGGGGGGGACCAGCAGCAGGGGGAGAGGTGTGGGCCGGGGAGGGCAGGATGGGGGTGGTGACTACTGGTAGCACAGGCTTATTTCACTAATTATTGTGGATTTACACTTTTGCTTTTAAATGTTTGTAGAGTGCATAGATTTCATGGTGTTTGTTATAAAATACCTTTCCATATAATTAAAAAACTAAAAATAGTCAGTACTGAAATACAAACTATGACCCCCAATCTGAAAAAGCTTATTCATGAGAACAAATATTATTCCTGCAAGTAATTCAACTGAAGTCAGCAGGACTGCACATATGAATAAAGAATCCAGACTTACTTTACCATTTTAAAAAAATCTAGGAGAAACAGATAGGTAAGAGGGTTTTTTTGACTACTCCAATGGTTTAGTTTGGTATTTTGCAGCATCAGAATATGTTAGCATACCATACTGAAAAATGTTAATTAGAAGGAATAGCGTACAATGATGAAGCAAAATGATTATTTCTCTGCCTCCATGTAATTGTGCAGTACTGTACCAATATTTATCTGTACAGTTAACAGCACACATTTCAAAAAGTTAAACACTGTACTCTAATATGTTTCTGGAGGTAACATTCTCTGAATAAAATATGTCTGACATTTTACTAATCATTATTTATTTTTGCTTGTACTTTTCTGGTTGGGTTTACAGCCAGTGCTATAAATCTATTAAAATAATCTCTTAAAAAATGAATATGACCTGATAGAAAAAGATTCAAACTAATTTAGGGCTAAAATCGGCCCTCAGACAAACGAAGTTCCAACTACTTCAGTGAGAGCCACACAAATATACATCATAGAATTTGGACTCAAGATTTTTTAGGGGAACATACCTGATTTTTTTGCTAACACTAATATTGCTTCCTTCTTGGGATCTTTGCGGAGGTTCTCCTATGTTATGTGGAGACCTAGGCAGCTCAGAAAAAATAACAAATTTTGGTTTTCCTTTCCCAGAAGGATTGTAATAAACAGGAACAATGGGATGACCTGTTCCAAAATCATCTGCAGAATACAAAGAATTAAGTATTAATTTAATATTTTAAATCAAAGTATGACTACATTTTGAAAGCTCTGATATGGCTTGCAAGTTTTAATATATTTTGTTATGTATAAATAATAAAGTCGAGCTTTAGAGCTTTAGAAATAAGGTGCCACAAATTTGATTACTACTGAAAATGGAAAAGAGCATATAGAAAGCACTGTCTACAGAAAATACTTCAAACACTAGACACATATATGTCATGTGACAAAATAAATAAGAGCAACATTAAAGTAGAATTTTATGGAAAAGTCAGGAGTCTTTTCGCATGGCATTTAGTACTGGCAAATAATATTTATTAGTACTGTAAATATTCAAGGTTGCAAAATTGTCAGTGCAAGCACAAAACCTAGTCTTCTGCCTTTTAACATTAATAACAATGAAAAACACTAATAACATTTTGTATGTCTGTCAAAACAACTACCCTGGATGAGCGAGCAAGTGGAATTTTACAAGGCAAAATTCAAACACGAGTTACTTTGCCCTCCCTCCACTGAAATGCAGCCATTTTTAGGATTGAAAATAGCACTTGCTTAATATCATATTGCAATTTTGCCCAACAGTTTAGGACACACATGAAGCAGAGTAATTTTATCCAATTCAGACTGCAGAGGGAATGAAGGTAAGCAGAATGTAATTACTCAAACTGGGAATTTTCCAGGATGCCAGGGTAAATACCTTTCATCTTGGGAAAAGTACTATGGGATTTTTGATTGCCACAAAGTGCCTAGCACTTAGATGATAAGTGCCTCATCCAAAAGACAACACCTTCAATTGCACAGTGACTCCTAGCATCAAAGTTATTTCAGAAAAAAGAGCACTGGCCCTGTAAATTATCAGCATCACTTCTTGGAGGTTATGCATCAAAGTATTGACTCATAAACTTTAAGATCAGAAGGGATCATTATGATCATCTAGTCTGATCTCCTGCACAATGCAGGCTACAGAACCTCACTCACCCACTCTTGTAATATACTCCTAATCTCTGAATGAGTTACTAAAGCCCTCAAATCATAGTTTAAAGACTTCAAGGTACAGAGAATCCACCAGCAAGTAAGCCGTGCTCCATGCTACAGAGGAAGGCGAAAACCACCCAGAGCCCTTGCCAATCTACCCTTTGGGGGGAAATTCCTTCCCAACCGCAAAGATGGCAATTTTTGAGCATGTGGGCAAGATTCACCAGCCAGACACCCAAGAAACAATTCTCTGTAATAACTCAGGTCCCACCCAATCAAACATTCCATCTCAGACCACTGGCATATCCACCACCAGTAGTGAAAGATAGGTCAATTGCCAAACGAGGCTGTCCCAACATACCATCCCCTCCATAAACTTATCAAGCTCAGTCTTGAAGCCAGTTAGGTTTTGATCAAACTCTGGCATGATTAAGCCTGATGCTCCGGGTTGAGCACTCTGCATCTCACATTGAACTCAGACCATTATTTTGTGAGATCTCATGAGATAGCAATTTGATTCGGCATGATTGTAGATCACAGAAAGCTCTATAACTAAAATTACATATCAAAACTTAGCAATCAGCAATTGGAGAACTTCCATTATTTCATTTATGTATAAATGCTTATTTACAAGCTATTTGAGCCACTTGAGTTTCAATGATTGGGCTTAAAATCTTGCAAAAGAAAAGTCTCTTTCACAAGATTTTTCATATCAGTACTTCCTGCTCGCAGTTGACTGGAAATGTTATAAAAATAGATTTCCTAATTTTAATTATTTCTTTACACTTCCAGTCCTACTTCAAATTGAGATGAGCAGAAGCACACAAAAATGAAAAGTGAAAAAGTTAATTTTATTAACCTCAAAAAAAGTTTATCAGGTTTGAGTTTTATACCTAAATATTTTTTTCTATGGGAGGTGTGTTGTGATTTTATTTGCCTATTTAGACAATAAACTTCCTGGCGGAGAGGCAGCATCCTCTTATGTGTCTTGTATAGTAAAAAAGACAAAGTATTATAATATAAACCAAATGATAATACCAAGTATGAACTAATTTGCCCACTTGCTCATATCAAGTTACACTGCAAGTGGTAAATTCTACTGTTAAGAACTGCACTGCAAATCTAAAGCCATCATGTCACTTCAGATTACCTGTGCATGTATTTATCCCAAAATGTTGATAAACATTTTTCTATATGTGAAAATAAGCCTTACAAAATTATCCTGAATATTCACCAACACAGGTTCAAAATCTATTTGCCCATCTTCACCTCACTTCAGACCTTGGAAAAATCATTTGAGCAGGTCCTCAAGGAATCCATTTTGAAGCACTTGGAAGAGAGGAGGGTGATAAGTAGGGCCGGATTAATGCAGGGGCTATAGGGGCTGTAGCCCCGGGCCCCAGCCTAAAGGGGGGCTGCAGGCTCCAGCCCCTAAGCCTCCTGCCTGATCTGGCCACTCCCCCCAGCCCACTCAGTGCCAGCAGGGCTTGGGGGAACCCTAGGAGTGCTCCTGCCCTGCTGGCTCGGGGTGGGGTGGGGAGAGGGGAGAGAGAACCTGGGGCCAGAGGCCAGGCTCCATGCTCCCACCCCACCCCACCTCTGTGCCAGCTGCTTAGCCCCTGGAGGCAGGGCAGGCCAGCACCTGTTCACTTTGGGGGTGGAGCTGCTGGTGCGTGATGCGGCCTCTGCTTCAGCGTAGCCTTTCAGGTCCTGTAGTCCGGTGGGGGGTGGAGGGGCAGAAGGGGGGCTGCACTGGTGGGGGGCAGCCTAGGGCCCCAAGGCTAGTTAATCCAGCCCTGGTGATCAGGAACAGTCAAGATGGATTCACCAAGGGCAAGTCATGCCTGACCAACCTCACTGCCTTATATGATGAGATGACTGGCTCTCTGGATATGGGGAAAGTGGTGGATGTGATATAGCTGGACTTTGGCAAAGATTTTGATACTGTGTCTGACTGTATTCTTGCCAGAAAGCTAAAGAAGTATGGGTTGGATGAATGGACCATAAGGTGGATAGAAATCTGGCTAGATTGTCGGGCTCAACAGCTACTGATCAATGGTTTGATATCTAGTTGGCAGTCGATAACAAGCGGCGTGTCCCAGAGGTCAGTCCTGAGGCCACTTTTGTTCAACATCTTCATCAATGATCTCGAGGATGGTGTGAATTGCACCCTCAGCAAGTTTGCAGTTGACAGTAAGCTGGGGGGAGTGATAGATACATTGGTGGGTAGAGATAGGATACAGTGACTTAGACTAATAGAAGGATTGGGCCAAAAGAAATCTGATGAGGCTCAACAAGGACAATTGCAGAGTCCTGCACTTAGAACAGAAGAAACCCATGCAGTGCTACAGAGTGGGCACCAACTGAGTAGGCAGCAGTTCTGCCGAAAAGGACCTGGGGGTTAGAATGGACAAGAAGCCCTTATTGTCAAGAAGGCTGACAGCATATTTGGCTGCGTTAGTGGAAGCATTGCCAGCAGACTGAGGGAAGTGATGATTCCCCTCTATTCAGCATTGGTGAGACCTCATTTGGAGTACTGTGTCCAGTTTAGGCCCCCCTCACTACAGGAAGGATGTGGACAAATTGGAGAGAGTGTCCAGTGGTTAAGTCGACTTAACAGAGCCTCCAGTGTAGACGTACCCAAGGAATTCAATCTAGTTAGTTTAACAAAGACAGTGTTAATGTGTGACATAATTGCAGTCTATAAGTACTTACATGGATAACAAGTATTTAATAAAGGGCTCTTCAGTCTAGCACAAAAAGATATAAAACAATTCAACGACTGAATGTTGAAGCTAGAAAACTCAGACTGTAAATAACGCATAAATTTTAAACAGTGAGAGTAATTAACTATTGGATCAACTTACCAAGGGCCATGGAGGATTCTCCACACTGATACTGTTTAAACCAAGATGTTTTCTAAAAGATAAACTGTATTAATTCTTTTTTGGGAAGTTCTATGGCCTCTGTTATACAGGAGGTCACACTGGAAGATCCTTCTGACTTGGAATCTATGACTCAGATCTGAACTTCCCATCTTGGCCCAATCTCTAGCTAAAGTTTGTTTCCAACATATTTGCTATGAGGTAGGATTTTAGTGTTGTTATAATGTTGTAAATGGAGTAACTGATTAGTTTGCTTACAGAAATGTGGATAAGCTGCATGCTCATTCGTCATGCTCTCTTCCTTGCTTTTTTTCCTGGCAGCCTTGGATGCTTTCCAATTCATTAGGAATTGTCTTTCCATTTCTTTTATTTCTTTCCCATCAAGGGATTCTGAGGAAAAAGGAAAACATACACACACTTTTCATAATAAAGTTAGCCAATTAAAAGGTTAAATCATGAAATACCTTATGCACACTAATATATTTGCTTTTGCCAAAAATTGCTTACATTTCAGGTTACTTGGTCAGAAAAGAGACCAAGTGATAGATTATAGCTTGAAAATTATTCATAAAGAAATAAGTTGCATAATGCAACATGGCAGTCTTCAAATGCATGAGTAAGAGACTATCAATTATTTTTATGGTTTGCAAGGAGAATGTTTGACATCCAAATTAAGATGTGATAGTGATTGAGGAAGGGTCTAAAGGAAAGCATACATTTGTGCAGGACATCCACATTTATATGGGTGTAAAGAAGTATACACATGGGGTACATCTACACTGGAGGCTCTGTTAAGTCGACTTAACAAGGTTGACTTTAAGTCGATTTAAAGTCGACCTTGTTAAGTCGACTTAGAGAGTCCACACTGAACACTCCAGTCGACTGCCTGCGTTCACACTGGTAGGTGCTAGGTCGATGGAGGAGTGGTGCATTGTGGGTAGCTGTCCCACATTGCACTGGGGTCTGGAGGCCAATTAGGTCGACTTAAGGGCACTCCCCATCTACACTGGCTTAAGTCGACATAATGTCGACTTAAGCGTTAAGTTGACCTTAAGAGGTAGTGTTATTAAGTCGACTTAAGGAAGCGCTTAAGTCGACTTAATAAGTGCCCAATGTGGACATGGCAGTCTGTAGGTTGACTTAACCGTCCTTAAGTTTATCTAAGGCTCCAGTGTGGACATACCCATGGTGCCAAAACCAGCCTGCCTTACTTGTCAAGTAGTCCCACTGACCCCTTGGGGCCACCTATGTAATGTAAGACCGGAAGACTTGAGTCTTTATCATAATTTCACCCACTCTGCAGTGCAGTGGGACTCAGAGTTCAAGCATGATTTGGCTCCATTCACGTTTCCCAATTAAATACCTTATTGGATTACAACTTAGGCCTGATCTATACTTAAAAGTTAAATCAACTTAGCTATGGTTCTCAGGTCTGTGAAAAATTATGTAACCAGACTACTGTAGTTAGATCGATCTAACTCCTGATATAGACATGGCTAGGTTGATGGAAGAATTCTTCCATTGACCTAACTATCACTTTTGGAGAGGTGAACTTATTGCATCAACAGAAAATCTCTTCTATCAACATAAGAGGCATTAACATAAAATGCACAGTTAAGGCACCCAAACTACCTTAATTGTACCCTTCAGTACTACTACAAGGGGAAAAAATTAAAGACATTTTAAAAAATCGGTATCACCTAATTTAGGACTACAAACAAAGAAAAGCCTTAACCGTAATTGTATGGATATGCCATGGTGTCAATCCTTTTTAGTAAGCTGTAGTTTTGTAATAATACTAACAATAAGTTGAGTCATAATAAGCAACAGGGTTTTTTGGCTTAATCAATTTAAACTACATAGCTTGTACAACAGCATTTTAAATTTATGTTAACCACATGGCATTAATATGGAGGACATTACTTAGTTTCACAGGAGTTTCAATGTAATTCAAAGACAGCTAATGTGCCAACTGTTCTTATTTAAAGTGGAAAGAGTTCTAACCATATTCTTATTACCTAGAGTTTGTGACTGTATAATAAGCCTGTCCCTGTATTTTGGTTTGCGGCAAACAGGATTCCCTTTAAGATCCATTCTGCACAGCTTGGTCCATTTGTTCAATACAAACTCCAAATCCTGCAGTTAACAGAAGAAAAAATCAAAACCAAGACTGTTTCTGTATCTTGAGACTGTGGATAACGGAGTTCAATAATCATACTGTTTGTTCACTGAGACTAAAAACAGTCTTCATTTTGGACTTATGGGTGTAAATTAAGTATGGGTATGTTTGTTGGACTGGGTCTTCATATGACACTGTTTGAATGCAGCACAGTGTTTAACATAATAAAAATAGTAAGGGAGAAACAGAAACATTTGCTGTCAAATACAAAGTGAGTGATGGCAAGCTAATATGCCAATCACCATCCATCGATTTAGATTTTTTATTTTTGACACTCTCTATAGAGTCAGGTTTTCACATCTCAAGACAAGTGTCTAGCACTAGCTCCTATAATAAAAATCCTCAGCTAGCTGAGGCACTTCCAAAATGAGAGGAATCTGGTTATGGAAAAAAGCCAGGAAGCAACACCACTAAGTAGGACTGGTTCAGACCTACTACAACAGAAGGTTCAGACCTACTACAACAAGCTAGAAGTCTAACTTTCCTAAAGATATTAGGTTACTAGTTCCATGGATTTGCTTTGCTTGTTCTGGACTTAGTGTTAAAACAATATTCATTACCCTAGAACTGTAAGGTGTCTAATATTTTAAATAATAAATGCTCAATCCTGGCTCTGCTGTTGTCTAATCAGTTATCCATACACTCTGAACCTATTCCTGCAAACACTCTGACTGGCAGCAAAAGTTTCTTTTTGCTTTATCTCTGGAAAACTAAATAGAACAGAGACTTTAACTGAATAAGTCTATTGAGCGCTACCTGGTACTTGGCTTATTTTCATGGAGGAAAAACTAATGGCTGAAGGGGCATTTTTGTAAGCGTTAAAGATTTTCTAACTTAGAGCGCCATTGATCAGTGATGACAAGAAAGCGCAGAACAACCTTGCTAGCTGAGAATTCTACCCTGAAAACCAGTATTTTATAGGCATGCATAAAATTTGTCTATCTTCATCATACTTCTCTTGTGGGAGAACATGGTACCTGCTATTGGATTAATTGGTAAAACCACAGAGTATGATCTTGATATCAGGAAACAAAAGTGTTAGCACTTGGCAGCTAAACACAAGACGGATCTCGTTTTTAGGATATAATAATGCAACTTGCAGAAAATTGCCTTTGTGATCATACTTTTAAATGCCAGACACTGGAAAATAGCCATCTGAAAAGACAGTAATGTCTTTAATATATATGCATATATATATGCAATATGTAATATATATGCATATATTTTTACATCACACTTATCTTGGAGGATAAGATATGCAGCCTTTTGCATCATAAAGTGCTCTCAAAAAATATAATTCCACCTGTCCAGGCTTCAGAAATTCATAGGAGAGTGGTAGAAATTTCCAGAAGGGTAGCCGTGTTAGTCAGATCTGACGAAGTGGGTTATAGTCCACGAAAGTTTATGCCGAAGAAAATTTGTTAGTCTATAAGGTGCCACAGGACTCTCGTTTTTTTTTATAGGAGAGTGGAAATTTCATGCAACAAATTTATTAAAAAATTAACTAGAATCTGGCAAATCACATTGGAAAAATATAATTTACACAGGACATAGTAACTCCTCTACATATCTGTGGGTGGCCAGTTACATTCTTGGCCCAAATACTGAAACTTTTAAAATGTACCTTTCTGCAGTCTGGGTTTCTGTCTAGTTAATCAAGGGCAATATGACCTACACCAAACTTTTTCTGTCTTTTAACTTCAATATATTAAAGTCAACAAGACTTGAAAGCTATTCATAGCTGATTAGTAAATTGCTTCCTTCCATTCAGAGAGACTACTTTCTGAAATATACATGGTCCAAAAATTCCTTCCAATGTTAGTCTGAATATGAATCCATATAGTATGTGGCTGAAAGGGCATTTGAGAGGGGATCCTAAAGGCTATGTTTGTCAATAAGAGACTGGGTTGATAATACTAGAACTGAGAAACTGTATTTGTAGTAATATCTGAGTGAGAATTACCATTTAATAAACTAAAAAAATTGGAACGTTTCCATGGCTTGATAGCAAAAGTCAAATATTTGCTGATCCAAGTTCATAGTTATTAATTTTGCAGTCTAAATTTGAAGGAGGAACAAATTGCCCCTATCAGCCATTCTATCTCTCGGTGCATCTACACTTGTAAATTAAGTCGACTTAAGCTTGGTTAAGTTGACTTAATTTACTCTGAGTCTACACTACACTTTCCTTAAGTTGACTGAAGCAGCTGCTTAAGTCAACTTAAGGAAAAATTAAGTCGATTTTCTAAAACCTTGTTTTAAGTCGACTTTCTGCGTAAGTCAACTTTCAAAAGTCGACTTAAGCCAGTGTAGACGTGGAGTACCCCTAAATCAACTTTAAGCTGACTTAGGGGACTCCAGGGCTCCCCCACTGCCCTCTCTGCCAGGGTGGCTGGCACAGGGAGAGCCTGGCATGCCCCCCCAAAGGGCAGGGCAGAGCCCTGCCCACCCTGCCCCTATGCTCTGCCAGGGTCCCTGTCCCCCTTTGCCTCATTGTACAAAGGTACAATGGGGCAAAGGCTGAGCCCCCTGCCACCATGGACCTGTCCCAGGTCCACCTAGCCCCTAGAAGTCGACCTAGGCGTCCAGTGTGGACGCTCTAGGTCGACTTTGTAGGGTCCCCTCAAAGTGGACTTAAAATTTAGGTGTGGACATGCTAAGTCGACTTAACAAAGTCGACTTAAAGTTGACTTTGTTAATTCGACTTAGCTAAGTCGACCTAAATTAACAGGTGTAGACATAGCGTCTGAGAGTAGAGGGGACTTAAATCCAGTCTGGGGGATGTAGAAGGGGAGAGTACTGTCTCCACTTCATCATTCCACTCTCCTCCCAAATTTGGTGAAAGCCCCTCTGCAGCTCCACCATGTGGTTTAGGATCCACACATAGAGCACAGGGACAAAAGAAAAAGCAGCATGACATTCCTCCTTCCCAACAAAAACCCATGGGACTTTTACAGGAAAGTTAATGCTGACACCTACTTCTTCACTCCATAGTTTGAAACTTTTTAAGGGCAGATCTAGTATAGTGGCCTTGGGAAGCCACAGGAAACCGTTCCTAAAGAAGCCATTCTGATACAGTGAGTGCTGAAGAAAGCCCGAGAGGGGACAACTGCAGTGTGGAGACACAGAACCTTCTTCTTGTGGAATTTCCCTGCACCGTATCTGGTAATAATCCACATAGCAGTACGCTGTTAGCTCCATACCATCACATTCATTACAAAGAAAGATTCTACCAGCATCTGCCTGCATAATACTGAGATAACATGCACTAGCAGAGTCAGTGTATGTTCCCTCTCTTCCCAAAAAAGTTTAAATAACTTTAGGAAAAAAGATATTTTTCCCTGGATTTATTTACAAAGAATATATTTAACCAGTATACTGGCTTATTATTTTTTCTTAGCTGGGCAATCAGCCCTGTCTTGAAAAATGTTTAATAAGATTATTAGAATTCACTTGAAAATTAATTCAATCAAGATAGGTTTTTAGAACACAAAACTATATATTACTTAAAACCATAAAATGTATACAGCTAAACTTTGATGAATGTACACGACGAACCCTATAGATTGTCATGCATAGTTACTCACTTGATTAATGACCCAGAACATGCTCACTCTAGTCAGTGTATGTTTATCTAAGAGCAAACTAATCCTGTGCTGAAATACGATTAGCCTTTCGATATGCTCTAGTTGTTCATTGCCTTCCTGTCTCTGATAAAGTGCTTTCACTTTCCAGCTTTCAATAAGCTGTACTAAAGGGACCAGACACTTTTCTGGACAGTCTCTGTTTGATAAATGATCATGTCATGCTATCACTTTGAGGTCTGCTACAAAATCCTGAAGAGCAAATTATATTCCACATACATGAGGTGCGAGTGCCTCAGTAGGCTGCTGTAGAACTGGCAATAACCTTCTTCACAATTAATGATGGCCATTTAAGAACCAGTATTTGACCACTGTGCTCCAATTTTTATTGGAAATGTCTAGCTCAGCTGCCCTAACTACATCTACAGACAGCAATTTGTCACCATTCTGACTACCTGTCATAATCTATTTGAGAAAAATCTATAATTTTTCTCTTGTTACTGACTGAATTGTGAAGTGAATGAATTCATCTTTTTTGATATCTTCTTGTCATAATCAATACTGGCCAGAGGTTGAATAAATTAAAGCCTCTGAAAATGCATATGGTTTTTATATAGGTCTTTTCAGCTGTATTTTCTATATCAAACATAACATTTACATAGATGTTCATTTGTATTCTTCTCAAAATAAAAGATTTGTAAGTTTCAGTTTTTATAAAACCCAACAGAAATGTTTCTGAACTTTGAAAAGTTCTAAGCTAAACAGACTTTTAAAAAAGCAAATAACTATTTCCTTTGGTACCTGCACCCAAATATAACAAAACAACATCCTGGCTGTGTGTGTGAATCTGACTAGAAACAAAAGTGAAATTGGCTAGTCTAATTTCATTGTCCAGACATACAGAAATGAAAAAGCAAACAAGCATAAATAGGGCAGATTTTAAAAAAATATTTCATTTGGAAGAATCCCAAGGGTTACTGATAGCTTAGATGAAAAGAGCTTTCTTAAAAATATGGCTCTCTCTTGATGGTGCTGCTAATGTTAACAAAAGACATGTTAAACACATATCAAATTATAACGGAGTCAATTAAATAAAAGCTGAAAGTAGTTTCATGCACTGTACATCAACCTGGCTTCCTTCTGCTAGTTTTTGTGGTTCTATATCAACATTATTTTACTCTTAAAAATGTTCTTCTTTTCCCCATTGCTGTGTCAGAATACTCACAGAAACAAATAAGGAAACTGACTGAATAGCTTACTACACTTAGGAAAGAGAAAATCTGTCAACTGAACCAAGTAAACAAATATAAAGAATGTATTTTTCTTTCATTTCCTTCAGTTATAGGAATATTAGATATTACTTTTATAACAATACTTAGAAAATGTTCAGGCAGAAATGTGATTTTTAAATCAAACGTGTTCCTTAGGTTTTAGTTTGTCTGATGCTTTTATTTTCAGTTTCCTGGAATCAGTGTATAGCTATTTATGGTATTACAACGATAAAGTTGGTTGGCAAGAATTAAAGAAGATGATCTAAACTTCTTCTGTTATATTGTCTTCAGCATAGTTCAGATCACATTTGATTATCCGAAACAGGGTTGTGTCTCCTGATGTCTATTAATTAAACTGAAAAGTCCTTTAGTTGTCCAAAACCTCAAGTATATGAATTTATTGGGCTTAATTATGGGCTTATTATTTATTGGGCTTAATTAATTATTGGGCCTGAATTATGCTGAGTTCATACTCAACACGGGTGCAGAGTGGGCTTATTGTGCTGCCATAACAAAACTGAACTAAAATTTTATGTTCAAAGAAAAAGATAATTGATATTATTATACTGGACAAAGCGCATACAAAATTGAAAAGCGTGTAGAAGCGGTGGCTCGTGTCCCCTGGTTCTGTTATTTCTTTCACACTTTCTCCTCCTGCGAGGACTAATATTCTATTCCCACTGCTATTTCTCCCTTCTGCATAGACTACTTCATGTTCTCACTGTTGCTATTCAACTCTGCACAATCCTTGATGGCTTTCTAGCTACCCCCTCCTTGTCTCTGTCTGCCATTTCTCACCACTGCACAGACTGTCTGCGGCCTTCTGTCCTCTCTCCTCTGCCCACACTTATTATTTTTTCCAACTTTTGCCAGAAGCATCTAACAGTACCTGCTCTTCTTTCTGCTTCCCTCTCCTGCACAGTGGGAGAGTACAACTTTTATTTGTCATCCAAAGCTTTGAACCTTGTTGTGATTTGATTTAAATAAATATACAGTAGAGACTTTAAATTTACCTTCCTTTTAATTTTTTGTTGGTGAAGAAACAGTGAAAAAGCACCAGTGAAAGGAGAAGTGTCACTGATCAGACTTTCCATAACAAAAGCTTAATTGTGACAAGGAGCTAATAAGGACACATTGATTTATCAGGAATACTGCTAATATGTAGTAATCTCATGTAGTCTCATTCTACAGTGGTAACTGAGGTAGAAAATTAAGTGACTCGCTTGAGGCCATATAGGGGAGTTATTTCAAAAGCAGTATTAGAACCCAGCAGTTGCTTCATCTCATTCCAGTTCTGGATCACAAACACAGTATTTCTCTTGTTTTCTGTCTTCAACCTTTTCTTATCCAGTGAGTCATGGCTCAAACATCTGTATCTTTTTAACGAATTTAACACATCCATTCAGGCTACACAAAAAATCTTTTCCAGTTAAGTCATTGAAACGAAAATAAGGGTGATGACATAAATGCAAAAGAACTACTCCAAACTCCAGTTTTCCCATATAAAGAGTCTGATATAATTAGGAGGTCATGTTCTGTGATAGTATACAAAAAATGGACATGTTTTAGATAGATAGATAGATAGATAGATAGATAGATAGATAGATAGATAGATAGATATTGCAGCCATTTAGAAGTAATTTGTCCATAATGATGATAGTATGTTTTTTAAAAAATGTAAACCTAAGGATCTGAACTTAAAATAGCTACTGTATGTGCTTAGGTGTTTAATTTTTTGGCTGACTTCCTACAATGTATTTGGAAGAACTTTGGTTTTGATGCTGACCATGAATGGAGCAGTTCTGTGTAACTTGAAAGTTCTTTGCTGATTTTATAATCAGGACACTAATGGTATTTGATCTGCTGTAAATTTCTAGTGACATAGTGAACATCCTGTCATTACATATACACACTGTTCCTCTTTGGGTAAGAAATCTGACTTTACATCTAACAGCTGTTTTAGAATTGATTAAAATCTTTTTGGAAACAGTATTTTTCCTTGAAAAGGAAAATTTATTATTCAATTCTTGAATATCACAACCTGGTGATCAGTGTCTCAACCATAACTGTACAGGAAAAGCACATAACTTGATGGCATTTTTCTTTATCTGTAACATAACTTTTGAATGCTGCATCCAATCAACCCCAAAATGTCAACAGATGGTTAAGGCCTCAATGGGCCTATTGGCTGCGTCTACACTGGTAAATTAAGTCGACTTAAGCTTGTCTTAAGTCGACTTAATTTGCCCTGCGTCTACACTACACTTTGCTTAAATCGAATTAAGCATCTTGCTTAAGTCGACTTAAGCAAAATAAAGTCGACTTAATGAAAATTAAGTTGACTTTATTAAACCTAGATTTAAGTAGACTTAAGGCTTAGTTCTAGGAGACAGCGTCACAAGGGGGCTGGAGGGAGTGAAGGGGGAACAGGGATGTGAGGAGCTAGAGGAGGTGAAGGAGACAGGA